>VWZI01020704.1:308104-326518 GCA_013396835.1 Psilopogon haemacephalus | reverse complement strand
GACGATGTGCTGGGGCTGCAACGGGTCACCAGCGGTGCGTACCGGGGAGGCGGGGAGGGGGCTGCCCCGGCAGTCGGGGGGGCGCGCAACGGGGGGCCAAGGACCGATCCGCGGCGAGGACGGGATGGGGAACGCATCCCCCTTGGGACTGGCGAGCAGGGGAGGGAGCTGGCTTGGGGATGCAGTACCTCAGGGGACAGGGTCCTCCCCGGTGAGGTGCTACCCCTGGGGTCTGGGTGCCACCCAGGGACCCCAGGGGATGGCAAGATCTGAAGCTCGGGGCTGGGGATGCTTCCCCCCTCAACCCCAGGGATGCACAAGCTGTGGGGCCGCCCCCCGCCGCCGCCCCCGGCGGTCGGAAATCGGTGGCAGGATGCCACCCCTCTCCCGTGGCTGTGCCCCTGCGTGCGGATCTGAGCCCATCTCACCCCACGGCCGTGGGGCTGGGGGCTGGGCTGGGACCTAGGCTGGATCTGCGGCCAGCAACTCGAGGAGGGCTTCACCGCAGCCCCATCCTGAAAACCCTCCCTGCGGTTCCCCCTTCCCCGGTATAGCACTGCTGGTCTACAGAGCATCCTCAGGGGACATCAGGTGCGGGAGCGTGCAGCTGGGAGGTCTGTTGTGCTCGGCAGAGCAGCTCAGCTGGGACTAGACAGCTGTCCTGGATCTGTCGAGGTTATAGCATGCCAGGCTGGGACAAGGTATGTGCCAGCAATGCCCGAGGGTGGTCTGCCCTGCTGCCCACCAAAAAAAAAGCCTTTTTACATGTCCTGGGTGCTTTAGGTCATCTCTCTGCAGGCAGCAGGTTGAGCAAGGGAGAAGACTTGTGGCAGGGAGGAGGAGGAGGAGGGTGCCGGCCCGGGTGTCCAGACGTGCTCCTCTTTGCCTTGGAGCGCTCTGCAATGTGGCGTTGGAGCAGGTTTTGTGTCACAGGCTGGGGCTGTGCGGCGTGACGAGCCCTGGAGAGGAAGGATGCGGCTGCGAGTGTCAGCGTGCGCCGGCAGCCCTCGGGGCCTGTGCCTGGCCAGCAGGCTGGGAGGGAGGAGAGCCCCGTGGGGACTGGGGATTTGTCCTCAGGATGGGCTTAGGCAGGCTCCTCTGGCAGAGGGGCTGCTGTGGCTGGGGTGTCCTTGGGCCCCCTTTGCCAAGCAGAGATGCTCTGCTGGACTGCATCAGAGTGATTCACCGCCCAGGCTCAGGAATCTGCTCGTAGCAAGGAGAGGCTTGCAGCAGGCACCGAGGCGTGCTGCCAGCAGACTCGAGGGGCAGCAGTTCGATGGTGAACCCAAGTGAAGGCTGCATGAAACACTTCATCTAGTTGCTTGATGGTAGCCTGCACGTCCCTGCCTCTGGCAGCACTGTCTGGAGGGGCTGCAGGCACATGGCCACCCTGCACCCTGGCTCCCAGGGCGTGCAGACCTCCTCACGTGGCATCACTGGCCACTGGGGATGGTGCCTGGCTCTTGGTAGCCACCTGCATCCCCAAAGAGCACAGGGAAGGCTGAGCTGGTCAGCCTGGCTTCAGAGCAAGGGTTGGTTATCACCTTCTCCTTCCATCCCATGGGGCAGCGTGCTCTGGAGCACAGGGAAGACATAAATATATGAAAATGTTTTGCTCCCCTCCTTCTGTAAGACTTGCTGGCATGAGGGTAGCACAGGAGGTGTGGATGGGTCAGGCCAAACGAGAAGCAGGTGCAGTGATGAGCTGTGGGTAGTGGCTGCACATGGGAGCTAATTGTGTGCCCTGCTGGCTAGGTGGGAGCTAGCAAATGTGCTCTGCACCTGAAACTCTTGGGGTGTGTGCTTAGGGGTTCAGGTATACAATACATCCACCTTGAGCATGTTGTGTTTTCTGACCAAGGAATATGTTGCAGCACCCCTTCTCAAGCTTGGGTTTTTTTTTGTTTCACTTGGTGGGTTTATCACAGAGAGCAAAGATACAGGAATGTTTTTCTGGTCCTTAACGTGTAATGATTATTTGGGGCATTTTGTGGCCTTTACTCATTTCCACGTGCCACAGCAAGCTCCTAAAAACAGATTGCCAAAAATACCCCTGTGAAAAGTGTTCCAGTTGTCTGCTCTGAGCAGAGGGTGCCGCAGGGAGGGGGAAGGACAACACCAGGGGTGAGAAGTTGGGCCCCAGCCCCAACCTCACCCTTGGAGATGCTGAGCTGGGGCAGGCAGGATGCCTTGCTTCAGCAGTCCTGGGTTTTGATACCCAAAGTTTTGGTGCTCCAGATGGTTTGAAGCTAAAGGGAGAGTTGCAGCAGAAATGTCCTGCCCTGGATGTCTTTTTGTTGTTCCAGACACAGCATGATCCACCTTTATCCAAACCCATGGGCCAGGAACATGGTAGCTCACACTAGTGAGAGACTGCAGTGAAGCTGTGAGCTGATTAGAGACCTGGGCACATTTTAATGTTGCTTCAGCAAACAAAGCCCAGGATAAACCACGTTAGAGGAGAGCTTGGTGCTGCAGGAATGTGCTTTAGAAATGCTTACACTGTGAGTAGCCTGTGTAGGAAGGGGCAGAATCCTGCCTACTTAATGGAGTCCAGTATGGATCCAGTTACAAAAGGGGCTCCTTGGCATGGCTGCCTGTGGTATTAGGGCACTGTGTGTGCCTTGCTGCCCTGCGTGTGCCTGAGGTGTGCTCATCTTGCAGATGCTGTTTTGGATCTCAGGTTTGCCATTTGTTGCTCTGCCTGCTTTGGAGCTCCTCAACACTTCCTCTTACACTGGGCTAACCTATTTGCCTTTCAGTCCTGGATGAGTTGGCTCACTTTGGAGCCAAACTGCTGCTTGAGGTTGCTCCCTGTTGAGCAGGCAGCGAGCAAGCAGACTCTTGGCCCTGCTGTGGCACTGGGGGCTAGGAAAACCCCATGCCTTTGCATCAGGAAGCACAGCTGGGCTTTGCTCTTTCAGCAGATACAGCTGATAAATGAGCAAATGTGAACTGTCTGAGGTTGGGAGGGTGGAGATGCAGGATGTGGCTGTGTGGCAAAAGCACACTTACTGCTAACCCAGAGCAACCCTTGCCTGCAACCAGCCAGGAGAGCCAGCTGGGCTCTGCTTTTAATGTGCTTCTAATAAGCTTAAAGGGTGAGTTGTGCAAACTGTCCTGCATATGCTGCGTCCTTTCAATGTGAAATTCCCCAGCAGCTCCCAGGCCATAACATTTCTGGGCACTAGGATCCAGCCTGATGGGTCTGGGGGTGCAGCCCTGGAATATCATAGAATTGTTTGGTTGGAAAAGACCTTTAAGGTCATCAAGTCCAACCATCAGCCAGCTCTACCAAGTCTGATGCTAAACCACGTCCCTCAGCACCACATCTCTACGTCTTTTAAGCACCTCTGTCTGGGCCTTTTGGCTGGGCTGTTTCTGGCACTGCTCCAGCTGGCTTAGATGTGAGGTGAAAGAGCCATTTTCATTGCAATTAGCAAGATTTGTTACTTGCTCACACAAGTGCAGTTACCAAAGAAAAAAAGAGGAAGGAACCTTAGGACACGATTAACTTTGGATTAGCAAAGGAGCGGGGCAGAGCTCAGTTCAAATTGCAATTAATTACTCAAGCAGTCAGAGGACTGGAGGAGTCCATCTGCAGTTATTGGGGTGTTGATGCCTGTGAATGTCATATCCTGCCTTTTGGAGCCATCTGAGGACCTGAGGCCTATTGTCCCCAGACACTGCCCCTCGTGTCTTTGGCCATGCTGCACCTTGCAGCTTTGCTGGCTCACACTGTGTTGTCCCCATGTTAGCTCCAGGGCAAGGTTAATTCAAGCAGAGCTTTCAGTGTTTTTGCCTCCCTCCTTGGGGTTAGGCTCATCAGTGGTCAGCAGAAAGATGATCACAGAATCATAGAATCAGTCAGGGTTGGAAGGGACCACAAGGATCAGCCAGTTCCAACCCCCCTGCCATGCCCAGGGTCACCCTACCCTAGATCAGGCTGCCCACAGCCTCAGCCAGCCTGGCCTTAAGCACCTCCAGCGATGTGGCCCCAAACACCTCCCTGGGCAACCCATTCCAGGCTCTCACCACTCTCATGCTCAACAACTTCCTCCTCACGTACAGTCTGGATCTCCTCACCTCCAGCTTTGCTCCATTCCCCCTAGTCCTGTCACTACCTGATAGCCTAAAAAGTCCCTCCCCAGCTTTCTTGTAGCCCCCTTCAGATACTGGAAGGCCACAATACAGTCACCTGGGAGCCTCCTCTTCTCCAGCCTGAACAGTCCCAACTCTTTCATTCTGTCCTCATAGCAGAGGTGCTGCAGCCCTCTGAGCATCCTCATGGCCCTTCTCTGGACATGCTCCAGCCATGTCCACATCCTTCTTGTCCCAGGGGCTCCAAAACTGGCTGCAGTCCTCCAGGTGGGGTCTCTACAGCCCCCATAGTGCCACCCCTTCTGCCACGTGCAGTGGTGCCAGGCTTCAAACAGGTATGGAACGAAAAGCAATCTTCAGCCTCTGAGTGTAGCCTGCCTCTTGCAGCTTCAGGTGCCTGGACAGCTTGCCTGGAACACTAAATTAAAGCTTCTGTGGTGAGGTTTGTTCTAAAGCTGATTTTATTTTAGTGAACCCAAAAGGGTTAAACAATCGATTGCAGACTTGGAAACAATTACAAAACGAAACCTAGAAATAAGGAGCAGAGACTTAATCATTTCTGAAGGTAATCTCTTCCCCAAGCTGTCATTGAGGATTTCCCTGAGACTGCTTTTAGCAGCTTTATCTAAAGACCAGCTTGGCAGAGGGCTGCCTCCATGGGTCGGTCAGGACAGACCCTTCCTGGGTGACTTACGTACCAGGTTCCTGCTGGCATTATCCAGTGTGCCCAAACCAACCTTCCAAGCCACTCCTGGACCACAACTTTCCTTTGATTCCTCAATCAGCTGGGGAAATGTCTTGTGTTGGGTGCTCTGATTAGCTGGGGGTGTTTATGAGGAGGTAAAGCAATCACTTTTGTGAGTTGTCCAGGGCTGTGCTGTGTTGGTATGCAGAGTTCTTGTTGCAGAGTGATGTCCCAGAGCTGTGTCAAGCTGCTCTCAGTGTGACTCTTCCTCAGCAGCACCATGTACATAGAATCATAGAATCAGTCAGGGTTAGAAGGGACCACAAGGATCATCTAGTTCCAACCCCCCTGCCATGGGCAGGGACACCCAACCCTAGAGCCCCATCCAGCCTGGCCTTGTAGTGAGCTGGGGTCAGTCTCTTTTCCCAAGTATGTAGAATAGAAATAGAATAGAATCAGCCAGGTCAGAAGAGACCTCCAAGATCATCCAGCCCAACCTAGCACCCAGCTCTATCTCATTTCACTAAGTGCTTTATCCAGTCCTTTCTTGAACATCTCCAGGGATGGGGACTCCACCTCCTCCCCAGGCAGCCCATACCAATGCCAATCACTCTCTCTGTGAAGAACTTCTTCCTAATATCCAGTCTATACCTCCCCTGGTAGTTACATGCCTCCAGGTGTTACTTGCCTCCAGGTGTGTGGCCCCCAACCACTTCACTGGGCAACCCATGCCAGGGTCTCACCACACAAGATGAACCTTCTCAAGGCTTTGGCAGAAAGCACAACTCAAAGTGTTGTGTGGCTGAGGGGTTTGTTTTGCAGTGGTCTCTCAGTACAATATGAGCTGCTCAGATTTGCAGGGCAGCACACATGGTGTGTGTGATAGCACAGAGTGTTGGTCTGGCAGCTGGGGGATGTGTGTGTCTGTTCCTCCTTCTGCTGTTCCTGATGGAAATGGCAAAGGTAAGAGGAAAGCTGGAGGACTCAGCCTGGGGATTCAGCCAGAGTCTAATTGCTTTGGCTTAGTCCTGTGTCAGAGCAAAGGGAACTGATTTTGTTCATGTTGTGCACATGATTTCAGACTTTGAGTGCAAAGAGCATGAACAAGGGGGGAAGGAAAGAGTGTTTGGATGCCTTGGGGATGAGGGAAGAGCAGCTCCATCCTTCCCTAACAAGGCCTGGAGGGTTAACATCAAATGAATTGTGAGAAGGTGAAGTCTGGGAAGCTCTAGCTAAAAAAAAAATATTGAAGGCAGGCAGGCTGCCCCAGAAAGCAGAACCTGGTGAGCTGTGTGACAGGTCTCGGTGTGCAGCGTGGCAAGGCAGGCTGCCAGGTGGGTGCTTCCACGGGCTGTGGGCACCTTTGTGACTGCCCCAGCTTGGTGACTGCTGAGCTGCACCCCTCAGCTTCATTCACAGTGGTGATGGCTGAATATGCTGCTGCAGAGAAACTCCAGTCAGATTGTCCTGGTGTGAGATCTTTCCTTCAGGACGTTCACAGTAGAATCATAGAATTGGTTTTGTTGGAAGAGAGCTCTAAGTCTAACTATTGACCCAACACCACCGTGGCCACTAGACCATGTCCTGAAGTGCCATGTCTGAATGTTTTTTGAACACCTCTCCAGAGATGCCAGGTCGACCTCCAAGCTCATCCAGTCCAACCTAGCACCCAGTCCTATCCAATCAATGGCACTAAGTGCTCCATCCAGTCCTTTCTTGAACACCTTCAGGGATGGTGACTCCACCACCTCTCTGGGCAGCCTGTTCCAATGCCTGACCACCCTTTCAGGAAAGAAAATTTTCCATATAACCAACTTAAATCTCTCCTGTTACAATTTCAGGCCATTTCCTTTTGTTCTATCATTAGTTGTGCCGGGGGAGGTATAGGCTGGATATTAGGAAGAAGTTCTTCACAGAGAGAGTGACTGGCATTGGAATGGGCTGCCTGGGGAGGTAGTGGAGTCCCCATCCCTGGAGATGTTCAAGAAAGGACTGGATGGAGCACTGAGTGCCATGCTCTAGTTGGTTGGATAGGGCTGGGTGCTAGGTTGGACTGGATGAGCTTGGAGATCTCTTCCAACCTGGCTGATTCTTTTCTATTTCTATTCTAGATACTTGGGAGAAGAGACTGACACCCACATCACTACAATCTCCTGTCAGGAAGCTGTAGTTAGTCTCTCCTCAGACTTCTCTTCACCAGACTAAGCAACCCTGGTTCCCTCAGCTGCTCCTCAGCAGACATGTTCTCAAGACCCTTCACCAGTTTCGTTGTGCTGCTCTGGATGTGCTCCTGCAACTCCATGTCCTTTTTGTAGCGAAGGGCCAGTACCCTGCTGCTGTGCTGTGCTGGGGGCTGCAGCTGTCCCCCTGCCTCTTGACCTCCACTGCCTTTGCTTATCCAAACCCACGGCTTTAAAAACGGAGCAGATCCTGGCTGGCTTAGCTCCTTTCTCTGCCCTTTCCTTTACACAACTTGAACTGCTGAGGCGAAGGGCAGGGGGAAATGGTTTAGTTCTTTAATTGGACCCCGTCTGCCTAAGCAGGCATATCAATACCCAAAACCTGCCCTGCCTTCCCCTCCAGGTCTTGCAGCCTGTCCTGCGTCAGCGCTGTGGATCCGCAGGGGCTCCTGCTATTTTCGCCTGCTTCCTCCTGAGACTCTTCAATCTGATAATCTCCTAATCTCCAGTTCCGAGCAACTCATCTGCAGTTGTCTTTGCCTTGTACCTGGCTTACGTCTTGGGAGTCGCCTCCAAAATAGCTGCTGACCTTGGTGGCTAATGCACGCTTAGAAATAGGCCTGCGTGGCCACAGGAGCCTTAGAACCATAGAATCATAGAATGGTTTAGGCTGGAAGAGACCTCGAAGATCATCCAGTCCCAACCCCCCTGTGCCATAGGCAGGGACACCTCCCACTAGATCAGGATGCTCAGGACCTCAAGCCTTCTCATTCCCCAGGTTATTGCCTCCCTTAAGGAGAGATGTCCCTCTTGCCAGCCACTGCTGCTGCATCAGTTCCTGCTGCAGCATCCTTCTGGCTTTACTCTCCTTTTCCTGACCAGGTTTGGGTTCGTTCTTACCCTGGACACGCTCTGCTTTCCTTTGCAGGCTATTAAAGCCTTAAAATAGGAGCTGCCCTGCCTGAGTTTAGACGCTCTGATAAGCACCACAGAAATATCTGCAAAGTCTGCGAGAGGGCCCACGTGCTTCCTCCTGGCTGCGAGAGAGGGAGAGAGGGAGGAAGGCTCTTGAAAGGAGCACAACGAGAGGCGCTCGCCCTGCTGCCTGTGAACTCCTCCTGCCGAAATGCGCTCGGCGGAGCAGCCGCAAAGGCAGTGCGAAAACGCAGGCTCGACTTTTAGCTTTCTGTGATGAGGATCAAACACCTAATCTCATCCACCGGGTAGCTGAAATAACAGGAAGAGGGCAGGAGGAGAAAGTGCCTTCGTTAGCTTTCTTCTCCTGCTAGGCAGCAATGTATTAGCCCTCACCTTTGGTGCTCCTGTGTTACAGCAGCTTGCTAAAATGCATGGCTGGAAATGGGGGCCTGGGTTCACTGTCTGCCATTGCTCACAGCAGAATGGGCAGTGCCTGCTGTCATCGTCGGGGCTGTTTTGCTGGTTTCTTGTGCAATCTTGGTTGTTGCAGGGAGGGGGGAGAAAGGTTTCCTGGATGAGAACTGGTTCTGCTCTGGGTCGGGCAGCAGAGGTAGCACCTCGAAGCTGTAAACGGGGAAGGAGCATCCACAGTTTCTGCTAACGATGCTAAAGACCTCTTCACCAGTGCCTTGCCACAGATTGCTCTTTGGTTTGGGTTTGTTTATTTATTTATTTATTTAAATACAAAGGCAATAGGTCAGTTAATGAAGAAATCTGTTGTGGCTGTCTCAGGAAGTTCGTCACCTCTGCTGCTTCCTGACCCTACCACAGTGTTGCTAGTTGTGCTTCTGTGCTCTTCGAAAACAGGAAAAAGAAAGTGTCTCTAGTAGTGGTGAGCTGCAGATCTTTGGATGTGATGCAGGGGCTGTGGGAAAGATGCTGCAGAGGGACCAGAAGGAATAGTGTGAGTGATCAGTAGCTGTCAGTACCAGGTCTGGGCAAGTTGCAGGAGTTTGAGAACAAATTCACAGAATCACAGAACCTTAGAGGCCGGAAGGGACCTCCAGAGATCATTAAGTTCAACCTCCCTACCTGGGCAGCGTCCTCTGGGGTGGTTCGCACAGGAATGCATCCAGGCGAGTTTGGAGTCTCCAGAGAAGGAGACTTCACAACCTCTCTGGGCAGCCTGTTCCAGTGCTCCATCACCCTCGCTGTAAAGAAGTTTCTCCTCATGTTGAGGTGAAACCTTCTATCTTCAAGTTTGTACCCACTGCTCCTTGTCTGATTGCTGTGGACCACCGAAGAAAGATTGGCCTCATCCCCTTGATACCCACTCCTCAGATATTTGTATACATTGATGAGATCTCCTCTCTGTCGTAGAATCATAGAATCAGTCAGGGTTGGAAGGATCAGCCAGTTCCAACGCCCTTGCCGCGCCCAGGGACACCCTACCCTAGATCAGGCTGCCCACAGCCTCTGCCAGCCTGGCCAAAAACACCTCCAGGGATGTGGCCCCAAACACCTCCCTGGGCAACCCATTCCAGGCTCTCACCACTCTCATGCTGAGGAACTTCCTCATCACATCCAATCTGAATCTCCCCACCTCCAGCTTTGCTCCATTCCCCCTAGTCCTGTCACTACCTGATAGCCTAAAAAGTCCCTCCCCAGCTTTCTTCTAGCCCCCTTCAGATCCTGGAAGGCCACAATACAGTCACCTGGGAGCCTCCTCTTCTCCAGCCTGAACAGTCCCATAGCAGAGGTGCTGCAGCCCTCTGAACATCCTCATGGCCCTTCTCTGGACATGCTCCAGCCATGTCCACATCCCTCTTGTAATATGGGCTCCAGTCTTCTCTTCAGCTCAGTAGTTGAGCTGCTGCTGGCAGGAGTCTGGCTATGGTGGTCTGGGGTAGCACTGTTCACTGGGCTTTGGGATGGAGTAGGAAATGCTCCTTTCCCGTGAACTGTTTTTGCGCTATTTAATGTGGACACTCCTGGCCCAAAGCCAATCTCTTGGGTTTCCTAAGGTAGTGCTGATGTGTCCATCCCTTGCTCAGAGGCTGCCGTCTGCCAGCCCTGAATCAGAGGAGTTCTGAGGGCTCGTGCAGGGGCAGATTGTTGTTATTTGGTTACTATCAGGGAAACGACACAACCTGCTTCAGGGCAAGTTGAGCAAACCAGAAGACATTCTGTCCTGGGAGACCAAGCCTGCCTTTCTTGTGAGGAGGGCCACAAAGATGCTCAGAGGGCTGGAGCAGCTCTGCTATGAGGACAGGCTGAGGGAGTTGGGACTTTTCAGCCTGGAGAAGAGAAGGCTTCAAGGAGACCTTAGCGTGGCCTTCCAGTATCTGAAGCGGGCTAGAGGAGGGCTGGGGAGGGACTATTGACAAGGTCTTGTAATGACAGGATGAGGAGGGTTTAAACTGGCAGAGGGGAGATTTAAACAGGATGTTAGGAGGAAGTTCTTTGCAGTGAGGGTGGTGAGACACTGCCACAGGCTGCCCAGGGAGGTTGTGAAGCACAGAATCACCAAATGTGATCAAAGAATCACCGAGGTGTTCAAGGCCAGGTTGGACAAGTCCTTGAGCCTCCTGTTCTAGTGGGAGATGTCCCTGCCTATGGCGGGGTGCTAGAACAGGATGAGCTTTGAGGTCCCTTCCAACCCAACCCAACCCCTTCTATGGATCTATAATGAGCCACTTCACCCAAGAGGGTCTGGAGCTGCTTTATGCCTGTCTGAAGCCGGCATGGATGCTGCCTCCGCTCCCCAAGCGCTGCCGATGGTGACTTGGGGATAATGAGAGCAGATGATGCGTCTGAGTGCGTCACGGCAGTGTGGGCAACTGGGCCCTCCAGTCATTTAAAAATAAGTGTGTCCAGGCTGAGATCAGCCAATTTGACAGTGCTCAGCTCAGCACACAACTATCTGCCAATTGCAAGCAGCCCCATCCCAATAAGCCCTGCCAGTGCAGGCTCCTGTTATGTATGGTGTGTGTGTGTTTGTGTTGGGGGGGGAACCAACAACCAACCCAGCATGTGGCTGCTTTGATTGATTTCTGAAGAGGAATTGCAGCAAGCAAATGTGGTGCAGACTGAGAGGAATATGTGTGCCTCCTTCTTTTTCTCTTTTTCCTGCTAGGAGACTGGGCACTGCCAGAGGTGGAAAAAAAAAAAAACCCACTTGATTGCAGCAGTACTCTGGCAGCTAATCTTCCCTAGATGTCATCCAGTTAGATACTGGAAGTTTATATATATATATATATTTCTACCCCCCTATAATAATAATAATAATAAAAATAATAAAAATTCCAATATTTTCAGTGCAAAAAGAGTTGGCAAAGACAGTGCAGAGGTGCAAACCTCCACGAACAGGAGCCTGATGGGGATTCTGCCTGGGGTTTACTCCTCCTTGGTGGCTCTGCTTGGCTCTCTTCTCCTCCAAATGAGTCATGGACACTGTTACTGCAGCAACGCTGCTGCCAAGGAGGGGGATAAAGCTGTTGCCATGGAGCTGCATGGGCAGGAATTCTGCAGGAGGAAAAACACTTAATAATTAACTTGCAGACAAACCCAGCCTCAGACTTTGCCTGCGTGCTCTAGGGAAGGTGTCCCCAGCTCCCAGGCGACCACCAGACCGTTCTGGTGCGGGCCCTTGCCTTCGTGGAGAGCAGGGTGAGGATCCAAGCACAGCCCTGGGCTGAGGAAGGAGAAGCTGGAGCTGTGGGAAGCTGCTCCTGCTTTTGTCAGTCTGTGTTTTGCATGGAGCTGCTTGGAGCCGGGAACTCGTGGGGTGGGTTAAGGATTTGGACTGGCTGATGTGCTAGAGCCTAAAATCATTGTGTAATTGCAGGACATGTACCTGAGAATTGCTAAATGGTGAGGCTTAAGGCCAGGGCTTGGCTTGAATGTCTGTCTCATCTCCTTTGCTACTGTTAAAGACAGAAAAGAAGATTCTGTGCGGTTCTCAGACTGTTTCTTCCAGCAGTAGACTTGCATTTTCTTGTGGTAGTAGAAAGGTTGAGCTTTTGTCTTGTTCTTCCTGTTACTGTGGCTATTGATGTTGTTTCTGCTTTGTGCTGTGTTGGTAGGAGAGGGGAACCTCCCTGCTAAATGCCAGAGATGCTTTGGACATGGTCCCCTCTCTTAAAGCCCACTGCTTTGAGCATTCCCCATATGGTGGTGGTGATGGAGAGCAGCAGAGCCCTCCAGGGAGCATGTTTGATGCCCTTTACCAGTGAGCACTTGGACACTTCTTCAGGTTGAAGATATCTGCAAATAATAAAGGGCTTCTAGGTCAGTGCAGGTATCTAGTTGATGTTCAGCTGCACCTAGCAGCAACCTTCCACACTGCTAACTCCAGCCACTTTGTCTCTTGCTATAGAGATCTCTGATTTCATAGTACACAATCATGGAATCATTAAGGCTGGAAGAGACCTCTCAGATCATGAAGCCCAACCTCCAGCCCAACACCACCATGCTCACTAAACCATGTTCTGAGGTGCCATATCTAAACATTTTTTTTACTACCTCCAGGGGTGGCAACTTTCACCACCTTCCTGAGGAGTCTGTTCCAATCCCTGACCACCCAGTAAATAACGTTCTCCTAACATCCAACCTAAATCTCCCTTGGTGCAACTTGAGGCCATTTCTTCTAGCTCTATCACTGGTTACTTGGGAGACTAACCCCCCACCTCACTACAACCTCCCTTCAGGTAGTCATAGAGAGCCAGAAGGTCTCCCCTCAGCCTCCTTTTGCCCAGACTAAACAACTCCTTGTTTCCTCTGCTGCTCCTCATACTCTCTAGGCTCTCCCACAGCTTTGCTGCCCTTCTGTGTTATTACAGACTCCAGCACCAGGGTCTTGCTGTCTGCTAGCTGGCAACGTGTGGCGTTTGGGACGTCCTCTTACTGCACCACAGCAATCTTTTATTAACTCCTTAACTATGGGATGTGCAAAGCACTGCCCATGAGCCATAACCCCCAGAGCTGTTATACTGGTACTGGAGTAGGGGCTGTAATGGGCAGGTGTGGTCTCAGAGCACACTGTGGCTTGTTTTCCTAGTCCATGAATAAGCCTTGGGTGGAATGGATGTATTTGAATTTTAGAAACAGGAAAGCAGACTGAAAGGAGTTATTAATTTAGGCTGACAACAAGAATTAACAGCTGGGAAAGGGCTTAGAATTAGAATGCCAAAGTACTGCTTTCACCGCAGAACCTCCAAACAAGTCTCCTACACCACGCACGGTTCCAAAGCTCACTCAGCATGCATAAGTACACCATTTATTTAGGTTTGCCAGGATAAAGTAAGTCACTGGAGCTGCTCTCAATCCCTGCTTGTTTGTGCAGTCAAATGAAATGCCATTGCCCTTTGCCAGAGAGGAGCCTGATGCCCAGGCCAGGAAGCTGTCTTGGGGGGCACAGCAAGGCTGAAGCAGTCACTTTCTCCCAAGGATGCCAACTCTGCTGGGAGCAGGGAAGGGCTCAGTTCCCAGTCTGGTTTCCAAATACAGGAAAAGGCTTCAGCACCATCTTCAGCACTGAGGGGGAAAAAAAAAATAAAGAAGTCCATGCATGAGACAAACATCTGTGATGGGAAGACGACATCCTTTGCTGGAGGGCTGGAGATAAGGGGAGGTGGCACAAGGGAGGACATTCCTGTTCCAGTTAAGTGCAGTTGGCTTAGTGCTCCCAAAGCTGCTTAGCACTCCCGTTCTGCCAGAGGGCAGTTTTTAAAACAGGCAAAGCCTCTTACACTGGAAAGGCCAGGATTTGGTAGAGTTGCTGACTACTCTCAATACCCCGAAGGCAAATGGCTGCAGAAGATGCTGGCACAGGGCTGGGAAAAGGTGATGACCTCCCAGTGCTGGGGGAGAGAAGCATTCAGAACCAAGACAATCTTCATAAACATCAGTTTTGGATCAAACCCAGAGTAGCAGGGGAGGTGCATTTGGGCTACTCTTCCTGCTGCTTGTGACCCCCCCCCCAACAAAGGACAGTCCCACAGTACCTGGTAATTCTGGGCAGCCCTCATTCGAGTTTGCTTTCCTCTGCAGATTATTTGTGCACTCCAGAGGAAAACGTTTACAAGATAGACTTCACCAGGTTCAAAATCCGGGACATGGAGTCTGGCACAGTCTTGTTTGAAATCACCAAACCAGCAGCTTCAGGTGAGTGCACACACAAAGTGCTCCTCTCGTGAACAAACAGATGCCAGTGTCTGCTTCCTTTTGCCTTTCCCACTCCTTTCACCCAATACATTTCCCCACTATTGCAGATGCTGTCAGCTGCAAGAGGGCTGCAGTCCCAGCAGGAACACCATTCAGGTGTCCTCTGTAGCAGCACAGGGAACAGAATTCCTTGCTGCTGTGTTCTCACAGTTGCCATCTGCTGTGAGAAAGGGCAGATGGGTGTTGCAAACAGAAGCAGAGGAGGAGGAGGAGGTCACTGTGGCTGTTGGCTGTTGATCAGCTAGAAGTGCCCCCATAGTCTGTTGGCTGTTAATCAGCTACAAATGCCCCCATAGTCTGTTGGCTGTTGATCAGCTACAAATGCCCCCATAGTCTGTTGGCTGTTGATCAGCTAGAAGTGCCCCCATAGTCTGCTGGCTGTTGATCAGCTACAAATGCTCCTAATAGTCTGTTAGTCTAACATTTTTCACCCAGGAGTCAGGAAAATTGGATTTCCCAAAGGGAGAAACTTAATTCAGCTGTGCAAGTTGGATAAACTGAAAGTCTGCTTTTTAGATTTGTAGGCAGCACAGTGTTACCTGTTGCCAGTGGTAATCAAAACCCAGGGCAACTGTTCCCATCCTGATCAAGCAGATGAACCTTCCTCACCTCCCTGCAGGTGAGAGGAAGTTTTCTCTAGCTTATTGATAGCAGCCCAGACCTGCTGGGTGAGGTGGCTCATTCAGGGTCCTGCTGCCATCCTGGATCAGAGGCACTTCGGAAGATGAAGAGTCCATCAAACCAACAATGGCAGAGTGCTGCCAGGTTGCAGTCCTCTGCCTCTGAGCAAGCAGCAGTGGCTGCATTGGAGAGGCTGGGAAGAAGGCGAGCACAGGGCTAGGTGTTCTCAGAGCAGTTCCCTGGCTTCTCTGCCTCAGTGCTGTACCACTCCAAGTGTTTCCACGGAGTTTCTGTTCCTCAGCTGACAGTGACAGAGCCTTGCTTTGTGCTTTGCACTTTGGCAGAACGTGAACACAATGACAAGAAGGAGATTGACCCCAATGCCGGGCGGTTCGTGCGCTACCAGTTCACTCCAGCGTTCCTTAGGCTTCGGCAAGTGGGAGCCACGTAAGTAGCAGATCCTGGGCTGCTTTCTCTAGTACAGGAAGCCACTCAAATTGTGTTAAAACTGTGGCTTGGGCTCGTTGGTGCTGCCAGGAAGTTGGCCTGATGGGAATCTTTTGTTATCGCGAGGAGCTCCGCACGTCTTTGCTGGATGCGTTGCTCTCTCCATCCCTTCAGCTTTTTACTGACCTCAGGAATAAGGGTTTGTTAAGTATTTATTTTAGTAACAAATGTTATTATTATGTTGTGGTGGTTTAGCAATTACCTGCCCCCCCACACCTTCTGGTATAACCCCGGCTAGGACTCAGAAACAGCTGGAAGCTAATAAATGAAGCTTTCTATTTACAGCAATGCTCAATACACAAGCAGATATTTACAAGGTATAGTAGATATTTACAGCTATAGACAGTGAAAAGGTAATACAGAAACACCACAGCCCTCTCAGAGATCAAAATCCCTAAGCGGGGTTTTCCAACCACCCCTACCACCTTTTCCCCCTTCCCCAATCTTATCTCACCAGCTGTTGATGCAGCAGGTAGGCAAAGGTAGATGGGCCAGGGGGGTTAGCAGTAGGAAAGAGGTGAGTGGAATTATGAAAATCAGCTACAAAGGCAGAGACAAAGGAACCATGCAAGGAGAGCAGCCACAGCCAGCGAGATCTGGAGCAGTCTGACTTATCTCTTAAGTCAGGTTACAACTCTTAACACGAGCACATATGTTTATTATGTTATTACATAATAGTATTAATACTATATTAATTATTATAATTTTAATAACAAATACAATCCATATTTATTATTAGAATCTGAAGAGATTCATGCTAAAAGGCACAAATCAAGGTATCCAGGGTATCCAGGTGTCCCAGCTGGTTTCTGTCTGTTACAGTTTGTTTTTCAGAGGCTGTGGCAGCTTTGGAAGATTTCTCTGCAGCTTTCTGCACTGCATTCCCTCCCTCCCTCCCCCAAAAAAAAATTTAAAAATCCATAGATGTTGTGTTGGTTTGAGGCTAATTGGAATATTTCAATGAGAAAAATTGCTTTCTAGGCTGTGAAAAGAAAGCAATGGTGAGGTCTACTTCACTCATTGGTTTGCTGAGATGTATAAAAGGAAGGACATAGACACAGATAAAGCAGTGTGTGTCTGAGTTCTGGCTGTTGGAGTCTCTCTCTCCCTGATTTCCAGCTGGATCTGTGTAACCCAACTCATCAATTCTGCTTCCAGCCCCCCTCCCTGATCTTTCTGATTCACCTGGCATATAAAGCAGACCCTGGGATAAGATTGGGAGGTGAGGAGAAGGTGGAAGGGTGGTTGAGAACCCCTCCTGGGGACTCTGGTTTCTGGGAGAGGCATTGTGTTTCTGCATTACTTTTAGCATGTCTATTTCTGTATATAGCTGTAAATATTAGTAATATCCTGTAAATATCTGCTTGGGCATTGTGCTGAGCTGTGAATAGAAAGCTTCATTCCTTAACTTCCAGCTGGCTGAGTCTCGTCTGGGTGAATTCAAAAGTGTGGGGGATGCAGGTAACTCCCAGACCATCACAGGTGTATGTGAGCTGGTGAGGTCACGTTTGACACTTCATGCACCAGAATGAACTTGGCCTTGCCTGTCAGTGCTGCCTGCACTCATCAATGAACCACTCGACAGGGTGGCACCTAAAGGATCTTTCTGTAAAGCTTCAGGCCAAAGGATTTGCTGCTGGAATGCAGGTGACAGAATGTATTGTTCCTCCAGTCAAAGTTCATAGCTATTACTGCTAACCACTCTGTTACTGTTAACTGATTATTGCTCCCAACTTCAGATTTATCTGCAGTTAAACAACATCCACGAGGAGATGCAGTTTCCAGCTTGCATTTTCTCTTCTTGTCCCTCCAAAGAGCAGGCTGCTGGGCTGCTTTGTCCTCACTGGAGATTTTTAGGAGGACATTGGGTGGTGGTGTGGCAGATTCTTTGTTATCTTTGTTTTTCTTTACCCTGACTGAGGTTTAAATTAGTAGATCTAATCAAGAGCTTTATGCTTGTTGCTGTTATGTCATTAAGTCCATAATAGTATAACGCAGCAGCAGTTGTAGTTTCCAGCATGAACTTATTTGTTTCAGGTGTATAGACTTTTTTTTTTTTTTTAAATAGAAATCATGTTTTGGAGTCATGCTGGATAGATCCCTTCAGCAGCAAGTGTGTCCTTCACAAAACCTGATGGAGAGTAGCTTTGTTTAAAAGAAAGAAGAAAAAGGAGAAGAAGGAGAATAAGAAGGAGAAGATGAAGAAGAAGAATAAGAATAAGAAAGTATATTTAGAGAGCTTGATTAAAATTCAGCCTTTGGTTGTGAAGCAAAAGAAAGAATATTTGTTGTCAGGGAACTCCTGCAGAGCAAGGCTGCATGGGGCTGCTTCCTGCCAGTCTTAGAGGTGTGGAGCATCTTGTTTTGGAAGAGAAGTTAAAGTTCTCTGTCAGTAAGCAGCTTCTTGGCTACAATTTGGTTAAAATGGGAAACACACAACTCTTGATTTGAGGCAAACTAGTAACTGTGTCTTCCTGGCTTAATCCTATTGCGTGTAGCTAATGCCAATCTTTCCAGAGGTCACAGAAACTTGAATATAGTGCTGGCTGCAATTTGTTCCTCCTTACCACTCACAAAGGAGGAACAGAAGAGAGACCATTTTCTGAGAAAGAGAGACCATGGTTTTCAGAAGAGAGACCATTTTCTGCAGAAGGAAAATCATTTTATGTAGGAATGAGACCACTTTCTGCAGAAGAGAGACCATTTTCTGCAGGAGAGAGACCATTTTCTGCAGGAGGGAGACCATTTTCTGCAGAAGGAAGACCATTTTATGTAGGAATAAGACCATTTTCTTCAGAAGAGAGACCGTTTTCTGCATGAGGGATACCATTTTTTGCAGAAGTGAGACAATTTTCTGCAGGAGTGAGACCATTTTCTGTAGTTCTGGCTTTGTTTTAGTCCCCACCAGAAGAACGAAAATAACCTGTGTGGACATCCCACACAATAAAGGAAGGTGCAGCGAGCGATCTAGTGAAGTGTCCATCCAATACAAGAGGATCTTTCCTTTGGTGAAGAGCTTCAGGTTGCCCACTTGTCCTGCATGTCCCTTCTTTTGGGTAAAAAAGAATCAAAATGTAGCCTAACCTCCGAGTTGTGATGCTGTGCTGTGCTTTGGGGAAAAGAGGCAACGATAAGTTGGTCAGTTCCATTGCTTGATACTGTTTGCCTTCTTTTTTT
>VWZI01020704.1:187020-228034 GCA_013396835.1 Psilopogon haemacephalus | reverse complement strand
AAAAAAAAAAAAAAAAAACCAAAACCAAAATGTTCTCTCCCCTCTGGAGAAGATATTTATATTCGTGTTAGGTTCATGCTATTCGTGCAGGGGTTTTGTGATGCCTCTCGCGGAACACTCTAACGCAGATCTGCGATAGAAGAGCTCCACCGCGGCTTCCGCCTGTCGTAATAACAGGGCTGGTGGAGAAAAGCCACCTTTGGACCTGTGGTGAATGGTTTCCTCTGGAGACTTTGTCAGGTTGATTTTTTTCATTAGATACACCAGGAACTTCTCATGCCAAAGCGCTGAAGGCTTGGCAGTCTGTCTGCTGGATCTCGTAGAGATAGTGGGCACGGAGCGCTGGTGGATGTGCTCTTTCCTGTCTGGGAGGTCTCAAAGGTAGTGCTAGATAATTGCTTGTCCTTTCCAAGAGCCTTCATGTTTGATGTTCCTCAGGGTGACATGTCTAAAGCTGGCCGGGAAGGTTCTGAGATGATCTGTTCTAAACTCAACATCTCTACTCAATTATCTCTAAATTCTCCACCACTCTTCATTTATGATTCTTACTCTGGTGGCTGGAACAGACAAATCTGAGGTGGTTTGGTGTTAGTAACTCCTGTACTAGCTGCAGCAGCCCGGAACCAAAGTAGACTAATTGCCTGAGTGTCGCCCCAGACTCTGCAGTCCCTTGAATTCCAGACTGCTGCAGCTAGGTAGTTATTGGTACCCAAGTTAGCTGGTTTAACATTAACTTGTTGGGTGTGTGACCTCCAGCTGGCGTCACAGGTCGGGTGCAGTGCAGAGATAAGATCCTGAATGAAAGTGAACCACTGGCTGGGAAGCATTATCTGCTCCTCCTGGGATGACTGTCAGGAGTAAATACCTAGAGGAACTGGGGTGTCTGTACCTGCTGCAGACTTTTCCTGTTTCTTACTAATGCATATCACAGCTTTGCATCAATGTCCTCTTCCATGGACATGAGTGACACAGCCCACCTCTTGCACAGCTTTGTAGTGTTTCTCCTTCTGACTGGCAGAATAATTTTTGTAGATTTCAACATTAGTACATTTTCCCTTCCTCTTCCTCACAGCTGTTTTCTAGTCAGCTTAAGGAGTCTTGTTAAGCTAAACCAGCTTGGTCTTCAGGGGATGAAGCCACGAACAGAAGAGATCAAGAGGCTTACATCAGAACAGACTTAGTTTTGTCAGATCCAGACTACTGTAATGAGTTAACTTCCTATCTCTTCTTGGTCTCTGCTTTCATGGAAAGATTTGGGGTGTTCATGTGGTGTACTGGCAGCTGTTCCAAACTGTTAAATTCTGTTTCCAGATTTGATCTTTCATTTTAGGGGGGGGGGGAAAAAAAATTCAAACAAAAAACAACAAAACAAAACAGAAAAAAAAAAAAACCACCCAAACATTGCAGCCATCGAATTTGCAAAGTAAATATCCAAAAGGCAAGTTGGTGGAACCAAGTCAGAGGTGTCTGACTGCAAAGAGTTTGAAGTAACAATGCCATCAGGTGGAAATGGCTGCCACCTACCTACACCAGGGCTCAGCTTCCCATTGAGGACTGCAAGGAGGCAGTGCTGTTTGGTGCCTCCATACAGGCAGAAGTGCACAGGGAGAAGAAATGACAATCTTCGTAACTGACATGGCAGGATGGTTTTGTGAGGTGCTCCAGAGCTTTCTTCCATGTTTGCTTTCCTCACTAAGTGGGCGTCATTCTTCTGCACAATCTGCTTTCTGTCCTGCTACCTTTTGGCATCTTGGGTACACAAGGGTCTATTGTCATAGAAGCTGGAAAAAATACGATTGTCTTCTGATGTCCCACAGCTTGATCCTTGTCTCAAAAACATTTCCCTGGACTAGCAGAGTGCTGGAAATCATAGAATCACAGAATGTCAGGGGCTGGAAGGGACCTCGAAACATCATCTGGTCCAGCTCCACCTACCAGAGCAGGATCACCCAGGGCGGATCACACTGGAATGCATCCAGACTGTTCTTGAATATCTCCAGAGAGGGAGACTCCACAACCTCCCTGAGTAGCCTGTTCCTGTGCTCTGTCACCCTCGCAAGGAAAGAATTCCTCCTCAGGTTCACACGGAACCTCCAGTGCCTCAACTTCCACCCATTGCCCCTTGTCCTGGGGCAATTGGTGAGCTCAGCAGTGTGCAGGGCACTTGGTGTGCTGTTCAGAACGTTTGATAACCCTAACAGAAAACATTCTTGGGCTTCTTCACCCAGCAAACCACTGCTGACCGCGTGGCAAACCCCTCCTGCGACTTGGCGCTGGCAAGAACGGTCTTGTTGATCTGGTAAATCTGTCCATGAGGAGTTCTCCCTATGAACTTTATGCCATTTGATGCTCAACCAGAGCCTAAACTCATTCCTTTGATAAAATGCCCTTATTTAATTTCGCAGAGGGATAATTGCCTATTTTTAATGCATTGTTTATATTTTATTATGCAGCGATGGCAGCAGGATTCGTTATCATAAAGAGCTTTGTAGGCTTACAATTTTTGTCTCCTAGCATTTGGATGATAAGCTTCCAGAATGACTTAAGACGTAATCTAACCAGCTATTCTGCCACCATTAACTAGGAAAAGTGGCCCAGCATCTCTCCCTTGGGATCACCCGAGGGAAGACACACCTGGGTGTAACTTAACCGTCTGCTGTGCTGCCTTTAAATAGTAGTCAGGGCTTGCTTTTTATCTTCTGAGATATCCCTAGGGAATACACACCTTGGTTTAACCTACATACACTTCAGCCCACTTTTGTCCCTCAGAAAGAATCCCAAACTGGTGGTTTGATCTGTCTAGAAAGTGCTAAAACTGAGCTTATAGCTGTTAGCATTTGGTGGATTTAAGGGGGGGTGTCCCTGCCCGTGGCTTGGGGGTTGGAATGAAATGGTATTGGAGGTCCCTTCCTTGGAGGTCTCTTCTAACCTGTTTGATTCTATGAGGGGGGTGGAACTCTGAAACAGTTTGCCCAGGATCATAGCTGAAGCCCCATCCCTGGAGATATTCAAGGTCAGTCTCAACCTGATCTAACTGGGGATGTCCCTGTTGACTACAGGGGAGTTGGACTAGATGACCTTTGGAGGTTTCTTCCAACCCTGACTGATTCTATGATTCTGTGATCATAGAATCATAGAACAGTTTGGGTTGGAAGGGACTACAAGGATCATCTAGTTCCAACCTCCCTGCCATGGGCAGGGACACCCTACCCTAGATCAGGCTGCCCACAGCCTCGTCCAGCCTGGCTGCAAACACCTCCAGGGATGTGGCCCCAACCACCTCCCTGGGCAACCCATTCCAAGGTCTCACCATTCTCATGCTAAAGAACTTCCTCCTCACAATGCTCTCTCTAAAGGCCTGTAACACCCTGGTAACCTCTCAAATGGAGTGACAACATTTGAGCTGTTTAAGACACTTGCTTATGTGATGGTTTGGGAGTTACCAACCCACTCCACACATTTGAATTCACCCAGACTAGACTCAGCCAGTGGGAAGTTAAGGAATGAAGCTTTATAGTCACAGCTTAGCACAATGTACAAGCAGGTATTTACAATATATGACAAATGTTTAGAGGTGTATACATTAAAAAGGTAATACAGAAATGCGATGCCCCTCCCAGAGATCAGAGACCCCAAGAGGGGTTCCAAACCATCCTCCCCACACACCCCCCTCCCCAGTCTCAGAATCTGCCTTAAGTGTAAGGTGAATTAGGAGGATTGGCAAGGGGGGGTAAGAAGCAGAATCGATTAGCTGGGTTACAGAGATCCAGCTAGAAGCCAGGGAGAGGGAGATCAGAGAGCAACTCTGTCTTATCCGTGTTTGTGTCTTTGCTTTAGCACATCTCAGCAAACCTATGAGCAAAGTAGACATCCCCACTGTTTTCTTTCCACAGGCTACAACTTAATTTCTCTTGTTAAAATATTCCAATTACCCTCAAACCAGCACAGCTTATCAGTGTTAGCACCTGATATATTTAAGGCGGAATCAATCTGATTCCCTTCTGAGCCTCCTCTTTGGACAACACATACATGAGCCTGCTGCCCTGTCGCTGTGAGAGAAGCTGCCTGGGAGACTGAAGGGTAAAATTCACCAGGGACATCTGAATTACAGCCTCCAACATCTGGCACGCCCATAAGATGCTCTTTTGTTGGCATTTGCAGAACTTTCTGTTTGTGGATTGTTTAATCTGAAATGAAACCAGAAAGGACCATCATTATCCACGAAACGCCACTTCCCCAGCAGTGATTTAGCGTTGCCTATAAAGCCTGGCACCTGCAGCAATGCCCCAGCCCCTGGGAGCTGTGCTTGTTTTGTTATTTTAGACGTGAGGATGAGCTCAACACGTGGTGTGAGACTTGACCCTTGTGCCTCCCTGCTGCAGGTGAAAGGCAGGTAGGTGATCGACACACGTCTTGCAGCCATTGTGCCATCCAGCTTCGGTTTGCCTTTTTGGACAAGGCTGCTGTGGCTGTAGAAAAGAGAGAATTTGAAACAGAGACATTGGGTTAAAGAAGGAGTGACAGTCTCTGATTCTCCCCACGGCTTTGGTTTGCCTTTTTGGACAAGGCTGCTATGGCTACAGAAAAGAGACAATTTAAAACAGAGACGTTGGGTTAAGGGAGGAGTGAGAGTCTTTGATTCTCCTCACAGGGTTGTTTTGTCATGTTCTTATCTGCTTGTTCCTTGTAACTTTTCAGTGTCACACACCGTGTGCAGGACCCTGTATTGTTGCAGGGCAGCTGGACTTTCTCCTGTCCTTAGGGATCACGAGATCACAGGATGGCAGGGGTTGAAAGAGACCCAAAGTCCAACCCCCCTGCCAGAGCAAGACCAGACAATCTAGCTCAGGTCACACAGGAACGTATCCAGACAGGCCTGGAAAGGCTCCAGAGAAGGAGACTCCACAACCTCTCCAGGCAGCCTGTGCCAGTGCTCTGGAACCTTATAGTAAAGAAGTTCCCCCCTTGCGTTGAGGTGGAACCTCCTGTGCTGCAGCTTCCATCCATTGCTCCTTGTCCTATTGCAGCGAGCAAGTGAGCAGAGCCTGTCCCCTCCCAACCCCAACCCTCAGATATTTATAGACATTTATTCAATCCCCTCTCAGTCTTCTCTTCTCCAGACTAAGCAGCCCCAGGTCCCTCAGCCTCTCCTTATCAGGCAGCGCTCCAGTCTCCTCATCATCTTCATAGCCCTCTGCTGGACCTTTTCCAGCAGATCCCTGTCCCTCCTAACCTGGACAACCCAAAACTGAACGCAGGGAGGAATGCTTATTGCTCCTTGGAGCTGACCACTCTCTGTGTGTAGCTTCAGACCCTGACACCAAGTTTCATTGTAGAATTTTAGAACATTAAGGGTTGGAAGCGACCTCTAGAGATCTCCAGTCCAACTTAGGGCAGGGCACACAAGAATGTATTCAGAGGGGTTTGGAAAGCCTCCAGAGAAGGAGAGTCCACAACCTCTCTGGGCAGCCTGAAATGTCCTGTAACATGTCATAAACTGCCTTCTCACAGAATGTGATTTATGAAAAGCAGGCAGCATTCTGTCAACTTTCCTTTTTTTATTTTTATTTTTTTCCTGTTGTTGACATTGCACTTCAGAAGAAGTCTTTTGTGATTTGCTTTTTCTTTTTTTTTTTTTTCCTCCCTTTTTTCTTTTTCTTTTCTTTTCTCTGTGTTACAAGGTTAACAGAAAGAGAGAAAGCTTTCTTAGCCTGAAGCTGCTGGATAAGTGGTAGGTTGGCAGGCTCTCTTTGTTTGTTTGGTCTTATGCCTTCTTCGTTTTTTGGCTGCCAGGTTTGGGTTTCTTTTTTTTTTTTTTTCCTAACATCACAGAGCGGTGCAGAGCAAGACTCTGAGAGGGCTTTTGGTGACACAACAATAATAAGGAGAAAGTTGAACCTGAACTGGCTTCCAAAGCCTGATAATTTGAAGAATGCTTTCTCTGTTGAAGTAAGAATGTCAAAGAGTGTGGGCAACATCAGAAGATAACTGACTGGAGCCTAGAAAGGTTTAATGAAGCCACTTGGCAATGGCACTGGGAGCTTTGGTCCTGATACTGGAGAGAAAAGAACAGTTGGGTGCTCCTCTGTCTAGTCACCTTTAACTCCCCTATCTAAGCAGGACTCTCTAAAGGTCAGACCACAGGAGATTCAAAGGCGAATGCTGTTACATTCTGGTTTTAAGGCCCTGAGGGACTGTGGGAGTTTCATGAACATGTGGAGCTGCAAGTGAGGCCTTTGAACTGTATGAGTCTTCCAGACCCAGTCCTGTCACATTCACGACTCTGAATATGTTCTGCAGGTTTGGCCACTTAGTGCCAAGGCGTAAGCGATGGAGCCGCCGTTCGCGCGTTACTTCATGGAGCTGCTCCTTGGGCATGCTGCCTGCTCTTTGAAATTTCTATTTATTTCAAGCTGCAAGACCATTTCAAAGGTGTTGAATAACCCGTACCTACCCCAAAGAGTGTGCTTCACTTAGTTCCCAGGCTATTTTTCTGCCCTCTCCTCCTTTCTGACACTCCATCGTGAGCACGCAGCATCCTTTCTGGAGCTGTGGCAGCTCTCAGAGACAGCATTTGTTTGCCACTGACCTGGGATGTTGCTTTGTGGTAGAGATGGAGCATGTTAGCAATTTGCTGCACCCACTTATTCAAGGCAAGGCACACTGCTTTCTTGCACCGTTCCTTTACAGCAACTGAAGAGAACCTGTCTGGAATTGTTTGAGGGATCAAATTGTGCAGCGCTCAGAGCAGTGGGGAGCTCTCAGAGCCTGCTGCCCTTCTCAGCTTGCAGAATCTCCTGTATCTCTTAAAAAAAACCCAACCAACCAAACATCAAAAAACCCAAAACAAAAAGAAAATAATGATGGACTTGCTAACAACTGGAATATTGCTTCTGTAGTTGCTTGCTAGCAGCTGGAATATTGCTTCTGCAGTTGCTTGCTAACAGCTGGAATATTGCTCCTGCAGTTGTTTGCTAACAACTGGAATATTGCTTTTGTAGTTGCTTGCTAGCAACTGGAATATTGCTTCTGCAGTTGCTTGCTAGCAACTGGAATATTGCTTTTGTAGTTGCTTGCTAGCAACTGGAATATTGCTTCTGCAGTTGCTTGCTAGCAACTGGAATATTGCTTCTGCAGTTGCTTGCTAGCAACTGGAATATTGCTCCTGCAGTTGCTTGCTAGCAACTGGAATATTGCTTCTGTAGTTGCTTGCTAACAACTGGAATATTGCTTCTGCAGTTGCTTTGCTCAGCAGATTTCCTGCACCAAGTCTGGGAACACTGCAGCTAGGGATAGAGCAGTACCACAACCTTTACCCAAGTTTCTAACTGGTTTGTGACATGGTTGGTTCTGAACAGGATGATTAATATTTAGCTAACTAGGAGACAGCTAACAGTGTTTTAGTTCTGCCAGAGGCTTAGGCTAGCACATGATTATCTTCTTATAACTGGCTTGGCAGAAGTATGTGTATGTGTTGGTTTGGGGTTTTTGATTTTTGGTTGTTTTTTTTTTTTTTTTTTTTTTTTACCCCTCTTAACCATGTCTAATAACCAGTACAACTGGTCTGGCTTCTTCCTTTCTTGGAGTGTGCTTGGATGTTCCTAACTGCAGTGCTCCACAAGTAGCTGGTGCCAATATGTGCACGCCCTTTGAGCAGTTCTCCACTTTCAAAGACTTTGGGGGTGGGGGGACACACTTTTATGCCTTTTCCTAAGCTCCCTGAAGTGCACTGATAGTAACGATGGGAGAAATACAGGTGCATAAAGAGGATTAGTAGAGTTGTGTTGCAAAGAAATGGTTTTAGGAATACAACTCTCACTTCTTGGAACAGGAGGAGAGGCTGAGGGAGCTGAGGTTGAAAAGCATGGAAAAGAGGAGGCTCAGGGGTGACCTCATTGCTGTCTACATCTACCTAAAGGGAGGTTGTAGCCAGGTGGGGTTGGGCTCTTCTACCTGGCAACCAGCAACTTGGGACACAGTCTCAAGTTGTGCCAGGGGAGGTATAGGCTGGATATAAGGAGGAAGTTCTTCACAGAGAGAGTGATTGGCATTGGAATGGGCTGCCCAGGGAGGTGGTGGAGTTGCCATCCCTGGAGGTGTTCAAGTAAATCCTGGATGGGGCACTTAGTGTCATGGTCTTGTTGACTGGATAGGGCTGGGTGCTAGGTTGGGCTGGATGAGCTTGGGGGTCTTTTGCAGCCTGGCTGATTCTATGATTCTTATGAGCTTATTAAGAGAAAATAGTTGTATCTGCAGTATTTAAAGGCAAAGCAAGAGCTTAATGTCCCCGCTCCAAGGTGTTATCTCAAATTCTGCCAGCTGGGGTTGTATTGATCTTGAAGCAGAAAGAAAAAAGTGGGAAGATCTTACCTGAGACATTCATAAGCACTGGCATGCAACCAATTCTAAAGTAAGCACTGCCTGGGATGAGTTATTTGACACAGAAGGAAGGTTATGGAGTTGTACCTGGTTGGTAATCAGGGTCCTGAGTTGACCTCCTGTGGGTAAGACTTTAGAATCAGAGAATCAGTCTGGGTTGGAAGCAACCACAAGGATCACCTAGTTCCCACCCCCCTGCCATGGGCAGGGACACCCTACCCTAGATCAGGCTGGCCATCAGGTCAGCAACCAAAACTACAGGAGAGAGGTTCCCCCCATCCCGCCCCAAACCTCTTCACATCTGGCTTGGGCAACCCCTTCCTTCATCCCTATCTTCACAGACAATAGTGGAAAACACAAAGCCTCCTGCTTCCGCAAACAGCAGGCTGAAATCATCCCAGAGGTATTATCTTAGAAACGAGAAAATGATTCAATGAAAGAAGGAATGAATCACGTAAATACTCAAAGTGTTGCACCTCAGCAATGTCCCTCCCTTCTTAGTACAAAGCAAAGAACAAAAGCAGGCTGCTGGCTGGCATGGGCCCCTCCTAGATGACTTGCTGGGGCTGTGAAATCATCAGCAGCCTCAGAAAGAAATGCTTATGCAGCGCATATGGCTTGATTGGCTTCTCTTCCCTTCTCTCTGCGCATGGAACCGGTGGCCGTGTTCTCTTCAACACCTGCATACACTCTGGAAGGTGGATGAGGAAGCAAATATTTAGTGTTCATAGATTTCTGGGGGTCTTTTACACTTCAGAAAGAGGGGGTTTTTTTGTTTGTTTTTTTTTTTTTTTAAGAGCTCAGACATTACACAGAAGAGAGGGATAGACACTGGGAGGCCAGGAAGAGACCAAACCACATTTTCGTTGCTGAGGATGGCTTTAAACACTCTCCTAGGAAACGAGTGGAGGTAATGGAGGTTAAAAAAAAACCCTGAGCAGGCCTTTAATTCTCCTCTGGCAGACAGCCTGAGGTTGCTTTAGCACTTAGAGGAATTTCAGGAAGACCAAAAGATTGATCTCGGATTGGCAGATTCGAAATTAAATGCGTTGAGATACAAGAGCCTGAGTAACCCACTACAGAAGGTACTCAGTGATGTTTTAAATGAAAGGTTGCTGTACAAAAGGTGGAAAGAATTAAGGAGCACAGAAAGACGTAATTGAAAGTGAAGCTTTAATTCTAAATGCAGTTATAAATGCTCAATCTTCTCAAGCAAGTGTTAGGAGTTTGTGTGGTTCTCCACTCGCCGCAGTCTGTAAAGCTTCACAGCAAGCACTGACATTGGTTCACCTTCACTGCCATCTTGATCACAGGATGGCAGGGGTTGGAAGGGACCCAAAGAGAGCCAAAGTCCAACCCTCTTGCCAGAGCAGGACCATACAATCTAGCTCAGGTCACACAGGAATGGATCCAGACAGGCATGGAAAGTCTCCAGAGAAGGAGACTCCACAACCTCTCTGGGAAACCTGTGCCAGTGCTCTGGGGCCCTTACAGTCAAGAAGTTCCCCCCTTGTGTTGAGGTGGAACCTCCTTTGCTGCAGTTTCCATCCATTGCTCCTTGTCCTTTCACAGGGAGCAGTGAGCAGAGCCTGTCCCCTCCGACCCCCAGCCCTCAGATATTTATAGATATTTATTCGATCCCCTTTCAGTCTTCTCTTCTCCAGACTAAGCAGCCCCAGGTCCCTCAGCCTCTCCTTATCAGGCAGTGCTTCACTCCCCTCATCATCCTTGGAGCTCTCCGCTGGACCTTCTCCAGCAGATCCTTGTCCCTCTTAAACTGACGAGCTTCAAACAGCTTCAAGTCCTTGCTTCAATAGTTTGCTGAGTAAAACAAGAACACACTGCAGCTACCCTGCAGTGCTTGGTCATCTCTTTGCCAGTGCTTTTCTCCCTCCCTCCTTGTCCTTTCTCTCTGTTTTGCACAGTGTGCTTTCCACCCAGGCTCTTGTGACATCAGTGGCGAATGTCTGTGAGGAATTGCCTCAGGCCAGTGTGACTTTCAAAGGCTAAGGCAATTTGTTACCTTGCCAATGAACAGTTTATTACATTTCTAATTATTGTTACTAGTCTGGCAGGTGGTGCCCTGCACGGCATTTTTACAAGTGCTAAAGAAGCAGGTNTACATATATAAAATCACCTGAGTAAGGTTTAAAGTAAAGCAGCAATGCTGCTGCGGGAGGTGTTAGATAATTCTTTGTGCTAAGGTGGTGTTTGCTGGGCTGCTTGCAAATCTTTAGCTGTGATACACTGACACTTGGAAGACTTTCTTGTGAGACCAACTGTAATGGGAGTGTGCTGGGCAGCCTAAGATAGGTACAGAGGTGTCTCTCCCTCTCAGGCTCTCTCCTCTAATCTTTATTACTTTTTACATGCTGCGTAAATTAAATTCGTCGTAGTCGTAAACTCTAACTGGGAGTTCTTGTTCACCACCACCACCTAAGAATCCTCCTATGAAGACAGACTGAAAGAGTTGGGGCTGTTCAGTCTGGAGAACAGGAGGCTCCCAGGTGAACTTCTCATGGCCTTCCAGGATCTGAAGGGGGTCTAGAAAATAGCTGGGGAGGGACTTTTTAGGCTATCAGGTAGTGACAGGACTAAGGGGAATGGAGCAAAGCTGGAGATGGGGAGATTCAGACTGGACCTGAGGAGGAAGTTCTTCACCATGAGGTCCCTTCCAACCTAAACCATTCTATGATTCTGTGTCTTCTGTGGCAAAACATATTTTGCTTAAACAGTTTCACACTGCTTATTGTGCTCCAGCACATACTGCATGATTTTGTGCCACGCTATTACTAAAGAGAAGAATTCAACAGGAACAGAGCTAGGAAACAGATTTGTTGTTTTCATGGTCAGCAGAGCATTGGTCTCATGTTGTCAGTATTAGAATCATAGAATGGTTTAGGCTGGAAGGGACCTCAAAGCTCATCCAGTTCCAGCCCGCCTGTGCTATAGGCAGGGACACCTCCCACTACAACAGGTTGCCCAAGGCCTCATCCAACCTGGCCTTGAACACCTCCAGGGAGGGAGCAGCCACAGCCTCCCTGGGCAACCTGTGCCAGTGTATTGCCACAGCAGCTGCTTTGCTCTTGGTGATGTGGCCACTATCTTAACAGACATGAAGCCTGGCTGCCTGGCATTCTCAGCCTACAAAGAAAGCTGGTCCTTGCAAAGTGAAAAATAAACCAATCTCTTTTTCTGGTGTATAACCTTTTTTGCTTCTTCCCTGTTTGCCCAGGAGTAGCAAGCACTCACCTTCAGAAGCAGGCACAGATTTGCATGGAAAAGCCTTCAGATTTGCCACAGTGAATCCAGCTGGAGTTGGCTGTATTATGCTTTAGTTGGAGGAGCTGGGATAGTCTCCATGTCCAGCTCTGCCTCCCTCCCCTCCTTTGACCTTTTATGATGCAGCCGCATCGTGACAAGCTTCCCTCTGAAACCAGAACACAAACTGGCAGCAACAGGAGTTTAACTGGTGGATGCCGCAAGGAGGATGGATCCATGCAGCCATTTAGTACAAGACTTAGCATCGTTGTGGTTTTTTTGTGACTTGGAGGAACTGCAGCTGTGCTAGGATGGTTTCAGGATTTGGCTGACTTATGCATGCAGCCAGGTAAGAAGTGACCTCGCTGGGGCAGAGAGCATCGGGCACGTTTTGGAGGCATTTCCCTGCAGGGGCTGTTCAGCAGGTACAGGAGGCCAAAAGTGGCACTGAGTCAAAAGAGTGGCTCAAATGCATTCTTGACTGCACCTGGTGCAGAGGAAACCCTCCCCTTTCTCCATCAGTTGGCTCATATTTCTGAGATACAGGTGTGTGGTTACAGTGTAAACAGAGCAGAGACTTTTTTTTCTTCTAGGCTAATAAGCTGCATGTTGGGGGGAGTGATTTTTTTTTGTTTGTTTGTTTTGGTTTTGTTTTTTTGTTATAGTATCTCTGCCAAAAAAATACAGAAGTGTACAGTATGAACTCCTGCACTTGCACACACCCTGTGCACGCTGGGCAGAAGGACTTTTGTTTCTGGAGCTGGGGTGACAAAAGGGTGCCAGAGGGACAGGTTCTATGGTTCAACCTTTTCTGAATATGTTTCAGATGTTTATTTTTTTTTGCCTTGTCCTTACACCATGCTTTCTGTCCACTGTCAGAGCACCCTCAATTAAGAGATAGTGTATGACCACAAAAGTGGAGTTTGGCTTTTTCAGTGTCGCCTGCTGATCTTTCTGCTGTGACTGTCCAGAGGTCATTGGGTTTGGCCAATAATTAGAGGAAAACCTGCTCTGTCTTCACCCCAAAGCTGGCAAGTCCCTAAAAGTCTAACAAGTCTAACCTGCAGCACAGGAGGTTCTACTTCAACACGACTCCCCAAAACACTAAATCATCTTTTCCCTCTCCAAGCCATCTGGCTGTTTTACAGTGCAAGAAAGAAGTCAGGAGGAGGGGACAGGCTCTGCTCACTTGCTCGCTGCAATAGGACAAGGAGCAATGGGTGGAAGCTGCAGCACAGGAGGTTGCAGCTCAACACAAGAGGCAACTTTTTGACTGGAAGGGTCCCAGAGCACTGGCACAGGCTCCCCAGAGAAGTTGTGGAGTCTCCTTCTCTGTAGCCTTTCAAGGCCTGTCTGGATGCATTCCTGTGTGACCTGAACTAGATTGTCTGGTCCTGCTGTGGCAGGGGATTGGACTCGATGATCTCTTTGGGTCCCTTCCAACCCCTGGCATCCTGTGAAATTCTGATGATGTTATTTTCTCCTGTGTAGCCTGGATGACAAAGGTGCAACACTGAAGGAATGACAAAGATTATTTCAGACTGGGCAGGTGATTGCCTTCTGAGACCACTGTTTCTTCAGGACTCTTTGTAGCTCTTGATACCACAACGCCGCTCCCTTAGGTCTAAGGAGAGCAGCAGCAGCACAGGTGTGAGGAAGCTTGCATTGTGTTATCTGCAGTGCAGACAAATGATTTATGATGGGATGTTTCATGTAGCAGGAATGATATATTGCCAGAGGTAAGAACAAGGAGGAAAATTCAAACAGCCTTCAGGTGGCAGACAGCTTAAAAAATAAAGAGGATCCTTTTGAATTTTCTGGCAAGTCTCATCAGGATCGACCCAGAGCAGAAAGGGAAACCTGACTGCATCACTACAACTGCCCCAGAGTAGCCACTACCCTCTGCCTGAGATCCACTCGACAGGCAACCAGGAAATTTGATTCACAAAATTAACCAGATTGGAAAAGAACTTCAAGGTCATCGAGTCCAACCTATCACCTAACACCTTCTAATTAACTAAACCATGGCACTAAGTGCCTCATCCAGGCTCCATCTGGAGCCATAACAACTAACTGTACCAAGACTCCTTCTGCTTCTGCACACCTCTGGCTCTTCTGGCGTTGTGCAATGTCATTTTGATATGAACCTCAGCTTTGTGGACAAATCCATCCACTTCTCCTTTTGCTTTAGAGGAAAATGAGCAAACAAACAAAACAAAACCCAGCCGGAAAAGAATCTGTGTAATCAGCAGAATTGATGAGAGTTGGCTTCCTGCTCCCTCCCAGAGCATGGAAAGCCTTAGGTTCCAGTGGCAGGGATTGAGAAACCCCCAAATTGCTCTGCTTCTTGTAGGATGGGCAGGGATCGAGAGGACTGAGAAAATTCATGTAGTAATGTTGCTAGGTTGGGGAAAAGAACCTTAATACTAACCTGATGCCAGCTGAATAGTGTGAACTTGAAGCAGGGTAAAGAGCTGGTGGCTTATTTGACCATATTTAATGTTGGCATTTCACATTCAGTGCCATCTGAGAGCCACCACATCTGATGCTTTATCCAGATAGATACCTTCCATGGGCACGCAAGGTTTGAGCCTTGAAGCAGTTGCACCTGAATCATAGAGAACTACACATAAAGGCTGAACCCTTGAGTTAGCTGTTCTGTTCCTTCCCTGTTTGCTTTCCTTTGTGCTTTGTTTGTTGGAATTTTCCCCCCTTTTTTTGGCGATTTGAATCTTTGAATCTTTCAGGAGTGCTCCTCTTGTCCCATTAACTTCCCCTTTCACAGAATCACAGAACCTTACAAGTTGGAAGGGACTTCCAGAGATCATCCAGTCCAACCTCCCTGCCAAGCAGGATCACCCAGGGCAGCCTGCACAGGATTGCATCCAGGTGGGTCTGGAAAGTCTCCAGAGAAGGAGACTCCACAACCTCTCTGGGCAGCCTGCTCCAGGGCTCTGTCACCCTCACTGTAAAGAAGTTTTTCCTCATGTTGAGGTGAAACCTTCTATGACCCACTTTGTATCCATCACTTTTTGTCTTATTGCTGCAGACCACTGTAAAGAGATTGCCCCCTCCACTTGACACCCATCCCTCAGATATCTTCATCAATGGCATTGATGAGGGGACAGAGTCTGCTCAGCAAGTTTGCTGATGACACCAAAGTGGGAGGCTTGGCCGATCCAGCTGAAGGCTGGATGTGTTCCTGTGTGATCTGAGCTAGATTGTCTGGTCCTGCTGTGGCAGGGAGGTTGGACTGGATGATCTCCTTGGGTCCTTTCCAACCCCTGGCATCCTGTGAGCCTGTGACTTATAGCTATTGATGAGAGCTCCTCTCAGTCTTCTCTTCTGCAGACTAAACAGCCCCAGGGCTCTCAGTCTCTCTTGGTAAGGGTGACGTTCAAGTGCCCAAATCATCCTCATGGCTCTTCCCTGGACTCTCTCCAGCAGGTCCCTGTCTGTCCTGAACTGGGGAGCCCAGAACTGGACACACTATTCCAGGTGAGGTCTTGCTAGGGCAGAGTATAGGGGTGGGGGGGAAGGGTGTGTCGAAGAGAGCTGTTCAAGGTTGCTTTCTGTGGGGGGATCAACACCAGTTGAGGTGGTCGGCCTGGACTGAGGAAGCTCGGAGGTGTCCTTGTGCAGTGCCTGCAGCCACTAGATGGCACAGGGCGAGGGAGCCTGCGGATCCTGAGCAGCAGCCTGACCTCTGGTAGCATGATGAAAGGATAAATGCCATTAAATGTTTCTTTAATGGGAGAAAACGCACAGCATTGACAGTAGTGATTAAGTTCCATTAGACAGCTGTTATTTTGGACACCAGGTGATTAGTACCTTCCAACCACTTCATTTCCAGACTTTGGCACCTTGGTCATTACTAACGCAAATCGTAAAGTTCAGTGAATCAAGTTGTAAATAGTTTTATTGGTTCCCTGCTAGGAAAGAAAAAAAAAAAAAATAAATGGAGGCTTGTGAAATTCATTAATGGCTTAAAGTTACAGACTCACTCAGCCCTGGTGTTTCTGTTTTCTGCTCCTTGTGTTTCTGTTTTCTGCTCTTCATTTGGTTATTTATTGTCATAGACATTGCTGTCTACAGCTACCTGAAGGGAGGTTGTAGCCAGGTGGGGTTGGGCTCTTCTCCCTGGCAACCAGCAACAAAACAAGTGGACACAGTCTCAAGCTGTGCCAAGGGAGGTATAGGCTGGATGTTAGGAGGAAGTTCTTGCCAGAGAGTAATTGGCATTGGAATGGGCTGCCCAGGGAGGTGGTGGAGTTGCTGTCCCTGGAGGTGTTCAAGCAAAGCCTGGATGGGGCAAATAGTGCCATGGTCTAGTGCCATGGAATGGGCTGCCCAGGCAGGTGGTGGAGGCACTGTCCCTGGAGGTGATCAAGCAAAGCCTGGATGGGGCACTTAGTGCTGTGATCTGGTTGATTGGATAGGGCTGGGTGATAGGTTAGGCTGGATGAGCTTGGAGGTCTCTTCCAACCTGGTTGATTTTATGATTCTGAGCTCTGCCTTTGATTTTGCAAACACCAAACTCAATGTGCTGGTTGAAAGCAAAGAGCTGTGCTCCTAGAAGAGAGATGCCAGATATAGAGAGCTGGAATTTTGCACTAGGATGCACTCTATTGCCTGTAACAAGCCACAGTCATCTGAGGGGAGATTTCTTCCAACGACAAGAGTGGAAGCTGTTCTTACAGCTTTGGGAGAAAGGTCCATATTTATATAGAGAACCTTTGCACTTTGCCAGTTTGTATTTTGCTTTCTGAAAAAAAAAAAAAAAAGTTGGTGTGTTGTTTTTTTTTTTCATTGAATCTTCTGGGGAGTTATTTTATTTGTCTGATAAAGATATGCTCAAGAACAGTGTAGACCTGGCACCTGGGGACATGGTTCAATGGCCGTGGTAGTCTTAGGTTGATGGTGGGACTTGATGATCTTAGAGGCCTTTTCCAGCTGAAGCAATCCTGTGATAAATCTTCCTTCAAAGCAGCTTTTGGGTTTGTTTTGCTCTGTTTTATGAGAGCTCAGGAATGGCACGGCAAGATTTAGACATATTTCAAGGTTTCTGTGCTATATGACAAGGCTTCCTTACAGTTCATTTTAATGCCTTTTAAGTGACTGGGAGCACATTTGTGGTTTCTCCAAACCACCTTAGAGGATTAGAAATGCTGGCATTAACCTGTTTGGGCTTTAACCTCATTTTAGCTTTCAAACTGTCACATGCTCTGCCAAGTCTGCTCAGGATTTCATAGATTCATTGAATGGTTTGGGTCGGAAGGGACCTTAAAGCTCATCCAGTTCCAACCCTCATGCCATGGGCAGGGACACTTCCCACTAGCCCAGGTTGCTCAAGGTCTCATCTAGCCTGGTGTGTTAGCCAGTCCCCCTGAGCTCAGAAGCTCAATAAATACTCCATGCAATTTGAAAGTTAAAAAAAAAAACCTTCTATTTATTGCTGAAGTTTTTTTTAGGTAAGAGGAATTACAGATGATAGAAGGGAGAGAGAACAAAGTACAGGGTACAGGTATAAGGTGAGGGGAATTACAGAGGATATGGGGGAGGGAAAAGAAAAAAAGAAAAACACATTAAAAAATGAAATAAAATACAACAGGTAGATGGGAGTGGATGGAAGTTGAATCCAAGCAGTGAAGTTGGAAATTAGTGGCAGATGCAGAGGGATGCTGGTGGGATGCAACAAGTTTGAGTTCCAAATCTGGCTGCTGCTGCTGCTGCTCTCCCCATGTGTTTGTTGGAGAGCATGTGGTGAAATAGCAGCAGCAGGGAGGCAAGATGCTGGGCAGCTGAGGAGAGCAGAGACCAAGAGGAAGAAAGAGGAAGTTCATCACCCCCTTTATAGGGGGTCTCAGCAGGAAGTGGGAGGGGGCAAAACAGGACACCTGGGGGCAGGAGGAGTCAGGATACAATTCCAGGTAAGCCCCTCCAGAAGGGCTTAACCCTTTACACCTGGCCTTGAACACCTCTAGGGAGGGAGCATTTCAGTGTTGGATGCAGTGGCCTTTGAGTGGCTTGCAAGATGTTCATGGTGAAATGCCTTCCTCAGCTGTAGGTTCTTTTCATCACTCTGTTGGCCTGCTCTAAATGAATCTGGCTTTCTGGTGTGTGCTGTAGAAACGTGCATGTTTACCACCCTTGGGTGTGCACGTATGTGGCTGTAGAACCTCTGTGTGTATGTGTGTGTCTGGGCAAGGCAAGGCAAGGCAAGGCAAGGCAGCAGCATCACTCCAGGGAAGATGGAGGAGGTGACTGCGAGTCACCCACTTACTCACTGGTGCACGGTGTGGGAAACCTGTGTTTTGTGGTTTGGTAGGGCACCTGCCTTTTGGAGGAGGCAGGCAAGAAGGCAGACGCATCCCCTGCTCGTTAACGAATTTATCACTCGCGACTCCCGTGTAAAAAGCAGCCTGGTGTCAGCTCCCAAATGAAGAGCTGCAGTGGAGAGAGAGCGAGAAGCACACCGAGCCGCGGCAGGTGCTGAGCCGGCAGTTTCGCCGCAGATTGTGCAATTCGATGGCACAATGGGAGATGGAGCCACTCCTTCAGGGCAATATCTGGAAACACAAATGGGGGAACCACCCTTCGAAGGCGAGCTGGGTAATAATGGGGCTCAGAAGCACTTTCTACCTGCTTTGCTTAGAAAATGATGAAGGTTTTCAATGGTGTCACTGGGTTTTGCACAAGCACACTATATTTAGCTTGGACCTCACCTAGTCCTGCGCTCAGGCGTGCCCAAGGCACTAAACTGCCCAGCGAGTATTTGCTGCTACCATTGCTTCCAGGTGGAAACCAGGAACAAATTTTCCCATTCTTGCTCTGTCCTGGTGTTACTATTGGTAAAACTGTCTACAGAATCCAGCTTTTCACCTGTACCCTTCTGGATGCTGAGCATTACTGTGTCCAGTTTTGGAGTCTCTATTACAAGAGGGATGTGGACATGCTGGAGCGTGTTCAGAGCAGGGCCATGAGGATGCTCAGAGGGCTGCAGCACCTCTGCTGTGAGGACAGACTGAAAGAGTTGGGGCTGTGCAGTCTGGAGAAGAGGAGGCTCCCAGGTAACCTTCTTGTGGCCTTCCAGGATCTGAAGGCAGCTACAAAAAAGCTGGGAAGGGACTTTTTAGGCTATCAAGTAGTGACAGGACTAGGGAGAATGGAGGAAAGCTGGAAGTGGAGTGATTCAGACTGAACATTGGGAGGAAGTCCTTGAGCATGAGAGTGGTGAGAGCCTGGAAGGAGTTGCCCAGGGAGTTGGTTGGGGCCACATCCCTGGAGGTGTTTGCAGCCAGGCTGGATGAGGCTGTGGGCAGCCTGATCTAGGGTAGGGTGTCCCTGCCCATGGCACGAGGGTTGGAACTGGATGATCCTTTTGGTTCCTTCCAACCCTGCCTGATTCTACGATTTCTCTGCCCCCTGAGTAACTTTCTCTGCAGCCAGTTCCTGCTGTCTCCAGCCCTTACATACTCATCCATGCTAATGAAGGTGGAACACCCAAGCGTGATTGCATCGGCCCTGTGACACTCCGTGCTGCTTGATGTCTCTCTTCTTTTCTGCTGGAGATTGCCATAAAGATTGCACCTGTGCTGCTGCATGTGCTTAAGCACACCACAGCCTCTGAATAATGTAGACGAAGAGAGAAGACTTCAAAGAATCGCAGCACACGTTTTAAAGGGCTGGAAGGAGAGGCTGACAGGAGCTCGTTGTAAGGCTTCACCGTCTCCTGCTTAGCTCAGCAGTAATTTAGAAGGACATGTAAACCGTGTGCAAGTGGTTCAAAGAAAACAGAAAGCAAACAAAGGCTCTGCACGCTCCTTGCCCTGCTGCTGCAGTCAACGAGCAGAGGAGGGAGAGGCTTGCAGCCAAACGCCTGCTTGAGTTGGTAATTTTTTTTTAGGCACTTCGAACGAGGCAGGGCAATGAAAACATTTAGGCACCTTTTGGGTGTCCTGTGAGAGAGGTAAGCGTGCAGGGAAAGGTGGTGAGTGGTTTAGCAGTGACCCGAGCAAGCCATTAACCTGATTGAAATCAATTACCTGGGAGCTCATTAGCCAAAGAGAATAAATGTCCTTCCTTTCTCGTGCTGTAGGGAGTTTATTGGAGCCCTAACGTGTACCAAATCAAACCACTGTCTTCACAGAGCCACTCGAAGACCCAATGCCAAACTGTTCTGTCTGAGAGAGTGATTTTTCCAGAGCACCTGTGCTTGTCAGACCAACCAAGCTGCTTGTGCAAAGGGAATCACTGACCAACAGGTACCAGAACTGTCTTAACAGTTGCAGATGGAGAGAATCTACTGCAGGTCAGTGAATTCTAATATTTCCTGATAATATAACTATAAATCAAATGTGTGCTGCACTTTTCCCTTGTCTTCTAATAATTAGGACAGAGAAAGAAGGAAGAAAGATTTTGCTAGAGGGCAGGGAGGCCATCCAGAGGGACCTGGACAGGCTGCAGAGCTGTGCCCAGGCCAACCTCATGGCATTCAACAAGGCCAAGTGTAAGGTCCTGCACCTGAGTGGGTGCAATCCCAAGCACAACTCCAGGCTGGGTGGGGAATGACTGAGAGCAGCCCTGAGGAACAGGACCTGGGGGTCTGGGGTGATGCAAAGCTGAAGATGAGGCTGCAGTGTGAGTGCAGCCCAGACAGCAACTGTGTGCTGGGCTGCAGCAAGAGCAGCTGTGGGCAGCAGGGCAAGGGAGGGGATTCTGCCCCTTTGCTCTGCTCTCTTCACACCTCACCTGCAGCACTGTCTGCAGTTATGGAGCCCCCAGCACAAGAAGGACATGGAAGTGTTGGAGCCAGGCCAGAGGAAGGCCACAAAGATGCTCAAAGAGCTGCAGCAGCTCTGCTATGAGGACAGGCTGAGAGAGTTGAGGCTCTGCAGCCTGGAGAAGAGAAGGCTTCAAGGAGACCTTAGAGTAGCCTTCCAGTATCTGAAAGGGGCCTAGAGGAAGGCTGGGGAGGGACTATGCACAAGGTCTTGTAATGACAGGACAAAGAGTAACGTGTTTAAACTGGCAGAGGGGAGAATGAAACGGAGTGTTAGGAGGAAGTTCTTTCCAGTGAGGGTGGTGAGACACTGGCACAGGTTGCCCGGGGAGGTTGTGGCTGGCACACTTTGATCACATTCAGTGATTCTGCCATCCACAACCTCCCTGGAGGTGTTGAAAGCCAGGTTGGATGAGTCCCACCTAGTGGGAGGTGTCCCTGCTTATGGCAGAGGGTTGGAACTGAATGAGCTTTGAGGTCCCTTCCAACCTAAACCATTCTGTGATTATGAAGAGCCTGCACACAGAGTGAGATCCACTCACATTCACACTCATCAACCCAGCATGGTTCAAGGGGGATTTCAGAAACACTGCAGGCCTTGTGAAAACCTTTGGCAGGCAACAACAGAACAGAGCATTAAGTTCAGGGGCACCCTGATGTTGCACATCTGACCTGTCTGAACCCAACCTCAAAGTGCTCGATTTGGTAAAGTGTCTTTGGACCTTCCAGCACCTTTGTCAGCTCAGTCAGTAGGAGTCTATGTGCTGCTGAAAGTCAGTTCCAGCAGAAGATGGGGGGAAGTATTTAGCAACATATAAGCCAATAAGTAAATCAGTTCATTTTAGGGATCTTTGAAAAGGCAAGACCTTGGCTCTTGGAGTGCAGGAAAGCTGAACTCTTCATAATAAAGTAATTACTGCTTTAACGATAAGAGAAAATCAATTGTGCCAACTGCTCTGATTATTTCAAGGCATTTTAAACAAGCACACAGAGAAGCAGTGGACCCATGGAAGACAGAAGTAGAAGCAGTGATATATGTATAAAAAAACACCAAAACAACTCCATGACATGAGGGTACATTTAAAAAAAAAAAAAAAACAAAAACCAAATCTTTAATTCAATCATACATATTTTAGTACAGAAGGATTCTCCCCTTCTCAGAAGAATATTGCAGCTCTTATCATGGCTTCACGTGCTGTAAGTCTCACATAAATAACACCAGGAGAGAAGTTCTAGGGGCCAAAGGGGTCTTTGGCACTCCTAACAGGGGGACTGCAAATAAATAGGTTTCAAAGCTGTCGCTAGGTGATTTGTTTGGGATCACACAGCAGAGCCTTGCTGTGAGCACCCACAGGGTACACCTGAGCATACCCAGAGAGGCCTGAACAACCCACATACAGGTGGACAGGCAGCTCAGCCCTGAGAAGATGCAGGCACATGCATGAAATCAGCAAGCTAAAGTCTCTCTCCTCCCTTCCCTGTGCGTATCTGTCCTCTCTCTCACCGGAGATCTCAGACTTTACAGGTGGAGCTTGAAAAGCAGTGGAGCTAGCAGGTGGGGAAGAAAGACCTACCCCTGCAGAGGCAGGAAATCTGAAAGTATCTGGAAGAGCTGAAAAGCCAAGGTTACCTCTTCTTACTGCTGGGGTAAGAGAATTGCCTGCTGAAGAGCACTGTTAGGCAATTTTATTGCTGTCATCAACGGAATGATTTTGCTTGTAGCTAGCCTGTCCCTTTCCACAGACCTGGCCTGTGGCTTAACCTCCACCTCAGCAAAACTCCTGCAGGTTAGAGTCTTGCTCTCACTTCAGTTCTAACAGGAACAGTCCTTGGTTCCTTAGCCTCTCCAGGTTATAGGCATGTTCCTGTTCTATTTGCCCAAGATGGGTAGGTTTCCAGCTGAAACAAAGATGAACCCCAGGTGTTGATGGCCAGAGTTATCGTCAGAACTCCTAGGATGTTGAGCACAAACCCAGTTTTGGCCTGCAGTTAGAAAAGAGAAGGGTTGTTAGTTGAGCTCAGCACTTCCTTCCTGATGAGGATTGCTTGTGTCATTGGATTTTTCTCTTTGGCCCTTCTCTCACAGCTCAATCGAATCACATTTAAGCTGGTTTCCTTCACAAACACAATTTGTATTGGGGGGAAATGATTTTCCACAGGATCAAACTCTTAATGTAGAAGTCCTGAAATCTTTTCCACCCACCCATGTAGGACTTTCTCTTTTGACCTCTGTCTCTAAGGTTACTTTGGATTTCTTCTTGGTTCAGCTGCAAAAGTTATCACAAGATATGGCCTCCTTATCCATCTTTCTTTAACATAGTGAGATGTAACTGAGCTTTCCCCTGGATCCCTGCAGAAGAACTGCCTGGGTAAGCAGACTCTCTGACATCTTTGAGATCTACATTTGAGCTTTTTGAACAGTTAGCCATTGCTATTTCCCATTGACAGCAAGCTCTTGTTGGAACACCTTCCAGAGGACTTGGCTTGGCTGTTCTGGAAAAAGCTCCATAGCAGCTCTGTAATGCTCTGAGTCGACATGAGAGTCAGTCTGACCCTTTATTCACACACATTTGTTCTTCTGACCCTTTATTCACACACATTTGTTCTTCTGACCCTTTATTCACATGCATTTTTTCTTCTCTCCTCTCGACATAGGCTTAGTACAATGACTTTTCTAAAGCTTCTCCAAGAGGAGCCAACACTGGAGGTGTTCAAGGCCAGGTTGGATGAGGCCTTGAGCAACCTATTCTAGAGGGAGGTGTCTCTGCCTATGGCACAGAGGGGTTTGGAACTGGATGAGCTTTGAGGTCCCTTCCAACCTAAACCATTCTATGAATACTAGAAAAAGGACAACCCAAAATTAGGGATGGAAACTCTGGCAAGATTGTGCTTTGACTCACCATATCGATAACCTTGAGCTGTCCATAGGAGAAGACAATGGCATTGGGAGGAGTGGCCACTGGGAGCATGAATGCCAATGATGCAGCAAGTGTACAGGGCAGCATGACATAGAGTGGGTGGAGGCAGATTGCATCAGACTGTGCAAGAAGGGAGAGCAGAGATTATGGTTTTGATACACGAGAACACACAGAAGTCTTTGGGCAGAAGGCTGAGTGCACTTGTCCATGTCAGAAACCTCACTCACTTCACTGGCACTGCAGCCACTCAGATTTTGGTTCTGCTTCAGAAACTTTTAGCCACTGCCTCTATGCAGCTGGGCCCCAGGACAGCAGCGAATGCAACAGTTGCTGTTGTGGTCAGTGCTTTGTGCTCCTGACCACAGAACCCTACCACTGCTGCAGTATTAATGGTTGTAGCCAACTCTAAATCCAGGCTTCAAACTGGTTAAGGACTAAATTAAATTATCAGAGGAAATGGGGTTGGCCCAAGCTCTGAAGATGAGTGGATCAGTTTAAGGATTAATGGGAATCCTCTGACCTATGTCAAAAAAAAAAAAAAAAGTTTTGGTGAAGCTCATTCCTGTTTCTCCCTGGGACCAGCTTTACACGCTGCAGAACTACATCTACCCTCCAGCAACAGGAATCTCCCGTGGAAATGTAAAAGTCCGAATTAGGTCAGGGAGCTTGACTAATGCTATCACTTTCAGAGGCTTCTGGAAGGCCAGTGGCCAGAGTGGAATGTTGCAGGGAAGCAAATGCTGCTGCTGCTGCTGCCTTTGTGCAGAACAAATAGGAAAAAAAAACCAACAAGTACAGCTGGCAGTGACCTCACCAGGTTGGTTAGGCCAGAAGGCAAAGTCTAATATGCCCATGAATTTAATCCCTTTCCTTTTAACCAGCAATGGCTTTAGAAAGGCTGAACTAAGCAGAGTGTGTGTGAACACTTAATGTGCTCCCATAGATATAGGCATCATCTAAACCCTGTGTTCCTCATCAGACACACAAACCAGGGCTGGGCTGTGTCAGGCACTCAGGGGTTGGTTTTTTTTTTGGTAACTGAGCAGATGTAGGCTTGGAGAAGAGTTTAAAGTTGTAAGAGTGTTGGAACTCACCATTGAAGCCAGAATAGGGAGGAAGAGGGTGGTGGTGGCCGCGTTGCTGGCGCACTCGGTGAAAGTGGCAACAAGAAGACACATCACGAAAGCAATAGCTGTGGGAGGGACGCTCTCCAGAGGAGCCAGTTGGTTGCCTAACCACGTAGACAGACCAGATACCTGCAACAGAGGAGGGAGGTCTGTCAGGACAGTAGGCTGGAGAAGAAACAGCCATATCCCAGTCCAGCTACATTTCTCGTACCCATTCCACCTCCCCTTAAAATAAACAGGTAAGAGGCAATGCTCACAGACAGCAATTTGGTAGGATAAATGACAAGAAATGTGCTTTCCCTTCCAAAGAATATGAAAGAAGCAGATATTACATTTACATTTGTATTACATTACGCTTACATTTATATTATATTACATTTATATAATTGATAGCAAATAATGTGGACCGGATGATCTCTAGAGGTCCTTTCCAACACCTAACATTCAGTGATCCTGTGATGCTGTGATAATTATTTTTTTCTGTTCAGGCCGTCAGTTGTACAGGATCAACATTGAGGGCTTTAAAAAAAAAAACAAAACTCATCCAAACAAAGATCTTTGGACTGACTTTCTAAAATAATTTCATACATCTTAGCAGATATTCCAGAAACCGAGGGCGATTTCAGCACACTGGCTGGGATTTTGGTCAACTCTCTGAAGCTTCTTTGTACCTTTCATTCTTCTCAGTCACTGAAAAATAGCAGCATCTTCCCTCTCCTGCTGGACATCATGACCTTCCCAAGAGAACACTGGTCATCTGGTCCAGCCCCCCTGCCAGAGCAGGATCACCCAGAGCAGATCACATGGGAACGCATTTGGTACTTTGATGCAGTTTGGAGACCCACGCTGGGCACTTTATCTCCTCACGTTTGCCACTTTGAATTAAATTTAATTTAACATAACCTTATATAGTAGCCTTCCAGCATCTGAAGGGGGCCTACAGGAAGGCTGAGGAGGGACTATTGACAAGGTCTTGTTATGACAGGACGAGGGTGAATGGGTTCAAACTGGCAGAGGGGAGATTTAAATGGGATGTTGGGAGGAAGTTCTTTGCAGTGAGGGTGGTGAGACACTGGCACAGGTCGCCCAGAGAGGTTGTGGTTGGCAGAATCACCAAATGTGATCCAAGATCACATTTGGTGATTCTGTGACCCACAACCTCCCTGGAGGTGTTCGAGGCCAGGCTGGATGAGCAACCTTTTCTAGTAGGAGGTGTCCCTGCTTATGGCGGGGAGGTTGGAACTGGATGAGCTTTGAAGTCCCTTCCAACCTAAACCATTCTATGTGTTGAAGTAGTTTCCTAATCACCCTCTTCTCTAGAAACAGTTAATCCAGCTGCCTTGATTGGCGGTGCCATCCCAGAGCTCTGTTCTAATCGCAGCTCTCCTAAGGATGGTGAAGTCTGACCTGGTGCCGCTAGCTGGGCAGACTCACGTTCGGTGCTCCCAGTGTGCCCTCTTGTGTCCTGCGAGAGCTCGCCTGAAAAGCCAGCTGGAGAACACCCAAGGAAGACCCAAATACCAGGTAAGCAGAGGAATGTTACCTCACTGCCTTTGGCTAAGGCAAAGCCTCCTCCCAGCAGCAAAATAATGTTCCACGGCATTTTCTCCTGGACTCTTTTCCAGCTTAGCAGAGTTGGAGGTGCCCGAATCTTTGGCCTGCCACCTAAAACCCAAACAGATTTTGTAAGCCCTGTCATGCTCTGCAAAGAAAGGGAGGGCTTCTTGGAGAGAGAGTTTAGCCTCAAGCACTTCTGTCAGCATCAGCAAGTAGATTGTGGAATTACATCCCAAAGCACCCGGTGGGAGCCTCATCCACACAGATTTAAGCACCTGACTTGCAAAAATAGTAATGGATATGCTCTGCAGGTGCTGCAAGAGGCACAGGAGAGCACAGAAGAGTTAAGAGCATGGCCACAGATCTGTGTTTGTCAAGTCACACATTCCTTCCTGAGGACTCCAGCTGCAGAAGCTGTTACACAGGTGCACCCTGGTGTCTGCAGCACTGCTGGGGAAAGAGTTTCCTACTTAGCTAACCGACAAGAAGCAAAGAACTTTCACTGCACAAGGCTGTTGCCATGCAGGAGGCACAGCCTGAAATATGGTGGAACGTTTGAGATTTCCCTTGTGAATCTAAAATTAGATTATCTTCTGACTGTTGATTTCTGTTCTGCTGATTTGTGTTCTGACTGCTGATTTCTGTTCTGCTGATTTGTGTTCTGACTGCTGATTTCTGATGCCTTCATCAACTGTACCTGTTTGTTGGCTGTCGTGGTCAACATAATCCATGTTGGCAGGGATGATGAACAACAGAAGTGAAATGAAGATGGCGACTGTAGCATCGGTGACGTAGCTGCAATAGATCAGTCAGGTGTTTAGCCCAGTCATGTTTTCATGTGTGTGCAGTCCAGGATACTTCATTTCTACTCCAAGTGAGGAGGAGAAGTGCAATTACCTGTCGTTTTTGTTGAAAAGAACTGTTGCCCAGCCTGGTATGAAACCAGGCTCTCTTGTAAACCAAAGCAATACCAGCAGTACGAAGAGGGTCAAAACTGCTATTTCTCCAAATTTCATTGGGCCAAATTTCTTGCTCTCTTCCTTAATAATGTTATAGGCCATCTTCTCCTTAGCCTTCGTATGGGCATCTGCAGCACAACCAAAATTCTTCTGAAAACTAGAAGAAAATGGACAAAAAATATGGTAGGCATCTGCCAGGTATCCTCAGAGTTAAGAATGCAAATTTTGTATTTATTGTCTATGTACTTATATATGCATGTGGAAATGATGTGTATGCAGCATCAGCAGCTGGGATAGTGACTCCTTTGTGCTGTGTATCACCAGAATGATCAGAGTGAAGCTTCCTGCCCCTAAAAGCTCATAATCCATATACAAACAGGGCACAGGGGGACAGAATGACAGTGGCAGTGTGATTGCCAAGCTTCATGATCACCAGGAAGTAAAGAGTTGCCAAGCTTTTGCAGCAAGAGAGGAGTTTAGTAGAGGAATTTAAAGAAGGAAATACCTTTTCAGGCATTACAGTGCTCTTTTCATCTGAGAGAAAGGAGGTTGGGGATGAATACAAAAGGGACAGGCTAAGTATTAACCAGGTGGGTATTGCAAGCCAGTGGTATGGGGTGATTAGCACTGGAAACTGGCACAATACTAATCCTTTAGGTCTGTAGCAACTCTCATCACAAAGGTATTTACCAGCTCTATGGAGAAATCAATTTCCTGCTTTGAAGCAAAACAATCTCCCAGGATGTGAAAGCAGTGCTTCAGAACAGGTTAAATGGAATGGAATGGAATGGAATGGAATGGAATGGAATAGAATAAGCCAGGTTGGAAGAGACCTCCAAGAACATCCAGTCCAACCTAGCACCCAGCCCTAGCCAATGGCACTAAGTGCCCCATCCGGTCTTTTCTTGAACACCACCAGGGATGGGAACTCTACCACTTCCCTGGGCAGCCCATTCCAATGCCAATCACTCTCTCTGTGAAGAATTTCTTCCTAATATCCAGCCTATACCTCCCCTGGCACAACTTGAGACTGTGTCCCCTCCTTCTGTTGCTGGTTGCCTGGGAGAAGAGACCAACCCTACCTGGCTACAACCTCCCTTTAGGTAGTTGTAGGCAGCAATGAGGTCATCCCTGAGCCTTCTCTTCTGCAGGCTGCACACCCCCAGCTCCCTCAGCCTCTCCTCACAGGGCTGTGCTCCAGGCCTCTCAGCAGCTTCGTTGCCCTTCTCTGGATATGGAGCTCTAACTTCTAGTTTTCATCTAGAGAGTCTCTCTAGCTGGGATTTGATCAGGTTCCTTGGAGAAAATATCACAGCAAATACTTTGTGTTCTGCTAATCTCTGTTGTATGGGAGGACTTTATCACTTGCAAGTCTCACTTTCAAGGATAGGATCCTCAACAGAAGTACCACTTGTGTCCCAACACGCAGTGAGTACCTGCTCACAAGCCTGCCAGTCGTGCTACAGTGAATAGAAGGTACTCACTTAAAGCCCAGGTACATTATCATCAGCCAAATCCACGACGAAGTCAGCAACACGAGCATGGCAGGGAAGGCAAAGGAGAACCAAGAGGCAAAGTTGATCACGTTGTTATTGTTAGGGAAGAGCCTGTGAAATGCAGATGGCTGTTAGCACCCACAACTCTGCACCCTCTTCTGCATTTAATTAATGACTCAGACAAGTGAATACTGTGAGGCCCATCATGGAAGTGAGGCTAACTTCCCCACAAAGTTATCAAAGGGATGTTTTCCTTCTCTGTGTTTGCTGGAAGCCAGCTGCAGCAGACTGGTGCAGTTCAGTGGGTATGCAATCCCGAATTCAAGCAAACTTACTGATTAACTTGTCCCTGCAGCACCAGGTTTGGTGCTGTCCCAGTCAGAGTTGCAATCCCTCCAATACTGGCTGAGTAACAAATACAGAGGGACATTCCCTTGCAGAATTTCTTGTGTTTCTCCTCTAGCTGATGTTGATTTCTCCGTCTGTCTTCTTCAACTTCCAGGATGTGGCTACCACCTAGGTTCCAAGCCAGGAACAGAAGGGTTAGAGAAGCCAGATTAGATAGGAAAATACTTTGTGCCTGTGTAGCCTTCAAGGTTAGGACTCAAAGCTGAAGGAACCAAATTTCTTTAAGTCTGGCATTGTTAATCCTTTGGTTTTCTGCCCATTTTCCCTGCTTGTTTTGACACAGAGCAGTTTTGCAGAAGAAGAGAAAGTGAAACGTGAGATAAAATCTAAAGATGCTGCTGATACTTTCTGGTGAATTATAGGGCCAATGCCTGCAGGTGGAGGGAGAGAGGCAAGAATTCAGGTACAAGAGTCAGAATGAGATGGAGTAAAGGCAACTCATTCTGTAGCAGCCCCTGACTGCTGCCAGTGAGATTTAGAAACACAGGAGCCCTCTCAAAGATGGGAAGAGGGCAAGACAGGTGGTCAAGAGATATTGCTGCATGATTGTGTATCTTTGGATTAGAAAGATCATGTTAATCCCTAACCTTCTGGTGGGAAACAGGCCAGAATTTTTCCTTTGGAAATTCCATTTTATCTGACAGTAGATAATAATTGACCTAAAAGAAATTTCCATATATATATATATATATGGAAATCTCAAGCCTAACGCAAAGGCTGCAGCAAATGGAGAGCTGATACATTTTGTTGTTTTCATTGCTTCACATTTCCAGTCCATTTCTAGCTTCAGCCATAGTTATTGTGCTTTTATCTGGTTCATGGAAGGGGCTCATGAATGCTGCCTGACACAGTCAGAGTGCTTCAGGTGCCACCTCCTTTTGGGGTTTGACAGCAGCTGCAACAGCAGTGAAGAAGGCATCAGGCCATGGCCCATTAGCCTAAAGAAGCAGCCCAACCATGACCCCCTCACCTTTCTCATTTTGTTCTTTGACAGGGTCTGTTTTAGCTGGCGTCTCCTGCAGCTCAAAGGCTTTGTTGACATTTTCAAGCCCTTGGTCAGCCGTGGCAAACTCCATCTCTGACATGTGCATCTGGTCCAGCACCGCTTGCGCTATGGGGATCATCATGGCAGTGGTGGCAGTATTGCTCATCCACATGGACAGGAAGGCAGTCACAACCATGAAACCCAGGAGAAGCCTGGAAGGAGAAGGTTTGGAGAGACCTGTTTAGAACTCAGCACTGCAATGCCCCTTTTGTTGTTGTATTTGTTGTTGTTGCTTGCTACAAAGCTTGGGTTACATAGGTCTTGTAATGACAGGACGAGGGGGAATGGGTTCAAACTGGCAGAGGGGCGATTTAAATGGGATGTTAGGAGGAAGTTCTTCACAGTGAGGGTGGTGAGACACTGGAACAGGTTGCCCAGGAAGGTTGTGGCTGCTTCCTCCCTAGAGGTGTTCAAGGCCAGGCTGGATGAGGTCTTGAGCGTCCTGATCTAGTGGGAGGTGTCCCTGCCTATGGCACAGGGGGGTTGAAACTGGATGATCTTTGAGGTCTCTTCCAACCTAAACCATTTTGTGATTCTACGATTCTACAAATGCTGGGCTTGGAAAAAGTTCAGCAGCTCAGCAGCTTCCTTACCCTTGTCCGCTTTGAGAGTGACACACACTGAGCAGAAATATTTCACATTTCAGCCAGTTGGGCTTTTGCAGCCTTCTGATTAGGAAAGTGAGAGCTGGGACCTTGGAGCAAACAGTCTATTGAGTCAGTATCCTGCTATTCTGCATGCTCTTGAAGAAGAATAAGACCTACCCTCTCAGTAGCACACATTAATATACTACAATATATTTTGAAGATTAATTGCAAGCTGCAGCTGATCCCAAGTGGCAATCAGTTTAAGCCATAAGGAAGATGATCTCTTCTCTTCTTTTATTTTATTTTATTTTATTTTATTGGGGGTACTTTTATCCCATCTCTGTTATTTAAGATTCTCCTCTTACTCATATAAAAATTCTAATCCTTGCTTCAGTATTACTCTGTTATTTGTCTCAGAATTATCGCTGAGATGAGATGTAGATTACATATTAGATGAAAAGGGCTTTATCTTGTATGCATTTTTATTCTATTGCTTTGTAATTTCCTCCACTATTCTCTCTTCTTATGACCTGAGACAAATTAAATAGGGCTGTGTAGCCTCTGCATAGCTTCTAGTTCTAATCTGGTAAACATTTGTTGTTTTCAGAACAAGCATCCTCAGGTTTTCCCTTCTCTTTGCAATCAGTATAAGAGGCAGGAGTATCTATTTCCTGTGCTTCAGCTGTAGTCTTTTCTGACTGTCTAAAGCAGTGCCCCTGGCCAAGGCCAGCAGCACCCTTGTCTTTCCAGTGTTGACTCTCTGGTTGCTATGTCTCCACCTCAAGCCATTTGGAATGCAAAAAAAAAAAAAAAAGAGGCATCAGGTCTGCTACACATCAAAGGATTCCCATTTGCAAGATTTGTTCAGGCACTAACTCACTTGGAGTGTAGAAAAGCATTTGTATGGATATAGGTCCCTGGAGGTGTTTAAGGGCAGGCTGGATGAGGCTCTGGACAAGCCTGATCTAGTGTGAGGTGTCCTTGCCCATGGCAGGGGGCTTGGAACTAGATGATCTTTGTGGTCCCTTCCAACCTTGACTGATTCTATGACTTGCAGATCCACGTAGGAGACTACAGACAGCTCTGAGGTAGGAACTAATACCATAAAGTCCTTCTAATCCCACAGCATTTTCAGGCCTCTTACTTACAGGGCTGGTCTGACACCGGTGATAAGCAGGACCCGCAGAGCAACGCGCTTGTGGATATTCCAGCTCTCAATAGCAATGGCCATGACCAGTCCCCCAAGGAAAAGCATATTGGTGTCCTTCAGATACTCCTTGGACACCTGGGACATAGAACAATGGAGACAAAACAGTGACAAGAAGCCAAGAGGGAAGGCACTTTGTAAGGGAGGATCTTGTACCAAAGACATTAGCACTCTCCTGGGAGACCTAATAGGGGCATTCCTGTAGCTGAAGGGGGCTACAAGCAGGGCACTCATCTGCAAAGGGCTGCAGTGGTAGGGTGAGGGGCAATGGTTGGCAATTAGATAATCTTTGAGGGCCCTTCCAACCTAAACCATTCTATGATTCTATAAGAGTAGGTTTAGGCTGGATGTTAGGAGCAAGTTCTTTATACCATGAGGATAGTGGAACACTGCAACAGGTTGTCCAGGGAGGTAGTCAAGACCTCATCCCTGGAAATATTCAAGGTCAGGCTCGACAGGGCTCTGGGCAGCCTGATCTGATGGAGGATGTCCTTGCTCACTGCATGGACCAGATGACCTTTGCTTCCAACCCAAACCGTTCCATGGGTCTTTGAGTCTACAATCACAGATTAGCAGCTCCACCCAGAGTTCACTCTGGGCTCATGCAAGTCCTGTTCCATGGACAGCAGATTGCCAGTGCAAGAGTGAAGGAGGGCAGATTTAGACCGGGTATTAGAAAGGTCTTTACAGTAAGGGTGGTGAGGCACTGGAACAGGTTGCTCAGCAAGGTCACGGAGGTGTCAAGGCCTTGAGCAATCTGTTCTAGTGGAAGGTGTCCCTGCCCAAGCCAGGGGAGCTGGAACTGGATGACCTTTAAGGTCCCTTCCAAACCAAACCACTCTACGAATCTTTGCACCGTGCACTGGAAATCACCCTGAAAGTAACCCCTGAAAGAGGAGAGAAGCTGACCAAGAAATATAGAGGCATGTGGAGCAAGGTCTCTTACTGTTGATGAATCCATGATGTTCATCATCGGGAAGAGGATCATCGGCAAGAGAGCTGTGACAGCTAAGGGCAAAGCTTCCAAGCACCAGTAGAGTGCCATTATGATGATAATGTAGCCACATTGTGCCTCCTGAGGGGAAGAAGGGTACAAGCAATCAGCACAGCCTGCACATCTCACTCGGGCCTCCAGAAGGCAACAGCCCATCATTAAATTTATTGCCTGATAAAGGGATTAGAGAAAAAGTTATTTTCCAGTTATCTCTCTCTCTCGTCTACCTACGCAGATCCTAATCAAACAACAAACCACTCAACAGCCCTGGCAGAAGCGCTGGGAAAACCTCCACTGGGTAGAGCTAAGAAGCACAGGAGAGGGCACAAATTGACTTTGAACCCTTATCGATAAGGGATTGTCAGTCCCAGCACAGGCTTCTCAGTTGTGCTGATGTTGGGGCTTTCTGTTTTGTTTTTTTCAAAAAATTATTTTTTCTATCTTTGAGCTGCATGCTTCCTGATCCACTCACACCTTCTCCACCTTTTCCTCCACGTGCTTCAGAACGTGGACCAGATGGACCCCAAGTCATTTCAGCAGCCTGGAACTAGTCATAGCTTCTCCACCTTCTTCTCCACGTGCTTCAGAACATGGCCTAGATGGACCCCAAGTAATTTCAGCAGCCTGGAACTAGTCACAGCTTCTCCACCTTCTTCTCCATGTGCTTCAGAATGTGGCCCAGAAAGACCCCAAGTAACTTCAACACCCTGGATCCAGTCACAGCTCCTCCACCTTCTTCTACATGTGCTTCAGAATGTGGTCCAGATGGACCTCAGGTAATTTCAACAGCCTGGATCTAATCACAGCTTCTCCACCTTCTTCTCCACATGCTTCAGAACATGGCCCAAATGGACCCTAAGTTATTTCAACAGCCTCGATCCAGTCACAGCTTCTCCACCTTTTTCTCCACGTGCTTCAGAACATGGCCCAGGTGGACCCTAAGTAATTTCAACAGCTTGGATCTAATCACAGCTTCTCCACCTTTTTCTCCACGTGCTTCAGAATGTGGCCCGGGTGGACCCTAAGTAATTTCAACATCCTGGATCTAATCACATCTTCTCCACCTTTTTTGCCACGTGCTTCAGAACTTGGTCCAGATGGACCCCAGGTAATTTCAACAGCCTGGATTCCTTGAACTTTAAATACTTTTATCTGGTTTTCATTGGATTTTTAGCCAGGCAGGGACTTTGAAATGCTCACTGCCAAGCTGGACACAGAGCAGTTTCAGCTCCCACTTATTTGATCTTGGTGCTGAAGCAAGTATGATCCCTTCGTTTCATAGTACTCTTTTTCTGGTTTGTTTGTTTAAATCTGAGGAAAACACTGATTTAGTTCTGCTCTGGACAACCATTCCAAGTTTTACATTAAAAAAAAAAACCAAAAAACCAACAAAATTGACTCAGTTCCTGTACACTAAGAAGATTCGAAGTAACATCACAACAGAGTTTCCCACAGCTGGGCTGGGGAGGGAAGCAGCTTACAGAGTGTCCCTCATTTTTGAACCATCACAATCATGGGCACCAGCAGGTCCAAAGGAAGAAAAGAGATGGGTTTGTGGTGTTGGATCACAGGTGTCCTCTGAAATATGTTGGACAGGATGAATGGAAACGTAGTGATGCCTACTGAGGAAACAGTGAAGAGATGGAAATTGTGATGGCAACATTACAGAGGGTTAAATCAAGGAGCTGGAATAACACTGGCTAGGATCAAACTTGTGATGCTTGAGGATATCTGAACATGGCATGGAAGTTACAGAGCTGGTGAAGGAAGAACAAGGAGTAGGATGGAGCAAAGATGACATCAGCAATTTGGGTAAATGAGCAGAGCAGCAGAGTTGGAGAAGTAAATCTGAAAGAGATCCATCAAGTGCTGAAAAGATACTTTTTGTTTGAGCCTTGTTTGGAATCAAAGCAGTAAGAACCTTAATGATGCATTTCATCAAGCACCAAAAGCAAATTTCCCCTTCATTTTCCTTCCATTTTTGGAGAAGGCTTGGAGGTGACCTTATAATAGCATTCCAGTATCTGAAGGGGGCCTACAGGAGGGCTGGGAGGGACTATTGACAAGGTCTTGTTATGACAGGATGAGGAGAAATTGGTTTAAACTGGCAGCGGGGAGATTGAAACTGGATGTTAGGAGGAAGCTCTTTCCAGTGAGGGTGGTGAAACACTGGCACAGGTCACCCAGGGAGGTTGTGGCTGACTGAATCACTGACTGTGATCTTCGATGATCACATTTGGTGATTCTGCCATTCACAGCCTCCCTGGAGGTGTTCAAGGCCAGGTTGGATGATGCCTTGAGTGGCCTTTTCTAGTGGGAGGTGTCCCTGCCTATGGTGGAGGGGTTGGAACTGGATGATCTTTGAGGTCCCTTCCAAGCTAAACCATCCTATGATTCTATGAAGAAATGCCAGTAGGCACCTTTTGAGAGACCCTAGGAGGGCTTGGGAACATGTATCACAGCAAAAGCTGGAACAAGGCTTGCCACAAAGCCACTTGTCCCCTGCAGGCATTCCTGTGTCTTTAGGCAGAACCTTTAGCATCGTTTGCTCTCATTTGCAATGGTTTGGTGTCCACTGCTCTGTCATGACAGGGCAGGTTAAAATAGCTCAAGGGAGCAGAAAAATGTGAAATTCCATCCTGCAAATTGCCTGCTCTTACAACACTGCCACGCCGAGGTAGCAGCTCTTCCTGCTTAGCAGTGCCACAATGCACAATCCTAACAGAAGAAATCTCACTGCAGATTGCAAGGGGAAAAGTCCAGGACGCCTGAAATTGTTGTGTTGGAGCTGATTGCCTGGAAACCAGAGAGAGCAATTTTTCAAAGAGGAACTGAACCAAGACTGCCAAATCAGTCCACAGGCAACACCAAGGACTTTTTTTTTTTTTTTTTTTTTGTAGGGTAACAATGAGCCCAGCAAGTAAGTCTGAACTCGTGGCCTCAGAACAAAAAGGCAGCATAAATCTCTCTCTGTGGCTGCTCAGAACTTTCCTGATCCAGATCTCTCTTCACTTTAGCAACTCTTTTGCTTATGGTAAGTTAATTAGCAGATTTTTTTTTTTTTTTCCCCCCTCTGGTGTTCTTCTTGGGAATCTTTTAGGTGGTGCTTTTAGCTATTGCCTTTGCATAGCAAGGGAATAAGAGGACACGCCTGAGCAGTTAGCCACACTTCAGCTCCAGCCAGCCTGACTCTATCGTTCTTATTTGTAGTCCTCCAGTCACAGCTCCAAAGTCTCTGATAACACTCAGAGAGAGCAGCCAGGAAGAATGAGCTCTGGGATAGGCTGAGCCAAAAGGGAGAGAAGAGTTAGTGGAGTGAGTAATGAAGGTTGGTGAAGGAGCCATGGCACCGGGAATCAGCTGAGAGAACCACACAAGCAGGCAAAGACCGGAGGCAGGAGCTAGGGCTGGCTGGCCAAAGAGCAGTGACAGGCAGATTGCAACTAGGCATTGAGTGATGCCAGAACTGCAAAAAGAGGCCTGAAGAGCAGAGATCAGATCTGTTTGCATGGAGATATTGGGAGTGTGAGGAGTAAAGCAGCGTGAAGAAGGCAGCAGAAGGCTGGCAGTCTGCCTGTGTGCTGTGCTGCATTTAAATGATCAACATCTCCACTACTACAGGGCTTTATAGTTAACTATTACAGAAGGGATCCTACACGAAGTGGCTTCAAAAACTTGACATTTTAAATTCTATGTCATTGTTTAGAAAGGTGTGCTAAAAAGAGGATTAAAGCCCTCATTTTTTTTCTTCTCCCCCTCGCCCTTTTTTTTCCTTTTTTTTATTCTTATGTATGAGAATGCTTTGTCCATCTGACCAGAAGAAATACCTCCTCTCTCTGGCAGCAACAGCCAGGAAAAGATTAACAGAAGACGTGGACTGGACACTTTAAGTAAATCAGAAGGGAGATTAAAACTCAACCTTAGGTTCGCATTTATGAGCTTCAGCACAGGAAGCCCTTTGCTGAGTTGGTCAGATGCAAAGCAAACGTGACAAAAATCACATCACTGAGCATTCTTCTGGAGTCCACAACCACAGAGGTACCTGTTTGTCCACCCAGATCCCAGAGATGTACCTGTTCATCCTCCTAGGTCCCATAGACGTATCTGTTCACCCATCCAGGTCCCACAGATGTACCTGTTCATCCTCCTAGGTCCCATAGATGTATCTGTTAATCCACAAAGGTCCCAGAGATGTACCTGTTCACCCATCCAGGTCCCACAGATGTACCTGTTCATCCTCCTAGGTCCCATAGATGTATCTGTTAATCCACAAAGGTCCCAGAGATGTACCTGTTCACCCATCCAGGTCCCACAGATGTACCTGTTCATCCTCCTAGGTCCCAGAGATGTACCTGTTCATCCACCTATGTCTTACTGCTTTTATGTTCCCACCCCCCTGTTGGTAGGCAAAGGGGTCTGCTCAGAAAAAAGAAAGAGCTCTTCGAGCAAGAGATGAAGAAGTTGTCCCTGAGACAGAATCTGTCTGTCACTTGAAAGAAGCAACTCTTAAGGAGAGATTTGGCTCCCAAATTCAAATCTAAAAGTTCTTACCTTGGTAGGAACAGCCAGAGGCAGAGGAAGAAACACAAGGGGGACAAGCACTATGATCAGGTATTTCCTAAAGGCTAGGAGCATCCGCAAGAAGCCAGCCATGGTGCTGGAGCTAGCCCAGTTAGCCCAGTGCTGAAAGGCTCTGCTGCTGGAGACTATATAAACAGTCGGGAATATTAACCATTGACCTCAGGAGGTTGGGTGTTGTTTTTGGAACTGTAATCGGAGAAAGAAGGAAGAGAACAAAGAAGGGAGGGGACAGCAAAAGAGTGTCAGACGAGGAACTTTCTTGAGACAATCTTCCTGATAACTGATAAATCCAGGAGGGAATTAACTCCTTGTGGGCCAGGTAGGTTTACTGAAAGCATCCTGAAATGATCTGCACTTTTAAAAGGTTTTGGCTTTGGGGTTTTTTTTGGTTGGTTGGTTGGTTGTTTTTTGGTTGGGTTGTTTTGTTGTTTTTTTTTACATTTAATAATGCCTTCTTCGAGCAGGTGCTGCTCTTCCTCCTGCAAAAGGAGAAAACCTGAACCCTCCAGAAGAGGTTGAAAATTGTTCTGAAAGTGTGTAGAGGACTGAAAGCCACATCTGCACCTGGAACACTCAGGGAGATTAGAAACATCTACACGAACCGTTATATAAACATCACTGTCCTCAACGAGACATTCTTCGGGTAGCAAAATCCACCAGGGCAGAACTGCTGTCACCAGATGCCACATCAAGTCCTCGTGCAGAAAGGGACTTGCAGTCCTTACCACACGAGAGCAGAGGCACCTGTCTCTGTGCAGGGCAGGGATGACCCTCGGGACCAATCCATTTTCTTCTACTCCAAGAGCAACAGGGGAAATGCAAAGATGTGATCAGAATTGTGCTTCTCCTACAGGGCGGCCCAGTACGAGAAAGGCTCGGGGTCAAAGAGGGAACCTGGTAACTCATTCTGGTATAGTTTGTCACAGCTCAGTGGATGGGGAAACACTCAGCTGCAGGACATCACTTTGCAGACACTGGGCTGCCCTTCTGGTGTGGCAGGTTTATAGGCACAGTTTTGGTGGCTCACAGGATGTATTGGTGGAGGGGAAAAAAAGAAGAAAAAAAGAAAGGGAGGAGCGGGGGGGAGAAAGAGGGAAGTGCTCCTGGGAAATTGCCAAGATGTCCCAGATGCAAGAAACATCCAAAATCCAAGCAGTGAATTACTTCTTTCTTGTGGATATGGCACTAAACTGTCTAATTCCCAAAATTTCTAATTCCTGGGAAATTGCCAAGATGTCCCAGATGCGAGAAACATCCAAAATCCAAGCAGTGAATTACTTCTTTCTTGTGGATATGGCACTAAACTGTCTAATTCCCAAAATTTCTAATTCCTGGGAAATTGCCAAGATGCCAGCAACTCTTGTCCCAGTTGCAAGAAACTTCCACCATCCAAGCAGTGAATTACTTCTTTCTGTGGATATGGCACTAAACTTTCCGATTCCCAAAGGATTGTCTTATTAATGCTGCTTTGATATCGTGGGTGGCTCACACAAGTGCATGGTTCAGCTAATGATGACATTTCCCTTTTATTGGTATAAATTGCCTCAGCTCTGTTTATTGCTTACTCAAGCAGAGGGAGAGAAAGAGAAGCACAGACATCAGGTCAGCTGATGTCAGCTCCACAAAGAGCTTCTGCTGTTGGTTTTTTTTTTTCCTCTCTCTCTCATCCTTTTTCTGCTGGGGCTTGTTTTGGTTCAGTGATGTGCTCATGACTGAAAACAGTGGGGTTTGAGCTGCCAGAGCTGCCAACTCACAGCTCTCTCACAAGCTTGACTCAGGCATATCGCTCAGGAGAAGTAGCAAAGCATTCCACAACTGCCAAGCCTCAGCTCCAGCATTTCTCCCTCAGCACAAAAAGGCTGAGAAAGAGCTTCCAAATCAAGGCTATTCCCCCACATTTTCGCATCCACTTCATGTCAAATCAGCGCCTGAAAAGCTGCAGTGAAAAAGTCACCCAATGGCAAACTCACTTTTCTGCTTATGTCCCAAGGCTGCAGTGACAACCTGAAAGGAAGCTTCCTTGTCACATCTCTGTAAGAGGAAGGTTGGCCTCTAGCTGCAGCCTGGCCATGGGGAGTACCTAACCATGCCAGAGGACCTCAGCTGACAAATCCTGCCTTTTCTGTAGGAGCAGCACACCCACCGTGGTTCTTTCCACTGCTAGGTGAGTCCTGAGATGCTATAAACGAGAGCTCTGTACGTGTGTGACTGCAAATCAAATGCTTTATGTCTCGGGGGGGGCTCTGGTAGAGCTTTGCCCATGGCTCATTAACACTCCCGCAGTGGTGGCAAAAGAGTGATGCCAATTGGCTTTGCTTTGGAACCACCCCAGTTTACACAAACAGGTTAATCTAATACTCTGAATTGTGTGTGCTTTGAATTTAGAGAACAACTTGCTCTTTGCTTACTGATCTGCTCTTTGCTTACTGATCTGCTCTTCAAGGCAGACCAAACCTAACAGGACACCAAACAGCACAGCCAAAACCTCTGGTAGGTTACGGTTTAGAGTTGTTTTGTCCTTTACAAAAGAGAAGTGTTTGGGTTGGGATTTTTTTTGTTGGTGGTGGTTTTTTGTTTGGTTGGTTGGGTTTTTTCACTCTGCTGTGAAGTAGCACTGCTAACTGCACCATTTCCCAAATCCTGGTACATTTAAATTAGCCTTCCCTTTCCTTTGTTTGGTGATAGGAAAACAACAACAACAACAACAACAACAACAACACAAAAAAAAAAAAACCCACATATTTTAAACTTAAAAGTTCCTTAGGATCATAGAATCAATCAGGGTTGGAAGGGACCACAAGGATCATGCACTTCCAACCCCCCTACCATGGGCAGGGACACCCTACCCTACATTAGGCTGCCCACAGCCTCATCCAGCCTGGCTGCAAACACCTTCAGGGATGTGGCCTCAACCACCCACCCTGGGCAACCCATTCCAGGCTCTCACCACTCTCATGCTGAGGAACTTCCTCCTCACATCCAATCTGAATCTCCCTACCTCCAGCTTTGCCCCATTCCCCCTAGTCCTGTCACCTTAACCATCAATAAAGGGTTGTGCCAGGACAAGGGGTGATGGTTTTAAGGAGGAGAGATTCAGGCTAAGACATAGGGAGGACAATTTTTACACTCAGGGTGATTGGGGTTGCTCTGTCTGGAGAAGAGGATGCTGAGGGGAGACCTCACTCTCTACAGGTGTCTGGAAGAACGTTGGAGCTAGGTCGGGGTTGGGCTCTTCTCTCTAAAAACAAGCGACAGGGTGAGAGGAAGCAGCCTCGAGTTGCAGCAGGAGAGGTTCAGGTTGCACGTTAGAAAAACCTACATCGCTAAAAGGGTTCTCAAAGGCTGGAACAGGCTGCCCAGGGAGGTGGCTGAGTCCCTATCCCTGGAGGCGTTTAGAAAGAGGCAGAGATACGGTGGTGAGGTACATGGTTTAACACCACCCTTGGTAAAGTCAGATAGTGGTGACTTGATGATCTTAAAGGTCTCTTCCAACCAAAACAATTCTGTGACTGTCTGGTGGTGAGACACCGGCCCAGGTTGTCCAGAGAGGTGGCAGATGCCTCATCCCTGTAACCACTCCAGGTCAGGTCGGGCTGGGCTTCGAGCAACCCGTTCTCGTTGCAGATGTTCCTGCTGACAGCAGCGGGGTCGGACTGGATGACCTCTAAAGGTCCCTTCCCCTCCAGAGCGGTCCGGGACTGTGTGACACCCTC
>VWZI01020704.1:159237-186554 GCA_013396835.1 Psilopogon haemacephalus | reverse complement strand
GGGCTGCCACCTCCCGGGGAGGTGCTGGGTGCTGCCGGCTGGGGCCCTCAGGTGCCGCTTTCTCTGGCAGGAGGTGGAAGCACTGGTCTCCCACTGGAACCTCTATATCAACCTGGGAGGTTTCTTTGTTGGCATCTTCTCCGTGACGCTCTTCGGGCCGTGGAGCGACAGCGTGGGCCGCCGCCCGGCACTCGTGCTGTCGGCGGCCGGCATGGCCGCGCAAGCGGCCGTCTACCTCCTCGTCATGTACCTGCATCTGCACGTCGCCTACTTTCTGCTGGGACGCCTCTTGAGTAGTCTTTTGGGAGACTACAACCTGATCCTGGCCAGCTGCTTCGCCTACGTGGCGGACAGCAGCGATAAGAGGAGCCGCACGTTCCGCGTCGCCATCCTCGAGGCTTGCCTGGGCATCGCGGGCATGCTGGCCAGCATCGGCGGCGGCCACTGGCGCCGGGCGCAGGGCTACATCAACCCCTTCTGGCTGGTCTTTGCCACCAGCGTCGCTGCCGCTCTCTATGCCGCTTTCTGCCTTCAGGAGTCGGTGAAGCAGCCGAAGCCGGCCAGGCTCTTCACGCTCAGTCACTACAAGGCCGTGTACAGGCTCTACACGGCCCCAGAAAACTGCAGCTCCAGGAGCCAGCTCGCTCTTTACTCCCTGGCCTTCTTCCTCCTTGTCACCGTACACTTTGGGGCCAAGGACATCTACGTTTTGTACGAGCTGGGCAGCCCTCTCTGCTGGACCTCTGACCTCATCGGGTACGGCTCAGCTGCCAACTACTTGGCTTACCTGAGCAGCCTGGGAGGTCTGCGGCTGCTGCAGCTCTGCCTTAAGGACAGCTGGGTGGCAGAGATAGCGCTCATCTCCAACATTTCTGGACTGGTTGTGATTTCTGTTGCTAATACAACTGCATTGATGTTTACAGGTGATGCTGCGTCCTTCCACCCCCGTACTTCAGGGCTCTTAGCTTGGATGTGGCAGTGGATGCAGGAGGGCAGCGTGATTCTGGCAGCTGAAGCACGTGGAGGAAGTTCTGCTTCCCTTTCAGCCCACGTGCCACCAAAACTGTGGCTTGCTGATAGCAAAGCTGGGCAAACACTAAGCTGAAAGTGCAACCACAGAGTATTACGTTCCCCGTTTGCTGTATTACACTGCAGGCAGACTGAAGTACTGCATCCAGTTCTGGAGCCTCTGTTACAAGGGGGATGTGAGCATGCAGGAGCATGTCCAGAGAAGGGTCATGAGGGTGCTCAGAGGGCTGCAGCACCTCTGCTATGAGAGCAAAATGAAAGAGTTTGGGCTATTCAGTTTGGAGAAGAGGAGGCTTCCAGGTGACCTTATTGTGGTCTTCCAGTATCTGAAGGGGGTCTACAAAAAAAAAAAGCTGAGAGGGGACTTTTTAGGCTATCAGGTAGTGACAGAATTAGGGGGAATGGAGCAAAGCTGGAGGTGGGGAGATTCAGATTGGATGTGAGGAGGAAGTTCTTCACCATGACAGTGGTGAGGCCCTGGAACGGGTTGCCCAGGGGGGTGGTTGGGGCCACATCCCTGGAGGTGTTTTTGGCCAGGCTGGCAGAGGCTGTGGGCAGCCTGATTTAGGGTAGGGTGTCCCTGCCCATGGTAGAGGGGTTGGGACTGGCTGATCCTTGTGGTCCCTTCCAACCCTGACTGATTCTACGATTCTATGAAGTGTGTTATGAGATGCAGGAGGGTGAACTGGGTCTAATATGTAGCAGGGAGAAACTGCCTTGAGCTACAGATTTGTGGGGATTGGCTTTGGAGACTACTTTTCAGCTGAGCTTTCCATAATGTGCTGTGTCTTGCTCGCAGGTTATGGGATTCTGTTTCTTTCCATGGCAGCCACTCCAGTCATCAGATCCAAGCTCTCCAAGCTGGTCAGTGAGACGGAACAGGGTAAGGAGTTAGCCACTGTGCTCAAACCAGGTCCTGAAGCTGGCTTCTTGGAACATAGAAATGAAACTGGTTTGGGAGGTTGGGACCTTCCCTGGCTCCTCTGGACTCCTGTCCAGACTCCTCAGGCCCAGTTTCACTTTTATGGAATAATTGTCATTCATCCATGTAGACTTGCTACATTTTCAGGATGAGGACCAGAGATGAAAAGCAAGCTGGGAAATGCTGCATTCCAGCTCAAGAGTAGTCCATCTTTCATTTCCAGAACTTTTGCAAGGAGTAAGAGTTAAAATTGATTGTATAATGAGCAGAAAATAGTGATTCCCCCGACCATAACTCCCTTCTGTAGATCAATAACAGTGGGAAGAAACCTGGTGTTGTTAGAGGGTTATATGATTGACCATGGTGAAAGATCATGGATAACTTGAAGGAGGAGCATATCTGCCTTTCTTCCAATAATTTGTTTGGAGAGCTTGCCCTTGCTGCTCCCCATTGCACAGGAATGCCTCTGTGGGCAGAGGTGAGGAGAGAATGGAGGTGTGAAAGAGCAGAAGGTGGCTTTGCCCAAGTGCTGTTCATTAGTGTGTAGGTAGTACATACCTGATATGTGATTTATGACGCTAAATCTATAAAATAGTCTTCTGCTGCACTTAATGTTTAACGAGTGATAAGATGTGCTTGGCAGGAAAGAGATCTACGTATAGCCCTATCTAAAGCATTTATGATCCAGCTGATAGTATAATATCCCTGGTCAGGTCCAGTGATAACACGTTCTGGAGATCAGTAAGATGGTCCTGCCTAAAGAGAAGCTGAGCTGGCCAGGTTTGGCCTGCCAGGCCAGCAGAGTATGTCCCATCTCTGCTCCCAGCTCTTGCTTTTAGGACACTTGACCATACAGGCATCATTTTTCAGATGGGGAGTGCAAACCCTTAGAGAGGTTCACAGGATCCAGCTGAAGGAGGCGAGGTGGTAAAGGCTTGCAGGCAGGGCTGTCTCACCATCAACCTCTTGTGTGTCTTTTCCAGGTGCTCTCTTTGCTTCTGTGGCCTGTGTACAAGGGCTGTGTTCCCTTGTGTCTAGTGGAGTCTTCAACTCTCTCTACCCTGCCACCTTGCACTTCATGAGAGGATTCCCATTTCTCTTTGGGGCTGTAATTCTTCTCATCCCAGCAGCTATTATAGGGTAATTTACTTCAAAAAAATTTAACTTTGATGTAGTATCCATGAAATATAATATGAAAAATACTCAGCATAGAGGCTCACTATGTTAGGCTCTGTCCAGCCTAATCTAGAGTAGGGTGTCCCTGCCCATGGCAGAGGGGTTGGAACTAGATGATCCTTTTGGTGCCTTCTATGATTCTATTTTTGAGGCATGTTTTTGAAGGTGCTGTTCAGTGCCCCAGTAGGCAAAAGTGCAGGTCCCTTTCTGAATCACAGGGATAAACCTGCAGCTTGAGTCATGTAGCTGCCAACATTCCAAGTAGTTCAGACTCTCACTCCACCCTCATCAGAGTGGAATCCAAAATCTGGAGCCAAATTTGAAAAGTCCTCCTTTGTGGAAGAGAGTTCTCGTAGCAGTCTTGCTTCCTGATGTTTCTTTGCTAATTAGAGCAGAAATGGTGTCATGCTGGGAAACAAATCCCCTAGGAAGTCTTCAGAAGAGAATGTGTTGGGGTTTGCAGAAGTACAACAGCTGCTGCCTGGGGCGTTTTGTTCCGTTCCTTTGGAACTGTAAAACTCACTTTATCCAGCAACGTCCTCGTGTGCCTGTGTAGGTTCTAACTCTTCTTTCTTTCTTTCTTAGGGTGATAGAAATCCGAGGCTCAAAAGCTGACTACAGTCACTTCTCACCTGCTTCCCCGTCCCCTGCACAGGGCTGAGCGGCTGCTCAGCAGCAAGGAATTGGCCAGCTTGGGAGTGTCCATCTGAAGACTTCTTTTTCTTCTTCCCTTGAAGGACAGACTAGTGTGGGAAGGATCCCTTGCTTGTCCTTACTGATTTTTAAATCCCAAGTAGTTGGAAATCATGGGCCTGACTGCCCAGAGGAACTCAATTTTTAGCTGTGAATGTCTCCTCACTGTGGGGTTGGCTCCTTTGTTAGAGAAAATGTGACAAGACTCAAAAGCCAGTCAAGAGTAAAAGCTGTTGGGGCCATTTGCAAGGCTGGTTAGTGGTTTGGGGTCTTGTGGCAAGGGAAAGTTCTGTGGCGTGCTGTTAGTGCGAGGGAGGAGTGAATTTTGCCTTCTGTGAAATCACTGCTGTGCTTACAGCAGAGCCAGGAGCCAGGTGCCCTAGGTGATGCTGCTTTGACCAGGGCAGGTTGGACCTGATGATCTCTGGAGGTCCCTTCCAACCCCTAACATTCTGTGATTCTGTGATTCCTTACCAACCCTCAGTGCTGCTGTGATGAGCTGGCGTGGGGACAGGACCTTGTGTCTTCAGAGACAAAAATTACGCTCCAAAATTGCGTTTCAGTGACCTCACTCCTGCTGTCCTTCTCAGGACGTGTTGATGCCAGCCATCAAACCCCGTGCTCATGGTGCTCTTGATTGCCTGTATTGCCTCAATCCTGTGTATCTTCACAGTGCCATTAACCAGCAGTCCTGTGCACGATGCGTTGCGCAGGCTGCTCAGATGGATGCAATCATGTCCTTAGTGGTGCATTTGCTTAGCAGACCTTTTACTTCCAGGATGAATAAACCCTCCCTCCCCACCTTGTATGGCTCATAAAATGATAGCTCTTCTCGCACAGCTGTTGATGTTGTTTGTTCTTGCTTCGTTCTGTCTTTCCGTTATTTTTATGCTTCTTCCTTTATTGGAGACTGTGCAGTAGAGGAGCAGCAGCAGGAAGTTATCTGCCTTGTGGAGGATGAGCATGTTGAGAGTCCTGAATCAGGGAAAATGCAGGTGTGGGATTTGCAAGCAGCCAAAGCTTGGGGTTTTTTGGGTTTTTTTTTGTTTTTTGGTTTTTTTTTTCCTGAACACCACAGAGTGCATAGTCTGGAACCTGTCCTTCAATCTGCAGTAGATTAGAAATCTTTAATCCAGATTTGTTCCCTGTTTGTTCAGAGTTTGTGATAAAGGCAAGAGAATTGGAGAGTGGAGGAGCAGGAATAGTTTAGGCTTTAAGAACTTGGTGTTACGCCAGCGGCCATAGGCAGGAGTTACATGGCTAATTGATTGGCTAAGCCCAGAATTAGCCATCCTGAAGAACAGGGTGTGCTGTGAGTGTTGCATTAGGTGTTTACAGATGGACTGATAGTGAAGTAATTCTTCCCCACCAGCAGACTCCATGGACACCAATGTGGTGAGGTGGAGCTCGTGTAGGAGCTCTGCTTTCCTGTGTGTGTCAGTGTGCTTGCAAAGGAGAAGTTCAATAGCAACTGTTAGGCTCTGTTTAAAAAAAAAAAAAAAAAAAAAAAAAAAAAGTGAAGCTTTTCTAGAGGCTCTCCTCCAGGAGCTACAACCATGAAGCAAATACATGATCCATGCATCGTGCCTGTGGCCAGCAGGTAGAGTCCCTGGGGATGCCGCTGGCTACATCAGTCCATGCAAAGATGGTCGTGAAGTGGGGTCCCCCCACAGAGAGCAGTGCCTGGAGAATGTTGGTGCTGCTACCCCTTCAGAGGAGGAGAAAGCATGGCAGAGAGAGAGCAGGAGTGAGAGGGCTGCAGGGAGAGGAGTGTGTGACACAAACAGAAAAGAGGTGGGAATTTAGAATATAACTCAAATTTATTAATAATGTCTGATAGAAGAACTTTAAACACTGTCTGACGTGACAGGGATAAGGGCAGATGGATAAGGAAGAGTGAGAACAGAAGGCTTCATTTCCTTGAGACTGTCCTCTCAGGCTGGAAGGGGTTGGGTATGAGATGTTTTGTTGAGAGCAGGGTGAGTCCATTAGGGTGAATATAACCAAGTGATGGGGAAACAGTCTGGGCAGCTGGAGCATGAGATGGAATCTCGCTGCAGGTGAGACACTGAAGCTGTAGGGAACAAATCTCTACACTGAATGGTGGCTGAGAAGGTTGCTAGAAAGCTCCTGGGAGACAAGACGCAAAGTCTTGCTGTGGATGGTATGGGCAGAAGTTCTTAGGATTGTTAGTGTGGGTCTCCCTGGGTGGCTGTGGAGGCCTTGGACACTCCACTGGTTACTCAAAACTTTGCTGAAGCTGCTCACAGGTGGCTTTTATCCTTCAGCAGGTTTACCTTTGGGCTCATCTGCTGGCTTTCTCCTTTTTAATCTGGAGATAAGATAGATACTGTTTCTGATGAGTGCTGGGCAGATAATAGCTATTAACCTTTCACTGCAGAGCAAAGATGCCATTAACTGGGAGTTGATAAGAGCTATCCATAAAGCTGTGGTTAAGCACTAGAATTTAACTTTTTTTTTTTTTTTTTTTTTTTTCTCAAACGTTCATGGATCTAAGCCAAAAGGAAATGTGTTTTGTGTTCCTGCCAGTTAAGGCAGGCAGCAGAGCTTTGGGGAGAGCCAGGAGTGCCTGAGACTCCTGATTACCTCCTGAGAGTTGTCTTAAGCAGGGACAGGCAGAGGGGCTTGCTGCTTCTGCAGGGTGGGACATCAAGGCAGGCTGGCATCCCCTGGTCATAGCATGCTCTTCCTCCTGTCCATGCTCTGAACAAGGATGTCTTTTGGCATTATTCACCTTGCTTTGCATCAGAAGAGATGAACTTAGGTAGGAGCTGCAATTTCTGCCCCTAATCGTCACATGGTGAGCATGCTCACTCTCCAGGCAGGTGTGAGAAGCAAGACAAGAGTGGGAGCACAGGATTTGGGGGAGGTGTGTCAGGGTGCCCATGGTTCCTCACCTGCAGTGTTAGCACCAGACTGCTCCCAGCTCACACTAGCAGCCTCCACCTGCCCTCGGCGTCATCTTCGCCCTTTCCTGATTTTTCAAGTCGAGTAGCTGCAAAAAAGATCTGATGGGTGTTGAGAAGAGGTTGGTGGAAGGAAAATAAAATGCAACTTGGTATTGCATCCAGCAGAGACTGGGGACAATCCTGAGCCTAAGGAGCTTAGCCAGGGCTATCAGGGCTGAGTGACAGTCAAAGAAGAGCTGTGTGAAGGAGCAGACCATGGGAGATCTGCTGTGGAGCACCAACGACAGAATAAACTAGAAGCCTGTGTACAGTAACTCCACAAGTACAGTACAGCAATTAGCATCTTCCATATCTGCATGGAGATGTTTTCCAGGGTCACAGTGCAGCCTCCTATGCCCTTTAAGTATAGACCTGATAAAGTGGCAAAGGTGAGACAGATGGAGGGAGGGGTGGTTTTTTAAAAGCACTTTTTGCAAAGACCCTTTGCAAAGAAACATCACGAGACCTAACCCCAAACTTCCATCAGCAGAGTTAAGAGCACAAAGTGGTTTTGCAGCATTAGGAGGCAAAAGGCCCTCAAGGAGGGCATTATTGGGGAAGGGAAAGCTTCTGAGCAGTTTAGAAGCCTCTCTGTGTGTTATCTTTCCCAAACACAAGGATTTTGTTAGGGCTTAGCCTTTGTTTGCCCTTTCCTGCTCTCAGCTTCTGACCACAATGATATTCCTGCAGCCCCCAGCAGAGGCCATTCGATGCTTTTGGACCATGCTCCCTCAGCTGCCCTATGCTCTCTCAGGTCCTCCTGTGATGTACCACTCACCAGCTCCCAGCTTTTCAGTCCTCCTCTTCAAACAGGTTTCTGGGGGAAGCTGCAGCCGTTTGCAGGGGTGAAGGAGGGGCTAAGGAGCCACAGGCTTTATCTCAAGCCAGGGTATTAAGATGGGGGGGGGGGAAATCTAAGTGGGGACATTTGGCCTGGCATAAAAAAGGGTCACCTGGGAAGTCTCTGGAGGGGATGAGGCAGCTGTGCTGGCTCTAGGTCTGCCCCAGGGAGGGTAAACAGTCCAGGCCGTTCTCTGACCCAGCTGAGGAGTCCCGGGAGGATCTGCCCTGGAGGAAGCGAATGATCTTGTCGATTGTGGCCTCTTGGTACTCATGGGACCACCTGTGTTTGAGGGGAGAAGTTGGTTTAATCTTCCTGCTGTGTGCAATGCCACAAGATAGCTCCGTTCATTTGGGACAGGAGCCAGAGACAGCCTTCCTCCAGCTCAGCTCCTAGGAGCAACCCTTTTCACTCTGGCAAAGGGAGGAATGCTCAGGGATGCCTCAGGGAATGCTCAGCTCTCTAGGAGCAACCCTTTTCACTCTGGCAAAGGGAGGAATGCTCAGGGATGCCTCAGGGAATGCTCAGCTCTCTAGGAGCAACCCTTTTCACTCTGGCAAAGGGAGAAATGCTGGATGCCTCCTTTCCCCTTTGCCCTACCAGGCTGGAGGGCTACAGGCAGGTTGGGATGCCAGCCTGGAAGAAATAGTAGGTGAAAGGAACCAAGATAAGCTGCAAAATCTGCCAGCATCATTCCAGCCTGAGGGGCTGGGGACATGAGGATAGGAATCCTGCCAGCAGCGATGAGATGAGCAACTCTGCTAGCCAGAGGAGCCCCAAACAGCAGCAGCAGCAGCAGGGTTATGGTGAGAACCTTTGCACCCTTCATGATCTGGAGTAGCTGAAGTGACTCATCTCCCCTTTGGCCTGTTCTGCCCTCCCTCATCTGTTTCTCCCGCTTGTCTTGTGCTCTTTGTTACTGCTTGTGCAAGATGGAATCCCTTGGAGCAGGTTCATCTCACTTACTTGATACCATTGAATTTCAGGACAGCCCTCATGTCCTTGGGAAGCGTTTCTGGATCGGGCCACTCAAAGTGGTCTGTGACAGGCACAATGTTCTTTCCAGAGTTCAAGGCTGTCACAATCTCCTGCGGGAACAGGCAAGTGCTTAGGTTATGTCACCTGCTCCTTCCTGCTCCAACAGCCTCCAAGCTCCCACCTGCTGACGCCTCCTACCTTGTGCACCCAGTCCTTGCACTCAGGGTCTCCCATGCATTTATCCAACGCGTTGGGTGAGAGGACCAGCACGAAGTTGCGGGCGCTCATGACGCTCTGGATCAGCTTGTCCTCAAACTTCCCTGCCTCCAGCTTCTCCACGTCAATGAACACACTGAAGCCGTGCAGCTGCAGGTGGACCTTCAGCAGGCTGTTGGCAAAAGAGGGCAGCACGGTCAGGAGAGCTACTGCCAGCACTTGGGTTTCACACACCCTCCAACCAAGGCGTGGTGAGAGAGAAGAGCAGCGAGAAGGTTCCCAAAAAGAGTCAGCTCAGCCTGCTTACGGTTGTCAGACCATGCAGAGAACACAGGGAGCAGGACATTAATGTCCTGCTTTGATCCCCTACAAGCACAGCTTGAAGAAAGGTGAAATCAGTGTCAAAGAAGGAAGCAGTGACTAGGAATTAGCCTGCCCACCACCCAGCCTCTGGCACCTGCTGTCCCCACAGCTTTTGGCAGCTTATCCTTCCTCCTCCTCGCTGCAGTCTGCAGCTCTCCCAACTCCACACTCTTGCCACAGCTGATCACCAGCCTTCACTCCCAGCTCCAGCCCAGCAACAAATCAGTGCCTGCAGCACTCACCTGGCCAGCTGGGAGCCTGTGCTCCTGCGGTAGCTGATGAATACGTCAGTGCCGTTGGATGCAGTCTGCAGCGTTATAGGGGAGTGAAGCATTTCTAGGCAGAGCCAACAGCAACCAGAAGTTAAAATCACCAAACAACTCATCCCAAACAACTCTCGATCACAGATTGCATTGGGCTGGTAGGGACCCTTCTCGTCATCATCCTGTCATCTTGCCCAACCCACCTGAAGTGAGCACCTCCAACTAGACCAGGCTGCCCAGGGCCACATCAAGTCTGATCTTGAATGTCTCCAGGGACAGAGCCTCAGCCACATTTCTGTTCCAGTGTTTCACAACTCTCATTGTAGAGAACTTTCTCCTAGTGTCCAACCTCCTAATGTCCAACCATAGCCCGTCATCCTTTTACTACAAGCCCTTCTAGACAGTTCCCCCTCCAGCTTTCCTCTAGGTCCCTTTTAGATACAGAAATGTAGCTGTAAGGTCCTCCTGGAGCCTTCTCTTCTCCAGGCTCAACAGCCTCAGTTCTTTGGGGACTGATCTATTGGAAAGCAGCAAAGGGGAAAAGCATTTGGGGGGGTCCTAATTGATAGGAGGTTGACTATGAGCCAGCAATATGCACTCATGGCCAAGAGGGGCAATGTCATTCTGGAGTGGATTAGAAGGGCTGTGGTTAGTAGGCCGAGAGAGGTTCTCCTGCCCCTCTGCTCTGCCCTGGTGAGGCCACATCTAGAGTATTGTGTTCAGTTCTGGACCCACCCCGGTTCAAGAGTGACATAGAACTGCTTGAGAGAGTCCAGGGCAGAGCCACAAAGATGATTAGGAGAATGGAACATCTCTCTTATAAGGAGAGCCCGAGGGAGTTGGGGCTCTTTAGCTTGGAGAAGAGGAGACTGAGAGGTGATCTCAGCAATGTTTATAAATATGTGCAGAGTGAGTGCCAGGAGGCTGGAGCCAGCTTCAGCTGGGTGATGCCCACTGACAGGACAAGGGGCAATGGGTGGAAGCTGAGGCATAGGAACTTCCATTTAAACATGAGGAGGAATTTTTTCCCTGCAAGGGTGTCAGAACCCTGGAACAAGCTGCCCAGGGGAGCTGCGGAGTCTCCCTCTCTGGAGATATTCAAACCCCGCCTGGACGCGTTCCTGTGTGATCTGCTCTGGGTGATCCTGCTCTGGCGGGGGGGGTTGGGCTGGATGAGCTTTGGAGGTCCCTTCCAGCCCCTGACATTCTGCACAGCAGAGGTGCTCCAGCTCATCCCTCCCCACCCCCGTGCTCCAGCGCCGGGGGCAGCAGCGGGACCCTCACCCCTCGCGGCGGTGAGGATGCGGACGCGGTGGAAGCCTGTGTGGATGTGGCAGTCCTCCTGCAGCTGCTGCTCCGTCACCCGGTGCAAGAAGTTGCGGTTGATGCCGCAGGTGAGCAGGTTGTAGGTGTACTGGCGGAACTTGGGGTCGATGCTGCCCAGCCAGTCGGCCAGGTTGCTGCGGTCGCAGGTGGAGTAGTTGGCAAAGGTCTTCAGCTCGGTCAGCTCCCGGAAAAACCTGGCAGGGAAAGGAATGAAAGCATGGAGCAAGGAGGGGAGGGAGGCTGCTGGACCTGGCAGGACCAAGAGGCGCTTGGTAGCACAACTTTTGTCTGTGCTGGAGAGCAGCTGCCTGCTGTGGTGAAGAATGAGCTAAAGGAATAGAAAGAGAGATGAACATCTGCGTGACTGCAGGAGTGTTGGTCCTTGGGATATAGAGGATTGAGGAGGTCCACCAGGGAAGGAGAAGCTGAGGTAAGTTCCCATCTTCCTGGGTAGCTACCTGGTGCCACAGGTGGCCTCTCCCCATCCCACAGCTCTCTCATGCACTGGCCCCACTGCAGGAAGCCCTCTGGGACTGCATACTGCACCGGGAAAGCCCTGACAGTCCAGGAGTTGCATTTTGAGCACCTCCCTTCTCATCTTTGCGAGAAGGAAAATGCACAAACCAGTTCCCTGGCTCTGACACTGTGGTGATGGCCATGAAGGGTGCCAGCATGCCCTGGTGGGCAGGCCTACCTTTTCCGGGTGATGCTGGAGTCCATCCCCAAATCCTTCTGCAACTCCTCCTCTGTCAGCCTCAGGAGAATGTCCCCATCCACCTGATGGTCCTGCCAAAAGAAATCCAGGCTGGAGAGATCCCGGAAAAATCTATTGGGTGAGGTGCCCATCCAGGTGTCCCTCTCCCAGCACGCAGCCCTACCAGGAAGCTCTGGCAGTATTTGTTGAATCCAATCTGCTGCAGCCATGTCTGCACCTCACAGGGCTTCCAGTTGGGAACCGTGGGCAGGATGCGCCGAGGAACCTCCTCCCCTATCATGCGCAGCACCTTTTTGGCCAGGGAGGAGATGGTGCTGCTGGTGGAGTAGCACACAACCCTCTTCAGGCTCTGCGTGGCCCCAATCTCGCTGAAAATCTGGGGAGACAAAGCAAGCAGACAGCACTTTGCTTATCCCCCTCCTCCTGACAAGCTGTGCCAGGCCAGCTGAGGACCAGGGCTGAGCTCACAGGTGAGCGAAGGACACCAAAGGCAGTTGAAGCAGCACTTCCCTTTGCCACCTCCTCGCTTCAGGCCAACCTACCCTTTACCTTTGTTTTCTTCTGCCTGGTTTTGATGGCAGCCTCGGTGCAGAGGTAGAAGGCAGCGATGCACTGAGCTTCCAGCCGCGAGCTGTCCAGCAAGGGCACCAGCCGCTGCAGGTCATCTGCTGTCCTGCCCTGGCTGTTGTCACTGCTGCCCAGCATCTCGCAGGCGAACTGCTCCGGATCCAGCGAGGCAATGAAAGGCTCCACCAGCGCCAGCGTCCCCGAGCGCTCCACCTCCTTCTCGATTTCTTTGTTGGTGGCCAGCACCGTGATGGCCAGGCAGGCGTGCAGGCGGATTAGTTCGTCGTCCCTTGAGAACACCAGCGGGAAAAGCCACTCTGCTGCCCTCTTCTCGATCATCAGGCGCTGGTTGGCTTGGCCTCCATACATGGCACAGTTGGCCAAGGCCATGGCGCAGTGCCGCAGCACGATGGGGTCTGTCCAGCGGCACCAGTAGAGGATAGCATCCAGGCCTCCGTCAGAGATGAGCTGGAAGCAGGTCTCCTCGGTGTGTTTGAACATGTGCTCCAGGATGCCAGAGATGCTCTGCGCCAGCTGGGGAACGTCTCGCTCCTTGGCTAAGTTCAGGATCACTCCCAGACCGATCCGAGCGATCCGATCCCTGCAGGAAGGAGAGGCACAGGCAGGTGAGGGGCAGGCGGCCATGGTGGGAGTCAGCACAGAGTGAACTCCCCCGTGCTGTGGTGGTGGTTACCCCATGGCAGACAGGTGTTTCCCAGCTGTCAGATTTGCTGTCAGGCTGGTGTGGAAGAATGTGGGTCTGATGGAAGAGCTGGTGATGGGGCAGGGCGTGGGGTGTGTAGCTCAGAGCCACCATGCCAGAAGCACTCAGGCTTTAGGTAAGAAGCATGTCACAGACTGCCAGGTTGGGAGGGACCCCAAGGATTGTCTGGCCCAACCTTTCTAGGTGGTAGTGTAGTTAAAAATGAGCTGGCCTGGCACTCTGTCAAGGTAAGTCTTGAAGCTGTCCAATATAGGAGAATCAACCTGTTCCTTTGGGAGATGATTCCAATGTCTAACTGTTCTCATGGTGAAACATTCTCTACTGGAGTCCAGTGGGAATCTGCCCAGTAGTAGCTTGTCCCCATCACCTCTTGTCTTTTCCATGTGACTCCTTGTAAGGAGGGTGTCTCCATCCTCTTGGTAGCCACTCTTTATGTGCCTGGTAATAAGGTCTCCCCTAAGCCTTCTCTTCTTAAGGCTGAGCAATCCCCGCTCCCTCAGCCTTCATTCACAGGGCAGCTCCTCCAGTCCTCCGATCATTCTCATGGCAATTAACAAAAGAGTGTAGGCTAATGCCAGGATGGAAATAGATCTGCTGAGTCTGGGTGTGTGTGAGCTTCATTGTGTGTGGGGATGAAAACTCTTCCGTCCATAACCAGTGCTGTCCTCTCCCTGCTCTCCAGCTCAGTGCCAAGCCCAGGACAGGAGTCCCACACCTGGCTGAGCAACCGTGCAGAAATGGCTACAAGGAGATCTGAGCTGGCAGCACAGAGGAAAGCTGTGTACCTCCTCATCCCTGAAGAGGATGGCAAGAGCCTGGATGCCATGAGGTGGCCATGAGGTCTGTGCCCTAAAAGCATAGAGTGAGGACGGGGGAAAGAATGGTTTCTTGGCTGACCTCCCATGAGCCAGCCTGGGGCAGCTCCTTCTCTGGCCTTTCAAATAACCCATTTGGTGCCTTGATGGAGCTGCTCTGTTCCTGAGGCACAAACACTCTATCACTGCCCCTCCTCAGCTGGACAAGGGAGAGAAAAAATACAACAAAAGGCAAAATATGAACAGTTCCATAAAGCAAAAGCTGTGCATGGAGGCAAAGGGAAACAAAATAATTACTCTCTGCTTCCCATCAGCAGTGATGTCCTCTTCCCAGGAAGCAGGGCTTGGGGACACTCAGCAGTTGCTCCACCAGGCAAACATAAATAACAAACATCACTCATTCCTCCTCCTTCCTCTTGGCTTTTGTTGCTGAGCTGATGTCATACGGTGTGGAATAAGCCCTTGGTCACTTTGGGCCAGCTCTCCTGCCTATGACCCCTCCCAGCATCTTGCCCACCCCCAGTCCACATGTGAGGGACAGGCTGGATGCTGTGAAGCACTGCTGCAACACACTGGGGTGTTATCCACACCTTCCTCACTGCCACCACAAAGCCCAGCACTGTGAGGGCTGCTGTAGAGAAAATTAACTCCCTCTTGGCTACGCCAAATACTCATGAGGGCAGTGGCACATTTGGCCCTGGGTGGTGGTGCAGGGGAAGGCAAATCAGCCTCTGTGCTGGCAGATGGCAACAGCAGTTCTGGGAAGCCTGTGGCTCACATGCTGACCTCGGGGTGGGTTTGGCAGCAAATGCTGTGGAGAGCTCTGGCAGAAAAAAAAAAAAAAAAAAAAAAAAAAAAAAAAAAAAAAAAAAAAAAAAAAAAAGCTCTCAGCCTGGCTCTGAGCCCAGACTCAGCCATGGAGCAGGATGACAAACACAGCCTCACCAGGTCCCTCACTCTCCCTGCAGCCATGGGATGGAGCCAGGACTGGTCCAGCTCCCAGCTAAGCAGCGCTGCTGCTGTGGATGGGTGCTCAGAGTGGTCTCTAAGCCAGAGGCTTGGACCAGGGGGTAACCCTACACCTCCCTGGCATTAGTTGGAGGTTGATGGTGGGGCAGGCTGTGGGGAGAAAGGGGCTGGGGACCCATGGCTGCTCCAAGAGTTTGACCCATATACTGTTCTTGGAGCAGAGAAGGCAACTCCAGCAGCTTCTTTCTCTTGCCAGGAAGCTAAGTGCTGAATTCAGACTGTGCCAGTGATGTCTCCTGGGATTAATTCTGCTCTAATGAACTTTCCTGACTTAGCTTTTCCTTCTTTTTGCTTCCAGTGCATGCAGTGAGGCCCACTCTGCCAGTCTGCAACCTTACAGCAGGACAAATCCATGAAACTGGAGCAAGACCATAAACTTTGGCCAAGCTTCCTCGGCATGCACCCAAAGACTTGGGCCAGCCCCATCCTTATGACCTAACTCCAACCCTGGTCAGCAGCAGGAAGTCTCTGAGAATTGGCTTTGTCCTCCTTCTGTTGTGCTGATGGATAAGGGAAGGTTGTGTCTTGTCCTTGGGGTCCCATGCTCTGAGCCAACCAAACCATATCCCCATCCTCACCAGCATCCCTCCTCTCTCCAGGTCATGCCACTGCCTGGGCATGTCAGGGACCCCTCTGTGCAAGCATGGGATGGGTTGTGACATGGAGCCAAGGAGGTTGGATGCACCCAGAGCAACCAGAGCAGGAAAATTTGGGTTGTGTGGATGGTATGGGTGGAGGAAATCCCTGTTAGGCTTGGAGGGGGCAGATAAGCCTGCAGTAGGCAGGGTTGTGCCTGGCAGGGAGGGGACTTTGCATACTCACCTGTTTTCTGCCACCAGGATCTGCTCCAGGAGTTTTCCTGCCTGACACTTGGTCTCCAGCTCCGCCGTGTAGAGGAGGTTTAGCAGCAGGTCCAGACCCCCATCCAGACGGATCACATCACACAGCACCTTGGCCACATCCCTGCCCAGCGTGGGCATCCCCCAAGCTTCCTCCACCAGCTGGAAGACCTCGGTGATGGCCTTCTTCAGCTCTGCGGGGCTGGTGGCCTGCTTGGCACGGGCAATGGCATGGTGCAGGGCGGGCAGGATCCGGTCCAGGGCTGCCCGGACATCGGTGTTCACCCCGGGGGAGACCTCCTGGTGCTCCCTGGAGCTGCCCGGCCCTGCCCAGCTGCCCGCCTGGCTCACGCACTCGGGCACCGCCAGCCTCTCCGCACCCGACATGGCGAACCGGCACAGTTTATAGAGGGAGACGAGCAAGGTGAGCACCATCGGCATCTCCTAGCGCTGCATCCTTGCTCACCCACCCGCCGGGAGCACCCGGCCAGGGCCTCCTTGGTGGGACCCGAAGTGAGCTGGCAGGAGGCAGAGGAGAGGGGCCGGGCTGGCGGCTCGCTCTCCCGGGATGCGGAGCTGGAAGCGGTGGCAGGAGCCCAGGAGCCGCCTTCCCAGAGTCGGGCTCAGCATCTCAGGTCCTCAGGAGCTGATGTCACCCCGCGCAGGCGCCGCCTTTCCAAGGAGGGGCTCATCTCTGGGCATCAGCATCCCCCTCCTCGCTGCAGATGCTCTGGCACCCCCCAGACCCCTCCCTCCACAGCCATCAGCCTGCCCAGCCTGAACTGGCTCCCGTCTCATTGTCCCCCCTGCAGAGCCTGTGGTCACCTCCACAGCAGGCAGGGCCCCACCATGATGCTTTTGCAGCTCTCCAGGACCCTCTGTGAGAGGGGGAGGGGCAGAGGGACAGTCGCTGAGGTGACTCTGGACACGGTGCGGCTGTGGCCACCTCGGCACTGTGTTTTGAACCCGTTCGGTGTCGGCACAGGGCGTTAAATAGCTCTCTTTGAATGGCAGAAATGCAAAGCAGCTCTCCTGGGTGGGATGGGGATTTGCATGATAAAAGAAAGAGCAGAGGCAGTCTGAGCCCCTTTTATTTTCCTCTCCTTTTTTTCTTTTTTCTTTTTTCTTTTTTTTTTTTTTTTCATCCCCGGGCCAGAAGTGCTCAGGGAGGGAATAAAAAAAAAAAAAAAAGAATTTGTTTTGGGCACTTCTCGGCTCTGTTGGAAGCAGCAGCTTAAATCCTTGGCTCCAAAACAAGGTTGTTGCCAGCTCAGGCTGAGACTTAAATTCAAGTTGATGTTTTGATGCCATCGGGTTGCTTTTAATCCTCTCAGAATCCAGCCCGCAGGGACGGGCAGAGGAAAGGGGCATTAGCTCCCAGCGGAGGACGGCAAAGGTGTTCCGAGGAGCACTGTACTGCAGGAGAGGCTCAGCACTGAACCAGTAAGGATTTTCCTGATAAATCGTTATAAAATGGGGGTGAGGACAGGGGCTGTCGCCACGCAGCAGGGCAGAGGGCTTTGCTCCCTCGGGGGAGGCTGCTGCTTGTGGCAGGCAGAATTCCAACGACTCATTTAGGCTTGGCCCATCGAGCCCAGAGAGATGAGTTTTGCTCTGCTTTAGGTTTGCTTTGCTTTGGTTTTACTCTGATTTGCTTTTTGAGAGGGATGTCCAGCACCAGCAGCCTGGGCAGGATTCCCAGCCCTGTTCCTGAGGCATCAGGGTCGTTTGCTGAGGTCTCCTTGCTGGCTCTACTTGGCCCTCGGCTGCAAGGGCTCCCCACTGCCCCATTACCCAAATCAGCCTCTCTCCCAGGGTCTCCTCCTGCCGTGTTTGGAGCATAGCAGCCGGGAAAGGGCTCTCCAAGCCTTCATGGGTCTGAAGTTGCTGGTGATTGGGAGCCTGGAGCAGCAGGAAGGAGCTTTGTCTCAGCCGATCAGCAAAAGCAGCTCAGACACTGCCCAGCTCTTCACCCTGCCCAGCCTCCCTGCAAGCCTGAGTCCCCTCACGGCTCTCGTCCCCCAGCTTTGATTCAGCAGAGATGAAATGAAGCTTTAGTGCAACACTGAGCCGGTGGTTGGACTTGGAAATTATGCCAGCTCTGCCTTAGCTGTGGCCAGGGACAAGGAGGGGGTCAATGAATGGGCTTCCTGAGAAGCCCTGCCCCAACAGCCCACATCTCTAGCGGCTGCCCTTGGCTCACCAGGGCTTTCCAGGTGAAAATGCCTTTCTCAACACCAGATCAAAGCTCTTCCCAGCAAGGGAGGGAGTAGCCGATGCCAGAAACTGCCTGTGTCCAAAGCGGCTTTGGCAAGCCCCCTGGAGAAGTGGGCATTCTGTTCAGGTCCTTCTCTCCCCAGATTTTCCATCACCTTTTTAAAGCCCAGAGCTTCACCATTCATGCCTGAGGGCCAGGACAGACCCCACGGATCTCCTGCCCCAGCCATTCTGCTGGCTCCAGCAGAGGTAGCCAGAGGTGGTATCTCTGTAGCCTTGTGTGAGTTTGCTCCTTGACCCTCATTAAATAAACATCCCGGAGTTATCAGGAGCTGCTGAAAGAGCTGAGTTGACATTAATTAGTAACCAAAAAGATTGGTGAGAAAGGGAATGATGGGAGCAAAATACACAGGCTTTTGTTTGCCTACTGCAGTGAAAGTGCAGGGGGTTTCTGTTCTCCCTTCCCCCTTCCTGGCTGCTCGCCTCTGGTCCCTGTGCACAGCAGTGGCACCTGCCCCATCCTGAGTCACCATGTCTTGGGGCTTCCCAGGTCTGCTCCCAGCCTTGCTGACATTGAGAAAGCCAAAAATCCCAAAAGCAGGTCCTCCAAAATGGTGACATTTGGGACAAGCATAAGCCTGGGGTTTTCCCCCCTTGGCTCTCTGAGCATTGCTCCCACATTCCCTCTTGTCAGGGCTTTTGTTTTGCCAGGACCAGGCTGGGAAAGAGCCTTCCCTTGGGACCAAGATTGGGAGCTTTAATACCTTTGCTGTGACATGAGTGTGTCAAGGACTCAAACCTGCTTTCTGGCTTTGTTTTGCTGTCCTCTCCTGCTCTCTGAACCAGTGCCCAGCTTGTACCTGGGCTGGAAAGGTGCTGACAACAGCAGCACGGCCAATGGCTCTGGGGGAGCTGCCTGCACTTGTGAGGAGCCCTGTCCCCCCCAAACACATCCAGCTCACTACGGACTGGGGAGGATGCTGGATGGGAGATATCTCTGCCCCTTTGCCCTCTGCTCTGACCTTGGCCTGTTTGCTTTCTCCATCCGGGGCAGGCTGAGCAAACAGTGGATGCTGAGGCCTCGGCCATAGGACGGCTCCAGCTCACACAGTCGCAGGAGAGCTGCGCTCCCAGGAGCCCAGGATGAGGCTGCTCTTCCCGGCCCTCGTGCTGGCCCTGCTTGCCACTGCCCGTGCTGCTGAAGGTGAGCTGGAGCTGGCCAGCCCCATGCCAGCTGCCTCCCTCTTGTAGCCAGCGTGGGGATGGAGCGAGTGTGTCTCCCAGGCTGATGGAGGGGCTGGGGTGCCCTTGTAGGGTAAGGAGGGGATCAGGTGGAAACCGTGGCCACCAGCCACGTCAGCCACAGCTCTGATCATGGGGAAAAAGTAAGCAGGTAGCATGCAAGGATCAGTTGTGCCTAGGCCATCCTACAGCTGGACTTCCCAGCATGGATCTGGGAGGCTGGAACAGCCTGGTCCTATGGATTCTGCTGCAGTGGGAGCTGGGTGGGAGTGGGGAGAGGTGCCGCTGTAGTCACTGGTGATGGGGTTGACCATGGAGAAGTGGAGTTCCTTCAGCAAACGCCTGCCTGTGTTTGCTTTCACCCCTGGGGCTGAGCTGGGGGTGAGGTGCCAACCCCCCTCAAGTTACTCCTGCACTGGTGGGTGACTTTTGCAGACTCCTGTGAGGGCCGTTGCGATGAAGGCTTCGATGCAAACCGCAAGTGCCAGTGTGACACCCTCTGCATGTACTACCAGAGCTGCTGCAGCGACTACTCCACCATCTGCAAAGCCAAAGGTACTGGCTCCATGGCTGCCCTCCCAGCCAGGGCGCAGGTGGCCGTGGGTGCCCAGCACCGTGTGGGCTCAGAGGGGTCTATGCTGGGCCAGGTTTGCACCTACCCATGTCCACAGGGTGAATTCAACACCAGGATTTGGTGTTTAGTGTGCTGTAGCACCAGGGTTTTTCAGCAGCTGGCTCACTGCTGCCCTCAGGGTTGGGTCTGTGCAAATCCCTATTGCTAGGAGCAAACGGCTTGCAAACCCGGACCCAGTGGGAGATTCCTGGGCTCCCCTGGACCAACCTGCTCCCTCCCACAGTGACCCGGGGAGATGTGTTCGCCTTGCCAGAGGATGACTACCTCGACTACAACTTCACCGTTGACTTTGGCACCGAGGCACCCCCCACTCACCTCTCACCAGTGGAGCCCACAGCGGTAGTGTGCTGTGAGCCCACGCCAGAGCCCACGCCAGAGCCCACGCTGGAGCCCACGCCAGATCCTAAAGAGATGCTGACAGAGTTGCCCAGCACCACAGAGAGTTTGTTTGAGGAGGAAAAGCCTGAGGAGCTGTGCAGCAGGAAACCTTTTGATGCCTTCACCGACCTGAAGAATGGTTCCCTTTATGCTTTCCGAGGTACCTTGGAGACCTTTTCCTGGCATGTGGGTTGTGCTGCCATGCCATCAGCCCATGCTGGTGGCTGTGGTCTCTCCTGCAGCTCCCACTTCCCCTCTTTCCCCAGGGAGGTACTTCTATGAGCTGGACAAGACAAGTGTGCTGCCTGGCTACCCTAAACTCATCAGCGATGTCTGGGGCATCGAGGGGCCCATTGACGCAGCCTTCACACGCATCAACTGCCAGGGCAAGACTTACCTCTTCAAGGTGGGCAGGACCCTGGCTGCAGGGCTGGAGGTGCTCTCAGGGCAGCCAGAACAGCCTCCCAAACCCACCGTGTCCCCTCCCTGTCCCTCTGCATGTGTGTATGCACAAAATGACTGCCAGATATCCCCAAACCCCTGCAGCTGTCCATGGCCCCAGGCAGCCACAGCCTCACCGTGAGGCTTCTCACACCTGAGGGATGCTGCACCCAGCACCCTGACCTGCTCTCTGTCCCACACCCCTCCAGGGCAGCCAGTACTGGCGCTTTGATGATGGAGTCCTGGACCCCGGGTACCCACGGAACATCTCCGAGGGCTTTGAAGGCATCCCCAACAATGTGGACGCAGCTTTCGCCCTCCCTGCACACAGCTACCATGGCAATGAGAGAGTCTACTTCTTCAAGGGTAAGTGGCATAGCTCCTTGCTCTGGACAAGGAGGGTAGGGCACTCCTCTGGCTACTCTTCCCCAGGTGCATGTCCCTCCCTGATGCCCTTTGCATCTTCTCCTAGACAAGTACTACTGGTCTTACGACTTCGCCCAGCAGCCCACACAGGCTGATTGCGAGAAGTCCTCTCCCTCCGCCGTGTTCAACCACTATGCCTTCATGAACCGGGACAGCTGGGAGGATGTCTTCCAGCTCCTCTTCGGTGGCAGGATGAGTAAGAGATGAGCCAGCTCCAGGGCAAAGGGCTGATGGGTGCCAGTATAGCCTGCCCTGATGGGCTGTGAGGTGTACGGGCAGCCAGGGGGATGGAAGCAATAAATGGGAGAACAGGCAGGCTGGATGAGCTGCTGTGCTGGGCAGGAGCCCAGGCTGTGCACAGGAACCCCTCAGGCCACAGCTTTGCCTCACACTGTATTACGAATTCTACCCTCTGCAGCCCTTATGTCCTGCACTACCAAATCTGTCATCAATCATCTCACAGCACAGCATCACTACTGGGGCCTCTTTATTTCCATTGGAGATGGAGATGCCATAGGCAAATCCCATCCTTACACGAGATAAAACTAAAGATGCAAGAGAGGAGAAGGGGGTTCAACAGCACAGGGCTGATCCTAGTCAAAAGTGGGGCAAGAGGTTGGCTCCTGGCTCTGCCTGGCCCATGTCCCTGTCGTGCATCCCCTGCAGGCTGACATCCTTCGGAACATCCCCGTGGGTCTGGGAGCAGGTGCTGGGGGCTGGGCCCCAGACATTGCTTCCTCCCTCACTCGCCCTCTGTCTCTCTGCCAGTCGGGGCGAGCAGCCCCCGCTACATCAGCAGGGACTGGCGGGGGGTGCCCAGCCGGCTGGACGCTGCCATGGCCGGCAGGATCTACGTAGCCTCCAACCAGCACCGCCGGAGGAAGTCTCGCCGCCAGCGCAAGAGGTACAAGAACCACCGCTCACTGAACCTGGGCTTCTGGGGATGGCTGCAAAACGACTCCGAGTCGGCAGGCGTCGAGAACGATTGGCTGTCGGGCTCCAAGTGTGAGACCCTCCAGAGTGTCTACTTCTTCGTAGGAGGTGAGTCTGGGGCAGCAGGGTTTGGGGGAGAGGAGGAACCAAGGCTGCTGGGGCAGGGAGGAGGTCTCCTCTCACTCTGCGACGTCCTCGAGCGCTGGGGTGCAGTAGAAAGGTGCCGAGGGCTGGCAGGGAGGGGCTGGCAGGGAGGGGCTGGCAGGGAGGGCTGGCAGGGAGGGCTGGCAGGCAGTCCTGATGGCCATTCCCCTCCCTCCCAGACAAGTACTACCGAGTCAACCTGCGCACCAAGCGTGTGGACCTGGCACATCCTCGCTACCCTCGCTCCATCGCCCAGTACTGGCTGAACTGCCCTCAGCCGGACGAGGAGAGCGCCTGAGAGAGGTGCCCGCCAGAGACATTTGGCTGCACAGCCCCTAGCTAGACAGAAATAAAGTGGAGACTCCTGGCTGTCCATCTGTCCATCCGTGCTGTGGCCTGTGTGGTCCTTGTAGTCCAAGATCTCCGTGCTCCTGAGGGCTGTGGTCAGCCCCTCAGGTGTAGTAACTGTGTATGGGCTGTGCTGGATCCCTGCTACTGGCCCCATCCTTGGCGTGGCTATGGCTGCTCAAATCTGCTCTGCCAGCCAGTCCAGTGCCTCTTCCAACTGGAGAAGAGAGGCAGTGCTGGCAGCTGCCAGCCGGGAGCCATCAGGGTCAGGTCTGCAGTCCCATACATGAGTGGCTGGGCTCAGGATGGGTGCCCATCCTCAAGGGACTCCATCTGAGGCACTGCCTGGCCTCCCCCCGCCGCCCTGCTCACCTCTTGGCTCCAGCAGTCCTGGCCATGGTGGTGCTGAGGGGATGACCCTTCCCTCGGGGCTGGGACAATGCTCTGTGCCTGGCAGCTGCCGGGGTAGTGGCTGCTGCTGAGCCAAGCTCCTGCTCCTGCTCCTGCTCCTGCCTCGGCTCCTGCTGGGAGGACACATCAACAAACCTCATGAGCATGAACACTGCTCCACCACCCCCTGTAATCCATGGGGCTTTTTGAGCTGCAGTTGATCCCCAGAGAGGTGGCTTCAGGCTCCAGCTCTCACCGCTTCCCCTGGTGTGGCTGGGGGTGCCCAAGGAGCTGGTGAGAGCTGGGCACAGCCATCTCCTGGCCAGGTGGGTGGATGCCAGCGTTGCCCTCGGGGGTGACTTGCTGCAGCATGGGGGGTCCTGGCAGTGCCTGGAGGGGAGGGTGAGTAGCGATCAGGCTGCTGTGCCCCACAGTGTGAGCCCCCTCTCAAGAGACCCCCATGGCCATACCTGGGACACAGTGGCATCAGCTGGCTCAGGGCAGCACTGGGGGCACCCTGGGCAGCCAGGGCGCACAGAGGTGGGAGGCAGCTTCTGCAAGGGGAGACAGCAGAGAGTGGATGCTTTGGGCATTCTTGCCCTGCCGTGGGCACAGCCCCACATGAGGATGCCCATGGAGCCCAGAGCCACACACACTCACTGGCAGCCAGGAGCCAGAGGCAGGAGTTGCATCAGGCTGCCAGAGCCTGGAAGGATGACTGGGGGTGACAGCAGGGGTACAGGCACTCCGGAGCTGGGGCTGGCTGTTGCAGGAGCCATGGGTGGCTCTGCGGGACAGGCCATGTGGGATGTCACTGCTCAGATCTGGGGACAGCTGGGGGTGCCTGGGGAGAAGTGAAGGATTAGGGCAGGGCATTGCCAACCTCTGTCAAACATCCAAATGCTGCCTGGCCCCACGGAGTGCCCAGCAGAGGCTGGCACTGGGTGCTGCCCAGCTGGGAGCTCTGCCCCACCCATTCCCGGTCCTGTATGTGCCTCCTGTACCTCAGCTGCTCGTTCTCCACCACGAAGTCTCTCAGGAGGCCATAGAGGCTGGGCCAGGCTGGGGCTCCCTCTGAAGGGAGATGCCCTGTGGGGCCATACCTGCCTCCCCAGCCTGGACAGGACCCCACTTTCAGAGGGGTCCCCGGGACCTCTGCATTCCTGATTGGCACCCTGGGCAGGCACAGCTGCTGGCGCAGGGAGAGGTTTTCCAGCTGCAGGGCTTGGATTTCTTTCTCCAAACTTCTCAGCAGCTTTTCTCGGGGCACCTGAGGACACAAGAAGGTGGCTCAGTGGGGTGCTCAGCAGCAGGGCGAAGCGTCCTGCCCACAGCTCCTGCCTGCTGTACCCTGTTGGCCAGAGGTCTGGTGGTGACCCTCCGGGCCCGGCTGGCATAGTGCAGTGTGCTCAGCGTCTCCGAGAGGCAGCGTGAGGATGGGGAGATGCAGGCAATCTGCAGATGAGAAAGAGCCACAGGTGAGCTGCCAGCAAAGGGGTCACCTTTCACCTCCAGAGAGTGAGGCCTCAGAGCCCTGTGGCTTTGTGCACCTCTGCCCAGCCTCTTTGGTGTACATACCATCAGAGTGATGCCCGAGCCGCCCAGCGAGCGAGCCAGCAGCCGGGTGAGCTTGCTGTCTCGGTAGGGGATGTGTGTCCTCTTCCCTCGGGGTTTGGCCAGCAGAGAGATGCAGTGTCCTGCCAGAGGATGAGCCACAGAGGGTGCAAGAGGGTTCTGATGGGAAGCAGCAGCTCGTGCTGCCATTATGGGGGTTGGTCCCCTGACTCTTACCCAGTGCCAGGAGGCTGCGGTTGATGTTGTTGGCCTCCACAGAGAGCTCCCCACTGGAGCCAGTCTCCTTTACCCGCTCACTGCCAGCCAGGTCCACGAAGCACAGCGTACCCTGCTTGCTGGGGTAGGTGCTGGGCTGGGGGAGCCACGTAGGGAGGTGATGCTCAGGCTCCCTCACCCTTTCCTCGTGACCCACAGCAGTGTCCCAAAATCCAGGTCTGAGATCTGGCTCCCTGTTGTTTGCCCCAGCGCCCCCGACACATCCTTGGGGAGAAGGATGTGTACCCCCTACCTTAGACCTGTCTGCACCCCCACAAATTGCCCCAGCCCCCCAAGCCCTCTCCCCCACTGGAGCAAGATGTGTGCTCACAGCCCGGCTGCGGATGTGGATGGTCAGAAGAGCGTGGCTGCGGCTTGAGTGCCTGTTGAGGGCATGTGCTGAGGTCCGTCGCCTCTGAGATCCTGTCGAGGGGGAGATTAAGAGCTGCAGAAGAGCATCAAATACTCTGTCTCAGCACCTGCTGCCCACCTCCTGCCAAACACGAGCCTTTCATGGCTTTGTGGAAGGATGGAGGCCTACCCCTTTTGGCTATCATCAAACCCCCATCAGCCCCAGTGGTGGTCTTCAGGGGACTGAGTCCTCCTGTACTGGGTCTGGCTCCTCCTGAACATGCCCTGGCCCTGCACCCGTGGCTCAGCACCTTGCTGGAGCAGGTTGTGGATGGCCTCCAGGCTCTCAAAGTCCACGCTGAGCTGGTTCTCCACGTAGAAGCCGCGGGTTTTGCTCCACCGCAGCAGCAGGGCACAGGGTGGCCCCGGGCTCAGCAGGTCCCGGACCTGTGGTGTACAGCAGAGCGGAGGCACCAGGGGAGCAGGGGCATGGGGTGCCATCAGGGCTGAGCTGGGCAGCTAGGGGAGGCACTTACCTGCTCGTTGTAGATCTCCAGGTAGGAGGCACTGAGGACCAAGTCGGAGCCGCGGCTCCGGCTCTGCTCCAGCAGGCAAGCAAAGGACCTCTGCATCAGCCCCAGCAGCCCTGGGGCCGCCGGCTGAGTCTCGCCCTGTGGAGATGCCAGAACGATGAGCAGTCACATCGCATCGGCCACCTCCTTCCTCCCACCACCCTGGCATGACACCCACGACGTGGTGAGAAGAGCCTATCCCACCATCACGGTCAGGTCAGGTGGGGGAACGGTGTTGTACCTGGGTGAGGGGTCCCATCAGGGTGTAGGTCTTTCCCGAGCCAGTCTGCCCGAAGGCAAAGACGGTGCATGAGAAGCTGGGGAAGATGCTGAGCTTCAGGCATGGCCCCGGGTGGTGGCACAGGGATGCCACCTCCCGGCGTGGCCCTGGCAATGCAGACCCACCAGTGAGGTCCGGACAGGTGCGGTGGGCTGGAGGGCTGGGGTCTACGGGAGGCTTGCTGGGACTCACCCATCTATGGCCAGCTCCACCAGCTGCCTCACGCCGCTGCCTTCGAACACAGTCTCCTGTGAGGCTCCAGCGTTGAACACGGCACTGAACCCAAAGGTGGCGTCGTGCCTGGCCGCACTCACCTGGGCAGGGGGACAACGGCAGCTGAGGAGGTGCCACAGCCCCCGCCCTGAACCCCGGTGGGGAGGTGGCACTTACATGGACAGTGCCATCACCGAGGCTGTGCACGACCTGCCGGTCGCCTCGCCGTGTCTCCGCGCAGGTCAGTGGTCGCACTCTAATTGGAGGAGGTTCACACACACACACAACGGGAACACAGTGGTGTTGCTGCATGCAGACCCCAGGGTGGTTGCTGTCCTGGGCAAGAGGGTCCCCACCATGTCTCTGAGCCCTTCACATCTCTCCTTACCTCAGCACCACTCTCAGACGTGTCTCTCTTCCCACCTCCGGGCCTTCCTGTTCCTCTCCGGGGCTCCTTTGGGGAACAGAAGGCATCAGGGTGGTGGTGGTTGCCACCCACCTGGGAAACTGCCCACGGGCAACCCAGGGGCTAGGGTAGAGGGGCCCTTGGCTGTGCTGTGCTCAGGCCATCCTCAGGTCCCCTCTGTGCCCTGGGACCTGGCAAGGGACAGATTGCAACATCCTCCCGTGCCCCCGTGTCCCTGCAGAGAGACCATCCTATCCCCAGCAGTCTTTCTGGGGTGCCACCCCCCTCTGGCTGCCCAGGTATGGGCAGGGCAGTCGCTGCCCGGGCCTGGACGTGGTGACCTCCGCCCCCTCCGGTTCCTCACGGACTTACGGTCTCTCGGGGCCCCGTGGGAGCGTTTTGGGCCGTGCACCTGGCTGGGGCTCACAGCGCCGCTCCCGCTCCGGCTCCATTCGCCCCCAGCCCCCCTCGCTCTGGGTGCCCGCACCACCCGGCCGGTCCCAGCAGCAGCCACCGCCAGCCGGCCCGGGCTGCCCCGCACAACTGGTACCACAGCTCCAGTTAAACATTGACCGCTGCCAGCCCCGCGGGAGAGCGGTGGCGGCACGGCAGGGGGCGAGGAAAGGAGGGGCAGGTGGGGGCATCTCGGCCCCGTGAGCCGGAGACCTAGCGCAGGGGGTCCCGGGCTTCGCCACCGGCTTGGTGTTCGACGACCCACAGATCCCGGACCCTGCTAAGCCCCCTCTAGTACCAAGGTCCTCACTGGTCCCCATCGTGCACCGGCGGGGATGGGTGGGTGGTGATGAGGAGACCAGTACGAGCAGCTGGGGGATGTTACTCGACCCCAGGGGTGCTGGGAGAAAACGTCCCCGGGACTGTGGGGGGCGAGCACGGAGCGGCTCCGGGACCTGCCGAGGAACAGCTCGGGGTGGGGGCAGCACCGCCCGCTGGGGCGGTCCCAGCCAGGATGGGAACGAGGGGGGGCGCGGGGGGGGGATAAAAGCCGAGGCGGCGGCGGTGGGGCCGGGGAAGCCGGGCAGGATGAGC
>VWZI01020704.1:114245-154671 GCA_013396835.1 Psilopogon haemacephalus | reverse complement strand
GGGGAGGTGAGGTTAAGGATTCCGAGGGGTGTTCGGGGTGGGTGTGAGAGTTAGGGGAGTTGTCGGGTTGGTTGGGGTTGGCATATGGGAGAGTGGAGGGGATTGGGCTAAAGGTGCAGCCGGGTAGGGAAATGTCCAAGACAGTAAGAAATGGGGAGGCTGACAGGGGACGGGGAAGGGAGTTGACTTGGCAGCGTAGGGTCTAAGTGAGGGTCTCATGGGAGAGGTAGAGTGGGGAGCTGTGCCTGGCCGGTACTTGGAGCTTGGCTATTGGGTGCCACTTGTCCTGGGGGGTGCTTCAGGCCCTGCACAGCCACCGAGCTGCTTCTCTGCTTCTAGAAACCGCCCAGAAGGCAAAGTGCTGGAGACTGTGGGGGTGTTCGAGGCACCAAAGCAGCATGGCAAATACGAGACGGGGCAGGTGAGTGGTTTTGGGAGCACAGCTGCAGGCTTCTTGCATGGAGATGGAGTAGGCAAGTGACTGACCCACGAGGAGGTTGCTGTGTTGTAGCTGGTGCCCAGGATTTTCACAGTTCAGTACTCCTGGTCTCTGCTGTGTCTGCATTTTGCCAGTCATCTGACAGCAGCAAGTTGATAAGAGTCTGCAGGGTGACACAACTGTTGCATTTGCTCCACTGCTGCTGTTTAGGGGTTTGTCTCCCACTAGGAGCAGAAGAGAAAATCACTGAATCTGAGGAATAACAACTAAACTTCTCACATATGTCCTTGTGACTCGTAGATCTGTTGCTGTGCTCCTCAGTACCCTCTCCCATGCTGGTCTCCTTTCTGCATTTCTGCTCTTACTACTTTGTTACTGATTTAGCGAATCATAGAATCAGTCAGGGTTGGAAGGGACCACAAAGATCATCTAGTTCCAACCCCCTTGCCATGGGCAGGGAAACTACCCTAGATCAGGCTGGACAGAGCCTCATCCAGTCTGGCTGCAAACACCTCCAGGGATGTGGCCCCAATCACTTCCCTGGGCAACCCATTCCAGGCTATCACCACTCTCATGTTCAAGAACTTCCTCCTCAGATCCAGTCTGAATCTCCCCACCTCCAGCTTTGCTCCATTCCCCCTAGCCCTGTCACCCCCTGGCATCCTAAAATGTCCCTCCCCAGCATTTTTTTAAGACCCCTTCGGATACTGGAAGGCCACAATAAGGTCACCTTGGTTCCATTCCCTCCTATGGGATAGAAATAATGTGAATTTCTTCTGTCAACCCAGACTGTGTATATTCTCTCTTTGTTTCTGCTCTAGGATCACACAGTGGTGATTCTCCTTTCTTCCCATCCCATGCATTCATTCTCTTTGTCGGCATTTCTAGCTGTCTCTTGGCTAACACATGTATAAAATGCTATCAAAAAAGGGCCCTTGGCTTCATGTTTTCTGTCGTATTTGAGTCGATTAAAGTCTGCTGTGTATTCAGATGCAATTCTTTGTTGCTTTCAGCTGTTTCTTCACAGTGTGTTTGGCTATCGAGGAATAGTCCTGTTCCCCTGGCAAGCCAGGCTCTATGATCGAGATGTGGCTTCTCCTGTCACAGAGAAGTAAGGATTGGCTCTGATGTTTGTCTTGTTTGTACTGTTGCAGTCATATTTTGTAGCGAGCTTCTGGTTGGGGTAAACAGGGTTCTTTAAGGAGGATCCTGTGTCTGTTTTGCATAAATACAAACTAGAAGTGAGGTGCTTAGAGAAGAGACGTTGTGTGAGTATTTTGTGTTAACTGGAGATGGGATGGAAGTATGAAGGATGAGAGCGTGTGAAGGAATTAAAGGATAATTTAAAAAATCATGCTTCTGACCTTTTTTATTAGTAAAAAAACCTCAACCAAACACAAAACAGCTCTTGTGTTGCTCTTTGAGTTAGGTCTAGGCTCCTGTGTTACAACTGCAGGCAGTTGCTTCTGTAGATTTCCAGTGAGCCTTCAGCTGCTGCCCAGTTTCAAACCACTAGGCTGAGTTTATCCTTCCTGTGGATTGAGCTGCTGATTGCTTCTCTCTTCTATCTATTTCTCTGACCAGTGTTGGAAGGGTGCTGGGAGGGGATGAGGAATAAGCAGAGAGAGAATCCAAGGGCAATACAAATACCTAGCCCAAAGGGAGTCTGGGCTGAGCAGGATGAACTTGTGAGTTGTCTGAAATGAGAGCTGTTGAGCCTGTGACAAACATCACTGATTGTCAGCTTGGCTCATCTGTCGTTGTGCAAGTGGCTGCTGTGAGTTAATTTGGATGGAATTGGATTATTACAGACTGTGAATTCTATTTTTCTTCTAAAAATCATTGTTTTAAAATGTCCCTGACCCTGGTAGCAACAGTTTGCTGCCATCCTGTGCTTGACCTCAGTGCTCTCCTTTTCTTTCTAGGAGTGAGAACGCAACAGGCCATGGTTCCAAAGAGGTCAAGGGCAAAACACACACTTACTACCAGGTGTTAATAGATGCCCGGGACTGTCCACATATAGTAAGTGACCAATAGTCTTGGTGTTGAAACTCCAATACCTATCCAGCCTCCAATATCTTCTCATATATGAATGGTTTAGAAGGACAGGCACTGAGAGGAGATAGCTTTGGCTAACCTGATTGTTTAGAATTTTAGGACAAATTTGTTCTTCGAGTTGTATTTTTAGAATTTTAGGACAAGTTTGTTCTTCGAGTCGTATTTTTCCTCTTTTCCCCTTTCCAGCTTCCCTTCCTCATCCTGTTGGCATTCCTATTCTGTTGCACACAGGTCATTATGAGTGTGGGTTGCAGCACTGGAAGTGCTCTTCACTTGTTTGAGTGGAGAACTAATCTAGAGGAGTTAAAAGGAGAAATGTTCTGAGGTGAATTGGTTAAGTAAAATAAACATTGCACGCTTCAGAAAGCACAACAGCAAACTGAAATGTGGCTGCAAACTGGCCCACAGCAATCCACATGAGGCTTAAATCTCTGTCCCTTTTTCTCAGTCCCAGAGATCACAGACAGAAGCAGTGACGTTCCTTGCAAACCATGATGACAGCAGAGCCCTTTATGCCATACCAGGTGAGTCAGCTGCACCTGTAACCCCTGTGGAGGTCTGGACTGTCATGAGGTGAGGTCGGTAGAGTCACCAACAGTCACCTTCTGCCAGCAAAGCAGCAGTTCCTACAAGACATTCCTGTAGTGGATCTGTCTGTGGTTTAGTGCCATGCTGGAAAGAACTGCCATATGTGAAGCCTGTTTGGGTAGTTGGAAGTTGAGCAGGCTCTCATCAGAAACAAACGTGCCTACCTTGTGCTCTTGAGACTTAGATCCCATACACTTACCCTGATGTGTTTGGGCTGTTCTGCCTTGTATCCAGCAGAGCTAGATGCCTTCTCGTCCTGTCTATTTCCTGCCCAAAGCCCTTTTGTGGCAGTGCAGTCACTTCCCAGGGAGCAAGTTGTGATCAGAGGAATCATTACATGGAGAAATCTAACGGGAGAATGTTGCCAGGGCTTGCTACTGGCCTGCTTCCTCCATTCTTGCATGTAATTTTTGGCTGCTGCTGCCAAAATTGTTCATATTCTCTGTCAAGAGCCTTCTGGAGATGCTCTTTGCCAGGGAAGTTCAATGGCTTTTGGGGTTTCTTTTTTCAGGTTTAGACTATGTAAGCCATGAAGATATCCTTCCCTACAGTTCCACTGATCAAGTGCCCATCCAGCATGAGCTCTTTGAGAGGTTCCTCATGTACGACCAAACAAAAGGTAATTTCTGGCTTTGGTGGGAGCTCTTCAGAGCCAGGTACTTGAGGTTCTCTGTAGCAGGTATCCAGAGCCCATTGTATTACGTAGGGTGTAAAAATAAATCATGCTGTGGTTTTGAGTTTTGTTACAGTAAAGCCTCCTTCAGATAACTTCTGTAACTATGGGAAAGGAGTTGCTGTGAGGGTAGGATACAGTACACCTATCCTCAAACTCTTGCCTTTCCTTCCCCACAGTTCCACCTTTTGTAGCAAGGGATACCCTGTGTGCATGGCAGGAGAAGAACCACCCCTGGCTGGAGCTCTCTGACGTGCACAGAGAAACCACAGAGAACATCCGCGTCACAGTCATCCCTTTCTATATGGGCATGAGGGTAGGTCTAGGCTGCACATTGCTCTTTTAGTTCTGTGATTAGCCTAACTTGCATGTTTTTCTAAGGCCAGTTTACTGGCTGAAGGTACCTTTGGTTTACTGGAGAAATGACTTTTTCATCATAGTGAATCCGTTGTTATGATGTCCAGCAGAGGTGTGAACACAAAACTGTTTTGCCATGTATTTCTGGAGAACAAATCCTGCAGATTGGCTTTTGCTTGTTATTTGTAGAATGGGGAATAGCCTGGACTGTTCTGCAGAACAGACCTAGAAAGATATATTTAGGAAGGCTGGTGAATTGGTCCTTCACTGCCACAGATGGGCACAGAGTGTGTAAGGTGGCAACAAGGCCATCTGCCCTGAAATGAGAGAGACCTCTGTTATCCTGCCCAGTGATGAGGTGCTGTTGGGTGTCTGCCCCTGCTTCCTGGCTCTAACGTGAGTTAGAGGGTTTGACTAAAGCCTTCTGGATTTAGCTGATAGCCATGTGCTCTTTATAGCATGTGAACTCGATGTGGACCATTCAAAACAACAAGGCTCCAATAATGTTCTGAGTGAGAGGGCTGGGAATTGCTGCAGCCGTTTTGATTTCCAAGTCCAGATGAGCACAGCTGCTGAGGAGCCTGCACCATGGCAGTGGACATTTTGGGGTGGAATTGCAATCTGTGTGGAGCCCAGCTGATGCTTTTCCTAGCCTTGTCAGAGGAGCAGGTGCTTGAAGGCATGGAAATTGTAGAAAGTACATAATTAATGGGAGATCAACCTTTCACAAGTCACGAGATCCTTGCAGATCTCCCACCTCGTGACTACATGTTTAGAGCAGAGCCAGCACCAGGCAGTCACTGATGGACTTTCCAGAGAGCAGCTCTTTGTGCTCCTGTGAGTTGTGTATCAGTCTGGCACGGTGCGAGAGCTCCTGTGCCTCTGCTGCGCTGACAGCTGAAAAGGTTTTTGGCGCTGAGCTTTGAGGGGCAGCTGCTAAAGTCTTCTCTTTCTCTTGACAGGAAGCCCAGAATTCCCATGTCTACTGGGTAAGTGCCTTTTGTTTCACAAAGCAGCTTAAAGGGAAAGCGTTTATTCGCTGTGGCATCATTGCTGTGTGATAAGCTGTGAGGGAGAGTGGCCCTTGCCTGGCGACTGTTTCCCAGTACCAGCTCAGGGTTATCAACTGTTGGCAGCTGATTGCAGTTCTTGTTAACAGTCTCTCTTCTGTCCAGTGGCGCTACTGTATTCGCCTGGAGAACCTTGACAGCGAAGTGGTACAGCTCCGAGAGCGGCACTGGAGGATATTTAGCTTGTCTGGCACCCTGGAAACGGTCAGGGGCCGCGGGGTGGTGGGAAGGGTAGGTATCAGGTAGCTTCTCCTGGGAAGCCCTTTGCTGGAGTGCTTTGTAGTGATAGATGAAATGGGGAGCTGGCAGTGAAAAGAAATCGCATCTGCTGTGGTTATGCGTGACACGAAACTTCACCCTGAGTGTTAGAGACTGATCCTAAATGACTGGCAGTGGGAAAACTGCAATGATCTGTGTTTGGCGTGTGATTGGTAGTCCTGCTCAAGTGTGGATCTCTCTGTTTCTTTTCTCACTATATAAATTTCCTGTTGGTGCCTGTCTATGGAGAGCTGCTGCTGATACAGAGTGGTCTCTCCTTGCCTTCCCAGGAGCCAGTTCTATCCAAAGAGCAGCCAGCGTTTCAGTACAGCAGTCACGTCTCGCTGCAGGCATCCAGTGGTCACATGTGGTAAGCAGCACTTACTACTGCAGTAGTGGTTTAAGTGTAGGGCCCCATGGCACTGATCTGGGATGCAGTTTGCAATGTGGAGTTAGGCCTGAAAGGTGAGTGGGAGTAGACTGGACAGGACCTGTTTGAGAGTTAAATTTTTTATGAGCTTCTCCGTAGCAGCATCTCAGCTAGTGATAAGATCTGTTGATTCTCTGCACCAAGAGAGGTTCCAGGCTAATAAAGCCTCCTCTTCCTGTGGTCTGTCCTAAGCAGAATTTTAGAAGACATGAAGGAGTTTTCTGTGCATTCTGCTGTGCTCAGCTTCTCTCCCTTTCAGTCCCTGGTGCAGGAGGTAGTGCTTCTTGATGGTATTTCCTGAGGCAGCAGGGCTGTGTGCACTCTCCTTGAGCTTTGATTCTGTCTCTGGATGAAGCTGTGCAGTTCTGTGTCCACAAGGAATGGCACATGGAGTTATTTCCAATTTAGGCCAGATTAGTCCTTCAGTCTAACTGATGTTCAAGTCTCTTCTGTGAGCACAGGAAGGAAAGTGCGCAGCTGAGTTGTTCTCGTGCCACAGGGTTAAAGCAGTTTCCCTTTGTTCTGCTTCAGCCAGGTTAGCACATTTAGTGTCATCTCTATGTGGACAAGAACTGTGCAGCAACCTTTTGCCTGCTGCATGGCAGGTCTTTCTGGCTGCATTTTTGAAGTCAGTGTTTCAGAGTTGAGCTGCCACATTTGAGATGGAAAAGCAAGAGAGCAGCTCTTTGCCTATAGGACACACCCTCCTTTGCATTCAAATTGAGTGCTCTGGGGGATAAAACCAGTTTGTTTATTAGTTTTTCCTTCCCTGTGTGCATCCTGATGTGAGAGAGCCTCTGCAGCTCAGGAGCTGCTCAGCTTGACTTCTGACATTTGTTGGTGTTGTGAGAACCTGTTAGTTTATCTCCACGATCCTCCTGCCCATTGTCCTGTTCTGCAGCGCAGTCACCTGCAGTTCAGGGCAGTAAACAAATTCTTAGCTCACAGAAGGACAGGCAGATTCAGTTTGGAAATACCCTGTCTGAAATGCAAAGCAGAAGCCATTCCAAATTACATCTGTGATGAGATTTCATCTTGTCACGGCCTTTCTTAAGGAGTGGAATTTCTGCCAAGGAATGCGAGTCTGGGGTTAGGTGTAAGCAGTTGGTAAAAATAGCTCAGAGGGTTCTGTCTGCTGCAGGGTGGGTGTTAGGCAAACGCTGCTGGCGTGTGCTTACCTCCTGGAGGCTCCCATCACCACATCTTGATTCAGAAGTGTATTAGAGATGTGATGTCAGCCACCCAGGAGTCTTCCAATAAGTGAGTCATCTTGGCAGGCAGATGTCCTTGCTGCTGAGCTGATGTCCTGCCTGCTAGACCAGGCTTGCAAATCCAGCAGGATCTGGAAGAGTTTGTGTCTTCCCTTCTAGCTGATGACTCCTAGCCGTGTTTGTGCTTGGCTTGAGCGTGACCTCTGGCCATTGTTTCGCAGGGGTACATTTCGTTTCGAGAGGCCCGACGGCTCCCACTTTGACGTCCGAATCCCACCCTTTTCTCTGGAGAGCAACAAAGACGAGAAGACTCCCCCCTCCGGCCTTCACTGGTAGAGCAGACCGAGCGCCGAGACCCACAGCGACCTGGGTGTGTGGTAGACCTTTGCCCCTCCCCATTATGCTGCAGCCAAGAACACGGAGCTTTTAAAACATTTTAAACCATTTTCGTTTTAACTGTTGTCTAATGGGGAGGATTTTTGAACTTTAATACCGGCTCTCAGGCTGCTTGTAAACATAAGCTGTGTTACAGTTAACCCTTCCCCTTCGTGGCACCTGCTGGGGTTGAGGCTGGGGACGTAGATCTTTGCTGCTGCAGAAGCCTGACCCCCTCAGCAGGCCTGGACCCTTTCCAATCTGTTGTGAATTCTCTGCAATGTGAGGTTTCTCTAATAAACTGGCCCTTCCAGTTGCAACCAGTCTTCCTTTATAAACCAAGACCTAGCTCTGCATCCAGCCTGCCCCAGCTTGTTGCTTTTCCCCTCGTCCATGTGCAAGTCAGAGTCAGCCCAGACTTCTTGCTGCTTCAGAAGACAGCAGTGTGGCTGGTTTAGAGCAGGAATGTGAGCTCAGCCTTCTTGCAATGCAGCTGCTTTCTGGAATTCAGCCAGCATGTGGTGGAGCAGCCTGTGAGTTCCACATCTTGCCTGGGTTGTGTGCTGGAGCAGTGTGGAGCAGGTTTTGTGAGAGAAGGGAGTGCACAGAGTGGGAGGTGGTGCCGAGCAGGCTGCCACTGAGTTTGTGCAGAGCACTGGGATGTGTGTTGTGATGGTACAGGTGAGCTGAAAGGGGAGCCTCCCCCTTGCAAGGGCTTGCCTCACTGCAGGGATGTGTCCTGGCTACTGGAGGCTACCTCTCTTCTCTTGCAGCTGTAACTCTGTCACCTTGGTAGTTTCTGCTTTGGCAGGAAGAGCTTGGTTTAACCTGCTGTTAGCCACAGCGAGGTGGTGCTTGGCTTTCTGTGCCTGCTTGCTCTGCTTGGTGAGTTGTGATATTTTGGTAGTCTGTGTGGAGAGCCCTGCAGAACCATGCAGCTCAGGGAACTTGCTGCAAGCTTACAAAGTGTGCATTTGTGGGGACTTTGCTTTCACGTGTGAAGGGCCCAGCCACAATGCAAAACACCTCTTGGCTCTTTTTACAAGCCAGAGTGGCTCTCAGCAGCTCTGAGGATTGCAGAGATCTGGAGGGACATCAGCCTCCATGTGACCCTCCTGGCTGTCACTGGGCTTCCAGCTTTCTGGGTGATTCATGGGGGGCAGAGGCTTTGTGATAGGAACCCTAAGCAGAAAATTTCAAAGTTTGCTCCTTTCCCTGGTCTTGCTTAAATGATAAAGTGTAACTAACTCACAGGACTGATGATTTTCTTGGAGTTTTTTTTGGTAGTATCCTAGTTGTCCCTTCTTCCCCTGGAGTCCTCTCTGAGCACCTTCTTCAGATTTGCAAGGCAGTGCAAGGAGCTGTCTCAGCTGATGTCTTTGGAAAGGACAGTGAGTGAAATCCTCACGCTGTCCTGTAGCCAGCAGATACCTGTATAGAGACTTAATCACTGCTGCTTAAATTGCTTACCTGTCAGCAAACTCTTAATTGTGTCTTCCTTCCTGTCAGGTAGGACATGGGATCTCTGTAACTTTTAACGTTTGAAAGATTTGACAACCAGCCTGCTTTTAGGGGTAGAAAAGGATCCTTACAGAACAGCCCACAAGCTGACAACGCTGTGTTGCTGCTGTCATGCTGATTTCTTCACAGGAGAAAAGGGCTTGGCAGGTGAAATGGTGCCTCAAGTTCAGAGGAAGCAGGGGGCTGTAGGAACCAGCTTTTTCACTCCCATGAAGTTCAGTCGGGATGAGAGCAGCAGTTACCCTGCCTCTCCCTTGGGTTACCGACCTCAGTTTACTGGCAGTTGCACCACCTCTGTAAATGTTTGACTCCTGCTTATCTGCCCATGTGTCTGGGGTGCTGTGGACCGAATGCTTCCAGTAACCAGCTCGGAGGTTTTGATACTCTTCAGCGACAGGGTGGCCCTGGAGGCAGCAGCCAGCAGAGCAGCTTTTGCAGCTGCAAGGGGCCCGTGCTGCGTTGGATGTGAGGTGCCAGCTGAGCAGGATACAGCTGAGGCCCGGGGGCCCACAAGGAGATATTCTTGGCCGAATCATGAGTGGCAAGCACAGCGGTGGCCAGCAGTGCTGGTAATAAACCGGGCTGGCACGAAGCATAGGAATGCTTTGGGAAGCACGGAAATGGTTTGGGGAGCGCAGGAATTTTTCACTTCGTTTGTGGAGGGGCGGGAGGGTGGTGGGGGTGCGTGTCCTGTGCCTGTCTCAGGGTACGGGTGCAGTTCCGAGGAGCCTGGGGCTCGGGGAGGGCTTTTCCTCGGCTGCTGCTTCTCACGGCCGTGTTTCCACGGGCGAGCCGCGTTCACTCGTGTGTAAATAAGCTGTACAAAGAACTAACCAATAAAGCTCTGAAGGAAGGTCTGTGTCGCTCCGGCCTCTCTTTTCCCCAAGCTCCCTGCGTGCCGCGGCCCCGCAGCGGGGCTCTCCCGGGGCTCGCCAGCAGGCGGCGCTGCGGAGCGCTGACCTCAGCCCGCTCGGCGCCGCCGCCCGCGGCGCCGGAGGTGACGTCAGCGGAAGCGGCGCGGAGGCGGCGTGCGGGAGGCAGCATGGTGGCGGCTGGCGCCCACCGGCCCGGGCCGCTGAAGCAGCAGAACAAGGCGCACAAGGGAGGGAAGCACAGTGGAGCCTCGCAGCGCCGAGCTGGAGGTGAGGTGGGGCGGGCCGGACCCGGCTGCCTTCCCTGCCAGCCCTGCTTGCCGCGCCCGGCCTGATCTTTCTCTCGCCGCAGGCCGCGTCTCGGTCAAGGCCCAGCCTCGCCGGCGGCTCCGCGACCTCAGCAGGGTGGACCGGCGGCACCAGGCGCTGCAGCTTCGCCGACGGCGCAAGGAAGCGGTGAGGGTCGCGGGGCAGCGGTTGTAGCGGGAGCGGGGAAAGGGTTGGTTCGGGCCTTTGCAAAGGCTTGGTAGGAACCGGGAATGGGACCGCTGAGGGTCCTGATCTGTGTTTTTCTGGGGACTGTGCTGGTTTGGGCCTTTCTAGGGGGAGTCAGGAACTGGGCCACGGGGAGAGGCGGTTTCCTGGGTCAGGTTATTTGGGAGCAAGCGGAGTATTACTCGACCGAGTGAGTTCGGGTTGAGCTGTGGAGAAATGCAGCTTTGATCTGATAGGGCAGGATAGGAGCGGGACTGAAGCCGGGGCTCGTGTTCTGCAGTTGTGCCCACAGAACTGGACTGAAGCCGAGACTCATGCTCTGCACTTGTGTCCACAGGTGCTGGCAGAGAAGCGGAGCTTGGGCAGCAGGGATGGGGCCCCGCACCTCGTGGTTTTGGTGCCTCTGCACGGCGGCGCTGTGGCCCGTAACACCCTCCAGTTGCTGCAGAGCCAGGACTCGGCAGTTGTCCATGCGGCTGAGGGGAGAGATGGTGACTTTGCACTCCTCTGCCCGCGGCTGAAGCAGCGCTGGCGCTTTGTGACAGCGCAGGCAGGTGAGGAAACATTGCTGATGTGGCTCTTGGCTCCTCTGTCCCTGGAAATCCCAGTAATGGATTTTTTTTTGCCTGCAGGGGACCTTCATACTGTCTTAGACCTCGCAAAGGTTGCCGACTCCATTCTGTTCATCCTGGATCCTACAGATGGCTGGGACAGTGCTGGGGAGTACTGCCTCTCCTGCCTCTTTGCACAGGGCCTCCCCACTTATGGTGAGCAAATGAGAAACATTAAGGATTTCTAGCAGCCTACAGGTCGAGGAGATGCTTGATAGAGATTGAGTGTTGCAATAAGCAGAACCTCCACGTGTTAATGATCAGAGGTGTTTGACCACTCTTAATATAGACTAGTTGGGTGAATACCATTCTCATGCTGCATTGTTGTGTTACTGCCGTGTTGTGGGGAGTGCTGGAGATGAAAGGAATGGTGTAGGTTTAGGCCTTTGAGGTCAGGGCAGTGTCAGTACTGTAACAGTTCCCTAGCAGTGCAGAGGGAAAGGATTCAGATGCTGTTTTGCTAAGTTCAGTCCTTGTGCGTTTACCTGCAGGGTCTCGTTTACTTCTAGACTGTTAACTCTGAAGACAGGATTCCTGTCTCAGTTTTTCATTTGAGCGTGCAAAGCTGCCTTTAGTGCCTCGTGGTGTGATCCTGCTATGTTACTTGGGTTGCTGGTGTCTGAGTGTTTGCCAGTGCTTGGTAAAAGCAGCATGAGCAGGTTTGTGATGCAATCCTGAAGTCATCTCTGTGCCTTGCTTGGTAGCTCTCGCTGTCCCGGGAGGCACTGACTTGCCACCTAAGAAGCGGATAGACGCCAGGAAGAAACTCACCAAAGCCATTGAGAAGCGTTTTCCTGAGGCCAAGCTGTTCCCCCTGAACACAGAGCAGGAGTCCTCGTTGCTGCTGAGGCACTTGGCCACCCAGAAGCAGCGGCACTTGGCTTTCCGGGACAGGCGTCCTCACCTGCTCGCCTACGCTGCCGAGTTTGTGCCCGGCCAGGACAGTGACCTGGTTGGGACCTTGAAGGTGTCTGGCTTTGTCCGGGGGCAGACCCTCAGTGTGAACAGCCTGGTGCATATTGTGGGGCACGGAGACTTCCAGATAAGCCAGGTGGATGCTCCTCCCGACCCTCTCTCTTTGAACCCCCGAGTGGTTAAAGGACAGAAGAGGAATCAGGACATGGAGATACAGGTGTGTGGGAGGTCAGGGCTTTGCCTGGCCCAGTAGAACAATATTTCTGTACTTCAGTCAAGAAAATGCAACTCTGTGTGTGTGTGGTCACGGGGAGGGGAGAAGGAGCTGTATCAGACCCAGGAGGCTGTGCTGCCACTGAGCTGAGTGCCCTCAGCATGTAATGATGTAACGAACGTGATGCAGAAGGCAGTTTTGCTTTAAGCTAATGGCTAGCTTGAGTTAGGTGTGCTCACAGCTGGGAACTCTGCTCTTGCCCTTCAGGATGACTCTGCAAATGGCACTGATGAGATGGAGGAAGATATTAAGGTCCTGATGAAAGCAGATTCAAAGAAGCAGGAGTCTCTGCAGTCAGAAGTGGTTCCTGATCCTATGGAAGGGGAGCAGACATGGCCTACTGAAGAGGAACTGCAAGAAGCAGAGGGTAAGAGCAGCAATATTTCTGTACCTTTTCCCTGTCCCCATTAGGAGGGTTGTTAGAAACCCTGTGTCACTAGGATGGCTGTGGAGAAATGTGCTGGTAGGGAGTCCAGGGCTTCCATTCCTACTTCCATCACCTGAATACCAGGCTGCATGGTTTCTTGGGCAGTTAAGAGTTACATTTTAGCTGCCTGTTCTGGGCCCTGGCAAATTCTGTGCTGGGAAACAGTGGTTCTAGCCTAGAGCTGATGCTGCTGTCCTGGTGTAACTGTTGTTGAAGTGGAGAATTGTTCCTGTATTAACCATTGATGGGAATCCTACAGCTTCACTGAAGGAAAACAGGAGGGTGGTGAAGGTCCCAAAAGGCACATCCAAGTACCAGGCTGCCTGGATTGTGGATGATGAAGAAGACACTGAAAAAGATGATCATGATGATGACGAAGAAGATGACAACTTTGATGACGATATGATGGAAGAGGCAGTTTCCCAGGTACCTGCAAGAGCTGATACTGCAGCTGATCTCCAGGGCAGTATTGGGTAGTCTAGGACAATCCTGTCTTTCTGGCTTGCTCCATGCAAAGGTGTAAGACAGTCAGGATTCATTTGGGTTTCCATTGCTAAATCTCTCTCATCTATCAGGTTGCTTCTTTGGCCTGTTAGATGCTGAAATGAGGGACTGTTGTGTACCTTGGCTCACAACTGACACCATGCAAGTGCACACAGGGTTTGCAGTGCTGCAGGGACATAACAGATCCCCTGTGCTCACTGGCTCTGTGCTGTCCTGTGTGACAGGAGGGAGAAAGCAGCGAGGAGGAAGGGGAAGCTGCAGAGGAGGACTGTGAAACTATGACCATTCCCGAGAGCTTGAGGGATGACCAGTATGATGAGAAGGTGAAGGAAGATGAAGAGATGCTGGAGAGATACAAACAGGAGAGAATGGATGAAATGTTTCCAGATGAGGTGGACACACCACGGGATGTACCTGCCAGAGTGCGGTAAGAAACAGGACACTGCTGGGTGGGGAGCTGGAGGGCACCTTGCTGTCTAGTTTGGCAAGAGACAGGAAGCCTGTGATGTCTTGGCCGTGGTGTCTGAACCTGGCTGAAGGACTCTTCTGAAGACTCCCTTCTAGGCTCTGAGGCTTCCAGGGAGAGCAATGGCTGGGGGCAGTGGGCTTCGGCAGCTTCCTGTGTCAGAGAAAGCTGGGTCCTGACTGGGAGAGAGAGGAGCGTGGCTGAGCCCTGACGTAGCCAAGCCCCCAGACAACCTGCCCTTACACTAAGATCTTTCCTGAAAGCTGATGTTTGCTTTGCTCCCTTTGCTCTCTTACAGTGTCAGTCCCTGGGGACCACAGAAGGTGTTGGCAACCCACCTCAACTGGTGAAGCTATTTGTCATTCCTCTTACCTGTTCTCTAGGTTCCAGAAGTACAGGGGGCTGAAGAGCTTCCGGACTTCTCCATGGGACCCCAAAGAGAATCTCCCAAGGGATTATGCCAGGATTTTCCAGTTCCAGGACTTCTCCCGAACCAGAAAGAACCTCTTCCGGCAAATAGAAAAGGAGGAGACTGAGGGAGCCTTGGTAACTTCCTTTTCTCTTGCTGATCTCTTCCCCTACTGTGTTCCCTTGCTCCTTGTTGGAAAGATGTGGGAGGTATCTGGGTGGATCTCTCAGCCAGCTGGTTGTTAGTATGAGGCCACAAGTTCAAATGATGCTGTTCTCCTCGATTCCCTCTCTAACCCTGGCACAGCTTATTTCTGACCATTTTCTGTTGAGAGAAGTATTCACAAGCAATCCTCTCTTGGCAGGTTGGCTGGTACATTACAGTTCATGTCTGCAATGTCCCTGTCTCGGTGATGGAGAGCTTCAAAGAAGGAAAGCCCCTGGTCCTGTTCTCGCTGCTTCCCCATGAACAAAAGGTGACTTTTGCTAAGATCTTGTAGCTGTGCAGCTCCTTGTCTGATTCTCTTGGGCTGCATGGGTTGGAGAGGTGCTGGCTGTGGATGATTTGGGCTGAAATCTCCTCACGTTGCTCAAAGCAGGGTCAGAGCAGGCTGAGAGCTGCCAGGAGTGTTCAGACTGAGGTGTTTGCAGTGACCTGCAGTGTGTTGGGAAGCTGTTGCCAAGGACATTGCTCTCTTGCAGATGTCAGTGTTGAACTTCTTGGTGCATCGGCACCCAAGCAACAGTGAGCCAGTGAGGGCAAAGGAGGAGCTGATCTTTCACTGTGGGTTCAGGCGCTTCCGAGCATCCCCCCTGTTCTCCCAGCACACCTCAGGTTTGTGAGGGACTGGTGGGGGTGGGCTTGGGTAAGCCAGGAGGTGGGGCTGGGGTTTCTAGGGCAGGAAGCCTGTGATGTCTTAGCCGTGGTGTCTGAACCTGGCTGAAGGACTCTTTTGAAGACTCAATAATAGGCTCTGAGGCTTCCAGGGGAGGCACTAAATAGGAGTGGAAGGGCCTAGGCAAGGTGGTGGCAGGCTCAGAGAATCACCTTTGCTCCCAGATACTCTGCCAGCAGAGGAAGGGTGTTTGTTACCTGTTTCCTAAAGCACAGAGCCTGCTTGCCAGGGAAGATCCAGCTCAAAAGGGTTTCCCAGACAACTGCTGTTGGCCTGAACTTGATCACTCCTCTTCTGTCCTAGCTGATAAGCACAAGCTGGAGCGTTTCCTGCGCCCGGATGCTGCCGTGGTGGTGACTGTTTATGCTCCCATCACTTTCCCTCCTGCCTCAGTGCTTCTTTTTAAACAGAGGAGCAATGGTGAGTTGGTAAATGCTGAGGAGGTGTTGAAAAAGTGTCTCCTTCATGCTGTTTGATAAGACAGATGCGTTCTGACCCCTGTTATCACTGACACCTTTGTCTGTCCTCACTCTGGGGTTGCTCTGGACCTGGGTGCATTTGGGTTGTGATGGGGGAGGAGGTGATGGGGAGGCACCTTCTGTGGAGTGGCCATGGTGCCTTAGTGCCTCTTCCTTGCAGGAATGCATGACCTGATTGCCACGGGTTCTCTGCTGTCTGTGGACCCGGACAGAATCGTCATCAAGCGGCTGGTGCTCAGTGGCCACCCCTTCAAGATCTTTACCAAGACGGCTGTTGTGCGATACATGTTCTTCAACAGAGGTACAGCTCCTGTCTGTCTGGTGGGGGTGTGGGAACAGAATTCCTGCCCCTATGGGAGCAGCTTCATTGGTGCAGCAAAGTTAGCTCCCTAACTGCCTTTGGTGTTCTGATCTCCAGAGGATGTGATGTGGTTTAAGCCTGTGGAGCTGCGGACAAAGTGGGGTCGCAGAGGACACATCAAGGAGCCATTAGGTGAGCGTGATTTGTGTTGATCTCTGTGGTGCTGGGCAGGATGTAGGCCTTCTGGGCCTAATGGCCTCTTCTGCTCTCTGCCTAGGTACCCATGGTCACATGAAGTGTCACTTTGATGGACAGCTGAAGTCCCAGGACACGGTGCTGCTGAACCTCTACAAGCGTGTTTTTCCCAAATGGACTTATGACCCCCACGTTCCTGACCCCATGCCCTGGGTGAGGACTGAGAGTGCACTGCCAGTGCAGGAGGTGGAAATGGATTAAGTCTCCAGCATGGCTAATGCAGTTTGTGCTTTGGCTCCCTGGATGCTGTTCTCAGCAAGGACGACACTTATATCTCGGACATAGTTCTGCTGGGGTCTGTACAGGGGTGGCTGCCTCACCAGCTGCTGCTCAGGTACCAGCTACAGCTATTTATTTTAATGGAAAATTATTTCAGAAACATCCTTGTGCCTGTGTCTTAGTGATAGCAGCTGTGGGGGGAGCAAAGAGGGAGGCTGTGTGCATCCCTTGGTTGGTAGAGCCCACTGGGGCTGTTGTCTTTGCATTATGCCCTTCCACAGCAATGTGCATGAGGACTTTGCTGTATCAGGGACAGAAGTTGCTGGAAGTTGTGACACAAAGTAGCAGCTGCAGAGAGAGACTGAGCACAGCTCACTGGAGGCCTGGCTCGGAGCAGGGCAGCTGGCAAGGTGGAGGAGGAAGCTGTGCTTTGTTTCCAGGTCCCCCAGTAGCAAGCTTTTCCCGTGGAACCAAGCACCTCTGTGGTGTAGAGCCCCAGCTTCCCTTCTCCCTCCATGAAAACTTGCTATTGTTTGGGGCTGTTCATCTGCTTTTAGTAGTGCACAAACCAGACAGTACAAACTGAGTGAGGTTTCTGTCACTTGAGACACTGCTCCATCCTCATTCTGCTTTCCCAGGGAGCTCTGTGAGCCAGGTCAGGGAGCTCAGGTCCACATTTCCTCCACACAGCACGATGCAAACGTTCTCCACGTCCTGGGGGACTGCCTGGAACTGCTCGGAGAGCACAGCTGCCACTCCCACGCCTGCTGTTGGCTCAATCAGCAGCTTCATCCTTTCCCACACCAGCCGTGTGGCTCTCTGTGGGGACAGAGCAGCAGCTGTCATCCCAGCAGTGAGCAGAGGCTGCTCCAGGGCTGTGGAGGGCACTGTGTGTGCACTGCAGTACTCTGGGAAAGGAGAGCAGAGCTTCTGCCAGCCCCTTCCAGCTGGAGAGTGTGGGTGTTGCACAACTGTGGTGGTGTGCAGGGCCTTGTGCTGCCCTGGGAGAGCAGAAGGGTGGGGCAGAGCATGAGGAGAGGCAGCTGCCTGCTGGCAGCTACCAGGAGAAGGGAGCCAGAAGTCTTTACCTTGATTTCTTCTTCTGAGACTGTCAGGACATCATCAACCAAATCCCTGATGATGGGCCACGTGTTTGGTCCAATACTGGTTTTGACTGCATCTGCAATGGTCTCTGGTGGGTGAAGGTTGGGGGTCAGTTCCCCTCTTAATTTGGACTGGTAACAGTCATCTGCGTTGCGTGGCTCAGCAGCAAACACTTTCACATCTGGTCTCAGAGCCTGAGGAGAGCAGGAGAAGCTGCTCAGCTGAAACTAGCATGTGCCTGCTCACTGTTGCTGCAGGGGCAGGGGGCCAAGTAGGCCACGCAGACCCCAGGCACCTATTTCTCTGTTTCTGAAGAGAAAAGGTTCTGCTTGTCTTGGGACCTTTGCTCTTCCCAGGGGCAGATGCAGCCACTGCTTCCCAGCTGAGCTGTTACCTACCTTGATGGCAATTGCTATTCCTGCAATCATTCCTCCACCTCCAACAGGAACCACCACTGCATTTACCTTGGGCACCTGTGCAGAAAGGAAGCATGAGTGCTCCTGGCACCTCACCTGCCCCTTTTGGCTGTGTCCCTGCCTAAAAGGAGTAGAGCCCTGGGCTGGGTTTCTCTCACCTGCTCCAGCACCTCCAGGGCGATTGTGCCTTGCCCTGCAATCACTGCTGGCTCCTGGTTGGGGTGTACCATGACGCCTCCTGTCTCCTGGACTACTTGAGCCGCTGTCTCGGCCCTGGACTAAGGCAAATGTGCAGATGGTTCCCCAATCAGGCTGGGCGTTGTCCCAGGCTTGTCACTCCCATGCCTTACCTGATCGCTGGGCTCGCATGGCACCAGTGTGGCACCGTAGGCGCCGACGGCAGCTTGCTTGCAGTGTGGGGCTGTGCGGGGTACCACAATGTAGGCAGGAATCCCTGTGCGATGAGGAGGTAAACCCAACAATCAGAAGCCATAAGCGGCTGGTTAGCTCTGCAGGAGCGGCAGAGTGACATCTCTGCTTCTCTCCAGGGGTGCTTGGAGCTGCCTTTCTCTTCACCCCTCGTTCGGGCTGTGGCATTACCTTCAGCCTGGGCAGCGCAGGCCAGCGCCTGGCCGTGATTACCACTGCTGTGCGTCACTACGGCCCGAGGCAGCCCCGCTCCGCCACGCTCACTTTCCTCAACCAGACTCCTGACAGCGTTTAAGGCCCCCCGAATCTGGAAGGAGAGCGCAGCCCCCTCGGTGCTGCCGCTGCCCAGGAGCGGGCATGCGGAGCTCCCGCCCCGCGGCTGGCCACGCCGCCACCCCCGTGCACCTTGAAGGAGCCGGTCCTCTGGAACAGCTCGCACTTGAACAGCAGCCGCCGGCCGGCCAGCCGGTCCAGACCCCCGCAGGTGAGCACGGGGGTGCGGTGCAGCCGGCCGTGCAGCCGCCTCTCCGCTGCCCGGACATCAGCCAGCGTCGGGCGGTACGGACCCGCTGCCATCTTGCTCGGCGTCCTCGCTCCCTCCCTGTCGCGGGGCCGGGTGGGGGGGGGAAGCGCTTGCGCGCAGAGGCAGTTTGGCCCTGCGCGGCCGCCGTCCGCTCGCCCCGCCCCTCCCGGCGGAGGGAAGATGGCGGAGGGGCTGGAGCGCGTTCGTGTTTCGGCTGCCGAGCTGCGGGACATGGTGGCGGCTCAGGCCCGCGCTGCGGCTGGCGCTGGACGAGGTGAGGGGGAAGCAGGAACCGCGGGGGCGGGAGCTGGGAGGTGCTGCTTTGGGCCTTTCCTCTCCTGTCGGAGGCACCTGCCCGGGGGCGGGCTGGGCCCCTCAGCTGCACCGCCCGGCTTGGGCTGGGGTTGGGGTAGGGGCTGAGGCAAAGCTGCTTCCCCACTGGGCCCGTGGCGCCCCGGGCACGGTTGTCGTTGCGGTAAGAACAAACAAACGCCGGGATATAGAGAACGAGGGCTGTTGGAAGCCTTCGCGGCCAGCAACGGCAAACGCTGCTGCCTTATCTGGGGGTCAGGTCGGCCCCAGCCCACCCCCGGGAGCTCTCTGCCGTCCCTAGGCCCGGGCCTCTGGTAACGGTGCCTTTCGCCTGGCTGAAGCTCGGTGATAGGGGCTGATGGAAGTCCCTGTCAGCAGGAAAACGTTGAGGAAATACAGCGTGTGACAGCTCGGCCGTAGTAAAGCGTTTAGGTACGCATTGCCCGGGCTGTGTTCTCTAACGAATGCTTCTGTAAATAACCGTTACAGAGAAGAGGATGGAGACGCTACCCGCTTGTGAGCAGAGAGGGGGGAAACGTATCTTTGACTCAAAATAACCTGTTGGTAGAGCAAGGAGTCTCTTGGAGGTGATAGCTCCTGTAGATAGAGTGCTGTGGAAACCTGTAAAGTTTTGACTTTATACCCAGTTCATACTGTGTGTGTTTTTAGCTCTTGTACTGTGCCTTACCTCTTTCTCAGCTTGTTGGTGCTTGGAGGCAAACTTGGGGTGTGTTATAGATGTGGCTCAGGCCGAGGATCTGCTCAGCCTTGTTGGATTTTATTGTTTTCCACTCTTGCTCTGGTTTCCTGTAAAACTCGACTTAGATTTGTTCTTGGACCTTCTCTGAGCATGGTAGCTTCTTTGTCTCTACTTAATGTTTCTCCATGAATCATAGAATCGTAGAATGGTTTAGGTTGGAAGGGACCTCAAAGCTCATTCAGTTCCAACCCCCTGCCATAGGCAGGGACAACTCCCACCAGAACAGGTTGCTCAAGGCCTCATCCAACCTGGTCTTGAACCCCTCCAGGGAGGGAGCAGCCACAACCTCCCTGGGCAACCTGTGCCAGTGTCTCACCACCCTCACTGTAAAGAACTTTCTCCTAACATCCAGTTTAAGTCTCTCCTTTGCCAGTTTTGACCCATTCCTTCTCGTCTTGTCATTACAAGACCTTGTGAGTAGTCCCTCTAGAGCTTTCCTGTAGGCCCCTTTCAGGTACTGGAAGGCTACTATGATATTTCTCTGTCCGTGTTTAGTGTGTGGAGTGAGTAATGTTCTTCTGCTTTTCAGCAGAAAATGTGAAGGAGGTGAAAGAGCCAAGGCATCGCAAAGACAACAGGCGCCCGGACCTGGAGATATACAAGCCTGGCCTCTCCCGCCTGAGAAGCAAACCTGTGCCACCAAAGCATGACTCCTTGGAAAAGGAGAAGAGCAGAGCTGAAGAGGGCAAGGAGGAGAGTGCCAATGACAAAGGCTCTTTGGGAGGAGAGGCTCCAGTCGTGGAGGATTTTGGCCCCAGGCAGAATGGTCCTTCACAAGAAAATGAAGAAGAGATGGAGACTAGAAGTGATCTTCGGAGCCAGGAGAACTTGTCCAAGCAGACTGCTCTGGATGAATGGTATCCTAAAACCACCAGGAGAACCAAGAAGCCAGACCAGCAGATCTACCAGCCCGGGAAACGCCTCTTTTCAGCTGCTAAAGAACCCTCCCTGCGGTCAGCTACTGAGGAAGTCACCAGTAAGATGGAGCAGCTAAAAGTTGAGAGAGACGAAGAGCCCGAGAAAGGTACTGGAAAAGACAGTAACAGGAGAGCCAAATCAAGCAACGAGGGTAGGGAGGGGAGCCAGGCAGGGGAGGGAGTGAAAGCTTCAAGGGGAGAAAAAGGAAGACAAACAGAGCGCAGTGAGAGGATAAGGAGAACAAGCAGTGAGGCGATGCAGGGCAAGCTGGGCCCTACCAAGCGCTACTCCCGCTCCGACAAGCGGCGCAGCAGATACCGCACCTGCAGCACCAGCTCGGCTGGGAGCAACAACAGCGTGGATGGAGCCCCCCTCGTGGACGGCGTGGAGAGGCGGCAGGAGCGTGCCAGAGAAAGGTTGCACCCGAGGAAACAGCTCTCGGCGTCCTCCACTGACTCCTTGGACGACGACAGGATCGATGAGTCAGTGACCTACGGCTCCAGCAGGAGCTTGGGCAAGAAAAAGCGGTCAGAGCCGAGCCGAGCTTCTAGGAGCGAGAGCGAGTGGAGCAGCAACGGCAGGGAAGTCAAGGGACACTTTCGAGTCACGTTTGACAGCAAGACTATGAGCAGGGACATCAGCCTGGCTGAGACAGATAAAAAAAAGCCCCTGAAGGCGTTTACTGGTGGCAATGACTCAGAGGCTTCCGAAGCGAGGAGCCAGAGCAGAGAGCCCCAGGGGAGGGGCCGTGGGATTCTGTTCCTGCCTGCCAACACGGACCTCTCTGCCAGCGCCGCCGGCTCTGCCGAACCCACTCACCCCGGGCCCAGGCTGCTGCTCGGTGGGGCTGGCACTAAAGGCCTCCGAAGCAGGGGCCGAGGCGGTGCTGCTCGCAGGCTGTGGGACCCAAATAACCCGGACCAAAAACCTGCCCTGAAGAGCCAGAGCCCTCAGCTTCACTTTCTGGACACGGACGATGAAGTGAGCCCCACCTCCTGGGGGGAAGCTCGCCAGGCCCAAACGTCCTACTATAAATTCCAGAACTCTGACAACCCCTACTATTACCCTCGGGCTGCTGGCCAAGGCCCTCAGTATCCTTACGGAGGGTACTCCCTGCAGTATCCTATGGGTCCAAGCAACGGTGTGTACACGGGAGCATATTACCCTGGGTACCCCGGCCAGGTGGGGCAGTACATGTGTGGCCCACTCCCCCCAACTCCTCTGAGCCCTGAGATGGAGCAGCAGATGCGGAACATGCAGCAGCAGGAGCTCAGCAAACTCCTCCGTGAGGCTGGGAACCAGGAGCAGCAGCTCAGCAATTTGCTTTCCAGAGACCGCATCAGCCCAGAGGGGCTGGAGAAGATGACCCAGCTGAGGTTTGTGCTGTGCTGTAGAAGGGGAGTGCAACTGGCTTGTTTCTAGGGTGAAGTACCAGGGGATCCAGAGAGCTGGGTGCTGTGCTGTTGTGGAGATGTCAGCATCTCAGAGACTGGGTGATGGGGCAGTGGCTTGCTGGGTTTTGATTTGTCTCTCGTTTGCCAGCAGCGTGTGGGTGTTGGAAGGAAACTGTGGGTAAAGATGTCATTTGTCTGGGCCAGGATCTAAGCTGTGGCTTCTTGTGGTTGTGGAATGCCTTGACCGTGTCACAGGGACGTGAAGGAGCAGGGCAAGCACTCGTTGTGGCTCTTAGGTTCTTCTTGCTTCTGCTGGAGCTGATCTCAGTTGCAGTGCTGATCTCAGTTGCAGTGCTCTCGTATGCTTTTAGTACTGGCTGGTGGATTTCTGCTTTCTTACCTGTCCTTGCTTGTCTGCTGTCTGATTTGCCTTGTGGGCTCCAGGGGCGGCAACTGTCAGCTTGTGTTTGTGAAGTGTTGCGTGGGTTCCTGATGCTGTGACAGTGCCTTTCAAACTCCAGGTAGCTTTGTTCTTGATAGTGCTCGATGCTGTGACAAACGACAGTCCAGTGGGAGTAGCCTGCTGACACCAGCTGATGAGAGGGAAATGACACTGCTGTGCTAGGAGGTAGCTAACATGGCTGCAGCAAGTTTTAACTCGGTGTCTTTCAAATTTGCTTGTGACCTTTGTGTCTCTGGGGCTTCTTTAGAAAGTTGCTTTCAGTGCTGACTGGAAGCAAATCCAGTAGGTGAGTTCATTTCAGGGCTTGTTCTGGGGCTTGGGGACCACAGAGTGGGATGTGTCTGTGCTTGAAGCAGCACTGGGGGAATGAGGTCTTCTTCAAGGTGTCAAAGTCATCCAGAACTGCTGTTGTCTTTAAGGGAGGAATCACAGCACAGTGCTGCTGTGCACCATGTGCACCACCCTGCCCTGAGAGTGTAGATGTGCTTGTCTCAGCCCCTGCTAGCAGTGTCCCTCTGTCTCGATGTCTCCTGTCTGTGTCTGCCTGCTGCTAGCCTGTCTGCTGAGCTCTATTGAGGCTCTTGGATGCAAGTGCTGATATCAGATATCCATCTGCAGCAGCATCTGATTCTCTTGGTTGGTGTTTGTGCTCTCCAAGTGCCTGTGTGCAGGGTTTGGGGCTGTGTGGGATAGGGCAGCAGAACCACACTCTGTGCTTTGCAGAGGAACCCATCAACATCCTTCTCTTGTTCTGTCTTCCAGGCATTGCCATCTGGCTTTGCCCTGGGCTTTGCCATCCCTGCTGCTTTCTCTGGGGCTCAAAGCATGCAGCTGAGGATCCCCTTTGCTGTGAGCTTGCCCCAGGTGTTGTGGAGCTGTTTCTAGCCTGCCGGTGTAAGTTAGGGTACGAATTCTGCTGCAGTGCCCAGGCAAGGCTGTAGCTAGCTGGTGAGATGAATGTGATTTCTGGGACTTCAGGTGTGATATTCCCAGCCCTTGCTCATTTCTGAGGAAGCAAAGTCTCTGTTTCTATGGTGTGTTTCAGTTGGATGGGAAGGAAGTGGGGATCACTTTAATGGCAAGATCTCTCTCGGTCTCTGTTTCTTTGTGTGTTTGTTCCTGACACATAGTAACCAGACTTTGAGCTTAGAAGAGGCAGAGCCTGGCAGCGAAGCCGTTCTCTGTGTTGATGTCAGGAGATACTTGTGCCTTACTGTTCTCAGTGGTAGTAGTAAAACTCCTTACACTCTGCCAGGCCTTGATCTATTCTGATGCAGGTGTACAAGAGAGGAGGTCCTTTCAGGTCTGCCTTCTTGGAGCAGGCAGGGTGTTAGATTGCAGCAGCTCCCAATCTCTCTCTGGGACGTGTGGTAGCACCAATTTGCCATGGTGTGTGAGCTGGCTGAACTGCTGCTGCCTGATGTTTGCTGGTTGCAAAGCAGCAGGTGGCTCAGTTTATATTCCCCAACAACTCCAGGCTGGGCTGGGCAGGAGCTGATTTTTGTTGACCCTTGGCTGTGTTTCTCTGTAGGGTGGAGATGCTGCAACTGTATGAAAGGTGCATCCTGATGGACATTGAGTTCTCTGACACCCAGAACGTGGACCAGCTGCTGTGGAAGAATGCATTTTATCAGGTGATCGAGAAATTCCGACAGCTCCTCAAGGACCCTCAGGGGGAAAATGCCCACGAGATTCGGAACAAGCTGCTCCAGCTCCTGGATGAGGTAAAAAGAGAGCAATGTCCCCAGCTTCCACTGAGCCTTTGGGCTGTTTAGAATGGGATGGTCTAAACAGCCTTGGGCTGTTTAGAATGGGATGGTGTAACTGGGCAACAAGTCCTCGTGGTCCTGTTTGCATCTCTGTGTGCTTAAAGCCATCCCTGTGCTAGGAGAATATTCAGAGATTACAGTCTAGTGTGGCAGGTGAACATTTGGTGTCATTTAAACCAGGCTTGGTTTTGGCACTTTATTTTTTTTTTTTTTTAGTAATTAGAAACTGATATAAGCTAAAATGAAATCAATACCCTGAAGTGGAAATAAACGAAGCGAGTTTGTGCCACCTTTATAGTTCCATTAAAGCCTGCAGCTCTGTTTACTCTTTGCAGAAGGCAGACTGACAGAGCTGAGAGGATGTGTTTTACTGATTTACTCTGGTGGGAAGGGAATGCTGGAGGGCTTTAGCTCAAAGTGGGACTCCTCAAACACTAGATCAGGTCAGCCTTGCTTTTTGTCTGGCTCAGAGTCTGGTGATCCTGCGATGCTTTCTGAAGAGAAACAGCCCAAACTTCAGGGAGGAGAGACTTTCTTTCTTGCATGTGGCAGGGATGGTGTGGTGATTTCGTGCTCATCATTAGAAAGATTCTAACATCCAAGTATGTGTGTGTGTGCTTTGTAGGGCTCCTCTTTTTTTGATGGCTTGCTCCAGAAGCTGCAGCTGTCATACCAGTTCAAGCTAGAGGACTACATGGATGGGATGGTCATCCGCAGTCAGCCTCTGAGGAAAATGGTAGGTTGGGTTCCTCCTGGAGAAGACTTCTTGTGCTGTTAATCTGCTGAACTCAGTCTGCAGCCCTTTCCAAGAGGCAGGCAGCTGCACTCTGAACAGCTGTCAGTATGTTTGCAGGGAAGCTTTCTTGTCTGCTAGAGAACTTACTGAACTAACTCTGGTCCATGAACATCTCTTAGCTTCCTTTGCGTTATGAGTTTTTTCTTCTGTACCAGCTTTGTGACCAGGGCTAATGAAGGGAAAGAAGTGTCCAAAGGTGCCTTGGCTTTGCCTTAGCTGTTGCACAGCTCTTATTTCTGTCTGTGGAATCCAGACTCGTGAAGGAGGAAAGCTGACAGTTGTGCTGTGTCCCTGACACATGACAGCTCATTGCCCTGAGCTGTGAGGGGCAGCTGCAAAAGGATATTTCAGTCCAGCTCATTCCCAGGGAGATGTGTTTGTCTAACAGCTGTCCCCAAATTGGTCATGGACATGAGCAACTCTTTTCTGGAGACAAAAGAGGCTTTTTTTTTTTTTTTTTTTTGTGAGGGAGGAGGTGTTTAGGGGATTGGTTTTCCCTTGCAAATGCTGAACTTATGACATGGAGCCTTTGTCACGTCGTTCTGCTGCCCTTTCGTGAGACCTTCAGTGCGTCGGCCACCTCCTCTGAGCTCTGCCTTCCCTGTGTGCTCCGTGGGGCTGCAGGTGAGGCAGGGCTGCAGAGGTCCCACCTGATGCTCTGTGTGCTTCTTTGAAGGTGAAGTACGCCCTGATCAGCGCTCAGAGGTGCATGATCTGCCAAGGAGACATCTGCCGGTACAGGGAACAGGCCAACGACACTGCCAACTACGGCAAGGCTCGCAGGTATCTTCTCCCTTGGCTGCTGCTGGCTGCAGCTCTTCCTCTCTCTGCAAGGGCTGTAGCTCATTTCATGCTTTAGCTTGCTTCTAGCAAAAAAAAAAAGAAAGCTTTCCACACCTTTTTGTTGTGTTGTGGTTCTGTGAAGCTGAAAGATGTAGCCCAGGCTCTTCTGCTGTCCCAGAGGGCAAGCCAGCAGATCCAGCCAGGCTCTGGCCATCTCATGTGGCAGTTCTCCTGTGCTGATCCTGCAGCAGGAGGGGTTTATGGTGTTGGTGCTGGCAGAATGGCTGTTGTGTTTTCTGGTAGCTTTTCAGCTGGGAGAGGTTCCTGAATCTGCCTATATGCCCTGACTGCAGCAGGAGTCACTGGCACTCATTCCAGAGGTTCCTGGATGTGCCCATGTGCCCTGAGTGCAGCAGAAGTCACTGGCACATGTTCCTTCCTGCCACTCTTGTTTTTCTGGTGTTTTTGTTTCTGGAGCAAAGATTGAAGGGGACACAAGTGAGTCCAGCATGGGGGCTGGAGCTCTAAAATGTGTGGAGTTTTGGAGAATGGGACAGGGCAAGCTGCTTATTTGGAGGTCTGTGGATGTCATGGAGTATGCTCGGTATCTCAGGGAGGCTGGAAGGGAAGGTAGTGGGTTCGTGGTGTGTCTGAAGAGTGTTGGTGGATCCATGTGGCATGATAACACAATAGAAGCTGGAGAGTGGATAATACAGTTGAGGGAAGATAGGAGAACGGAGGGATGCATGGACTGTCAGTGACTAAATGTCTGTTCTCCTGGAATGATTAAGTATCTTTAAAATATCTTGGGGAATGAGCTAAGGAACATGAAAGGTTTGGTCCTTACTGCCATGGAGCTAAAAAGGGGACTGAGAGAGAAACATTTCCCTGAAGAGCCTCTTCTCTGTGCCTGAGGCTGTCTGTGGAACAGCTCTCGTTGAGTCTGGCTAGATGCTCATCTTCAGACTGAGCCAAGATTTCCTTCTCTCTCCTGCCCTGTCCCCCAGCTGCCTCTCCAGGCATGCTGCCTGTGCATGCTCTTGCAGGCAGAGGGCACTTGTGCAAAGGGCCTGCCCCCTGCAGGGCTGCCAGCACTGCACTGCGAGGGGAATTCAGTACCCTTAGGGGTGAGGAAGGCAACCTGGTGTCCTTTCAGTAAACCTTTCTCTCTGGCTCTCTCTCAGCTGGTACCTGAAGGCTCAGCAGATTGCTCCCAAGAACGGGCGCCCGTACAACCAGCTGGCACTTCTGGCCATCTACACGGTGAGATACTCCTCGTTGCAAGCATGTAGCAAGTGTCTGGGCTGGCTGTGAGATTCCATCTGGCCGAGAAAGGCTTTGTTTAGGGCAGTGCTCCCCGATGTCTTCTGCTGTGTATTTTGCTTTTCAAGAAGAAAAAGCTGCTGGCAGGCTGTGCTGTGTGCATTGCAGCTGCTGTGGCTTCAGGCAGTGTGTTCAGATCCACATTACTCCCTCAGGCTGGTGGTGCTTTGGGGACTGTTCTGTGGGCTGTTGAGAGTGCAAACCTTTTCAGAGTGGGTTGTGTTTAAAGTTTTACATGAGAACTTTGTGCTGAAGGCCATGCTGTCATGAGGATGCTGGGTTTGTTTGCCATGTCTGTATTGCACCTGTGGCCACTGGTCTAAGTGACATCCACACAGTTGGGTTTCAGTTTTGCTGGCTGCTGCTGCAGCCCTGTGGGACAGCTTATTCCAAGGGAGCTGTGGCATCAGATGATGGAAGCATCAGCCTGGAACTCAGGCTGGTAGGGCTCTACCTGTTCACAACACTGAAGGATGCTGGTTTAAAGCAGAGCTACGGGGTCCAACAGGACATTTTGTGGCTGGGAATTGCCTTTCTGACACCTAATGTGGGATTTGGAGCAGCAAAGTGTCCCATCCTCTGGAGTGGTGCATGTGGGCAAAACCCCAAGTGGCTGTGTGTTGGTAGCATAAAGACTTGGGGAGTAAGCATGAGGAGAGGAGCCCAGGAGCAGGCTGAAGAGAGGGAGCATTCTGCCAGTCTTCTTGGTCCTCTGCTTTTGGTGAGACTCCTTGTGAGAGTCTCAACTCAACTCGTGGTAAAGAACTTCCTCCTAACATCCTGTTTAAATCTCCCCTCTGCCAGTTTAAACCCATTACTCCTCGTCCTGTCATTACAAGACATTGTGCTTAGTCCCTCCCCAGCCTTCCTGTAGGCCCCTTACAGATATTGGAAGGCTACTTTAAGGTCTCCTTGAAGCCTTCTCCAGGCTGCAAAGCCCCAGATCTTGTAGCCTGTGGATGGAGAGTTCAAGGCCCTATTTGTGACAGTGTTTGTTGGCACATCTGCCTGTCCCAGGCAGTATTGAGGCAGTGTGCTAAGGGAGAGGGAGGTGAATTGTTTGGGAGCTTGTCTCTTGAGTGCTGCAGAATGAGTGGCAGCTCTGGGTCTGCCTGTTTTTGCAGAGGAGGAAGCTGGATGCTGTCTACTATTACATGCGCAGCCTGGCTGCTAGCAACCCCATCCTTACAGCCAAGGAGAGCCTCATGAGCCTGTTTGAAGAGACCAAACGCAAGGTGAGTCTTGGAGCTGGGCTGTGGGATGCTGCAGCTGCCTGTGCTGGTTGTCCTGAGCTGGAGAGCTGTGCTCCAGAGAAGGGGGGTGGTGGTTTTTGGAATTGGAGTTGCCACTTGTCTAGTAAGAAAGTCCACATTGGGAGTCAGATGAGAGAAGCAGCCCTTCAGAATGATGATGTCCTTTCTGCTTCTCCTCAGACTGCTTTTGGGGTTGTTTGGGCAGCTGAATCTCTTGGTTCTGGGTAGCAAGGTGTAAAACAGCCAAGCTCAGCAAGGCCTGTAGGTTGTCGTGGTTCGCAGCGTGGCCTTGGTGTACAACATGTCATGACCTCATCCCAGAGTGCCCCACAACTATGGGTGTGGGCAAGAGAAGCTGCAGTCCCAGAGGTTACACACTCCTAAGACTGGATGCAGCTTTTCTTGTCCTGCAGCAATTGAAAACCTCACCTGCACCACCCCATAGTGTCAGACACCAAATTATGGACCTGTCAATGAGCGGTGGTGGTGGCTCCGAAGCAGAGGGAAGGGAAGGGCTAATTTCTCTGTGTGAGGGAAATGTTTTGCTTTTCCTGGGTGCTCTGAATCTGTCCTGTCTGCCCAGGCCGAGCAGTTGGAGCAGAGGAAACATCAGGTGCTGGATGTGAGCCCCAGCCGCCGAGGGAAGGGCAAGAAGTCCACCCTGCGGCAGGTTGGAGATGATGCCACACGCCTGGAGATCTGGATCCATCCCTCCCACCCCCGCTCCTCCCAGGGCCACGAGTCTGGCAGGGACTCTGAGCAGGACAACAGCCTTGGGAACCTCAGCCCCAGCGACGTGAGTACTGCAGGAGGCAGCAGTTGGCTTCGGTGTCATGTGTTTGGAATGCAGCAGAAGGACACTGGATCTGTTTTGCTTTCCTGTTGCTAAATTTTCCAGTGTTTTGGCTTCCCCTATGGGAGCTGTGCCTGGGTCAGGCTGAGGAGCTGGTGACCTCGTGCCTCTCATGTTTAAGGCATGTTGTTACCATCCATTTCTTGGCAGCCTGTGCTGGCGTGGCTGCTGTGGAATAGGAGAGGCACAAAGAGAAGATGCTGTAAAGTGCCTCTGCTGAGGGCCCTGGCTTGGGTGAGGCTGCCGGTGGGAAATGAGGTCAGAAGCTGAAGAGCAGGGTTTGACAGCGACCCTGAAACTTGTGCTGGAAGTGGATCACTTGTCCCAGTGCCAGCTGATGGGTTTGCAGTGGGAATGTGAAAGCTGGGGTTTTCATTTCCAGGGTAGGTGTCAAGCTTGCATTGTTCTGCTGAGAGGCCAGGCTGGGGCTGTGCTCGGCTAGAACAAAGGCTGCCAATCAGTCTCTGCCCTCAGCCTGTGGGAGCTGAGTGCCTTGTGAGAGGAGCCTTAGTGAACCCTCTTTGTCAGGCACAGGAATGCAGACGAAGGCAGTGGTGGTTGGGAGCTCATCCTCTAGGAATCCTTATGCTGCTTTGGCACATGAGGCTTGCAGGAGAACTTGCCAGGGAGCTCTGGGCTGCCTGTCCTAAAATGGCTGTTAGGGATGTGAGTGTAGCAGAGCTGGGAAGACCTTCTCCACGTCGTGCAGGGCCCACAGCTTGTCATACAACTGCACTTCTAGAACGACTTTGTGACTTCAGCTGGGTGGAACTGGGGTGAAGTTTGGAGCTCTGAAAGATAAGCTCTGGCACACAGCTGCAGCATTTTTAAGGCATTACTGCCCTTGGTTGTTTTCCCTTTCCCTCTCCTCAGCTTCTCTTCTGGAGACCTTTGCTTCCTCAGCATCATGGAAAAGAATGTGCCCAGCTTTTGCCACTCCATAAATCTCTGATCGGGATGATTTGGCATAGGATGCTGTGAGTGTTTTTGAGGCACTAGGGGTGTCTCTTCTGCAGCACTCCCATGTGAGGCACCATAGTGGCTAGCAAAGTGGGGGGCAGCCATGTCTCGTTTATAGCATAGCACTTGCTAGGGCTTGTCCTTGGTCTGCTCAGTTGGGGCTGTGACCTCTGAAGCACAGGCTGTGCCCAGTTACTGCCATTAGTCTTTATTTCTTCATCTGTCTGAAATTCTGTCTCATTTTAAGCATTAACTTTGTCATCATGGAGAGGCCTCATGATCAGAAATACAATCCCCAAATGATGAAGGTTGGTAGGGATCTCTGCAGTTCATCTAGTTCAAGCCCCTCTGCTACAACAGGGTCACCCAGAGCAGGTTGCCCAGGACTGCAGTGTTCAAGTGGGTTTTGAATCTCCACAGAAAGAGGTTCTACAACCTCCCTGGACAGCCTGTTCCAGTGCTCTGGCATCTTCACAGGAAGGAAAATTTTCCTTGTGTTTAGGTGGAGCTTCCTGTGCTCTGGTTTGTGCCCAGTGCCCTTTGTCCTGTTCCTGGGCACCACTGAAAAGAATCTGGCGGCATCCTCTTGACTCCTGCCCTTTAGATATTGATCAGAATTGAGAAGATCCCCTCTCAGTCTCCCCCAGGTCTCTCAGCCTTTCCATGTCAGAGATTCACAGAGTGGCAGGGGGTTGGAAGGGACCCCAAGTCCAACCCCCCCCCTGCCAGAGCAGGACCATCCAGTCTAGCTCAGGTCACAGAGGAATGCACCCAGACAGGCCTTGGAAGGCTCCAGAGAAGGAGACTCCACAACTTCTCTGGGTAGCCTGTTCCAGTGTTCTGTGACCCTTACAGTAAAGAAGTTGTCCCTTGTGTTGAGCTGGAACCTCCTGTGCTGCAGCTTCTATCTATTGCTCCTTTTCTTCTCCTTATCTTTGTAGCCCTCCTCTGGACTCTGCAGTAGTTCCCTGCCTCTCTTGCACTGGGAAGCCCAGACCTGGGCACAGTACTCCACATGTGACCTCAGCAGGGCAGAGCAGAGTGGAAGGAGAACCTTCCTTGACCTATTGGCCTCACTCTTCTTAATGCACCTGAATGGTGAAAGGGCAGTAGAAGCCGAGGACCCAGGTTTGGGCACTGCTGGTTTTGGCAGCCAGGATGGTTCTAGTCAGGCTGCCTGTGCCTGCTGTGGTGCAGCACTCCACTTGTGTGAGCAAAGCTGCTCGTGGGGCTCTGCTGTAGCTGTGTCGCTGAGCTGATCTGGGTTGAAAGTAAGCAGGTGAAAAGCAAACCTTGAATGTGTCACTTTGTCTCTGCCAAAGCTCTCAGGCTGTGGACTGGATAAAGACAGGAGCTCTTCGAGAAGCTCTCAGCTTATTGCTCCTTGAACCTGAAGCCTCTTACCCTCTTGCCGCAGCAGCTTCTTCCCGGGGAAGCAGCGGAGCAGTGCCGCAGTTGCCACTGTGTGGCGCTGTTTGGCCTCGGAAGAGCCCTTCCTGCCCCGGGAGCATCTCACCCTGGCAGCACCTCTGCCCCATATCCCCAGCCGGGCGGAAGGGAACAGCTCTTCTCCCAGGGGATGTGTGCCAGGACTTTATGTCATTTGGGGGGAAATGAGTCTAAATGTGTCATTGCCTCCTTGGTCCCTTCCTTGCCAGCTTTAGCCCTTGAAAAGGCTGAGGCAAGCTGTGCTCTTTTGTTCCTACTGACAGCTGTGCTCTGCAGGTAGCTCCTCAGGGATCAGTCCTTATGGCAGCTGTTTCTGAGCCAGCAAAGGGAATTTTGCAGGGTAGGATGGAAAAGCGTTCAGCTTCCAGAAGCAGAGGCAGATCTATTGCAGATTACACCCTTACAGCTCTGGACAGAAGTACTGGGCAGAGGTGTGGGAGAGAGGCTCCTTGCACCCTTCGGATGGTGGCTGTTGCTTCAAACTCAGCCAGAGGTCAGTGTTTTGGCTGTGGAGTTGCTGGCGGTTTCACAGGTGACAAGAAATCAATTTGGGCTGTTTTCTGCCCTCACATTCTCCATTGTGCAGGTGGTTAGGTGCCAGTCCTGTGACGTGGCAGACTTGGCAGGGAGATGCTGCACGATGACTCTCCCTGGACCTGCTGTTGTGCGCGCGGAGTCTGCTCAGCGCTCGCTTGTGCATCTCTTCTCAGTGCTGACTTCACCTTTCCTTACGCAGCCCCATACAAAGACACAGACATCATCACTTTAGTTCAATGTGGGGAGCCAGCTGAATGGAGCTAGCAAAGCGTGATGGCAGCTCTGCAGAAGGCCAGCCCATGCTGCAGCCCTTGCTGTGACAAGGAAAGGTGGCGTGCAGAGCTGGCTGCTCGCCTCGGCACTGCGTGCTTAGGTAGAAGCTTGGCATAGATGCTTCTTTCACAGTTTGCTGTGTTATCTTTTCCAGGAAGATGCAGGACTGGAAGAACTGCCATCTGCCCACACCAAGGGGCATGCACCTCTGTTTGGCCCTGTCCTTAGTAACTAGATTTGGCCCTGCTGGCATGGAGGACGTGGGACAGTTTCGAAGCAAGCTGAAGAAGTGCTTGGGTTGCAGCCTGCCTGTTTTGTGCTTAGGTTTTGTCCGTTATGCCTGCAGTCTTTGGGGGTTTCACTCTGTTCTCTGTGGTCTCTCGTATGTTGCATGTTTCTAGGAGTGCAGCAACAGGAGAGTCCAGGCTGATGCAGTGCCCTGCTTACCTGAGAAGGTCAGGTCATAATAAGAAATGGAAAAAAAAAAAGAGGCTGAGCCAGTGAGCAGTTGTGTTGCTTTCTTAGAAAAGCTGGGGATAGGGCAAAGTGAGCTGGAGAGCTAAATCTCTGGCATTTCTTCCCTGCCACTGGTTTCACTTGCTGTGGGTCAGTATTGATCTTGAATCTGATAGTACCACATGCAGCTAACCCTGCAAACTGTGTATTGGTAAAGTAAATAGGGCAAATGTGCTGTCAGTCTCTTGAGAAAGTGTTAATATTACACTGAGTTTGAGATTTTAATCACTGCTGTCAGGAAATGCTGAGTTAAGTTTCCCACAGTTACTATTGCCTGCTGCCTGGGCTCTGCAGTAGGCACTTCCTTGCATTACCAAGCAGCATGCATGCACCAGTCAAGATTGCTCCTTAGCTGCAGCTAAGATAAGGGAAGAGAGGTTTTCCCTTGGCAAGGCAGTAATTTGAATGATTCTTGTCTCCAGATGTCTGAATACTTCAGCATCATTAAAGAATTAAATCTCCTAGCCTCATTGTGAGAGGTCAGTCCTGTAGAGCCATCAAAAGTTTGCTAGGGCCACCCAAAAAGCTCTTAGGAAAGCTGAGGCCAGAGGCAAGATTTGCTGTTTCAGCTCTTGTGCATCAGCTGCAGGAGCCTTCCCATTTCCCCCCAGCCTGCTGGTTAGGAGCAGAGGTGTTGCGTTTGCCTGGTGCTGGTTGCCTGCAGAGCAGCAGTCCCACTGCAGGGACAGAGAACTTGTGGTGGAGTCATTAACTCCAGAGTTCAGAGCATGTTTTAACCTCCATGTCAAAGCCCACACAGGCTTTCTTCTCATCAGCAGGGAGTATGGACTGTGCATCAGGGTTTCCAGCAGTAAGGAGTTAATACCACCAGGAGGTCTACCATTGGAAAAAAAAAAAAGTAAGTCAGAGTTTTCTCAGTAGGCTGCATACAGAAGGGTTCTGGCTTTTGAGTTTCTCCTTTGTTACCTTCTGCACCCATCCTGGAAGCTTGGTGTGCATGCAGGTGGCACTGTGCGGGGCATGGGTGTGATTACCAGGAGGTGGAGCAGTGATTTCAGAGCTGTTAGTGGTGCCTATCTCTGGGTGATTGTATTTTCCTTCACATGAGCAGTGCTGCTCTCTTTTGGACCCCTTCATCCTTCCTCTCCCAGGCTGGAGTGCCAGGTACACAGGGAAGTGGTCCCCTGCAGCTGGCTGAGGGCACTGTCTTCTCAAAGCAGCAGAGGAGGTGAGGGCTGTCCCACTTTTTTTTGCTGTAGGTCAGGATTCAGCTACCTGGCAACTTCCCCAGCAGTGCCTGGCTGGGGCTGGCTTCACAGCTTACTGTGATAAGATATCTCTAAGGAGTCTCACCTCTGTCTGTCTTGGTTCTTCTTGCCTGCTCACTTTTATTTCTGATTTTTCCCTTCATAGAATCATAAAATGGCTTAGGTTGGAAGGGACCTTAGAGATCATCTACTCCAGCCTCACAGGTCACCTACTCCAACCTCCCTGCCATGGACAGGGACACCTCTCAACTAGGCTCAGCTGCTCAAGGCCTATTCCAGAGACTCACCACCCTTGTACTGAAGACCTTCTACCTCAGATGCAGTCTAAAGCTGCTCTCCCTCAGCTTAAAGCCATTCCCTCTTGTCCTGTCGCTAGGCATCCTTGTGAAAAGTCCCTCTCCAGCCTTCTGGTAGGATCCCTTCAGGTATTGGAAGGCAACTATAACATCTTCCAGGAGCCTTCCTCACCTCTGCTCCGTTGTGTGCATTTAGGAGCATTGTGGAGTCCTCAGGGCTGTCCAAGTCACTGCCTCAGCACAGGCCTTGTATCCTTAGTGGAAAGGGTCACTGTCCTAGGCAGTTCCTGCATGTTTCACATCCGTTTTTCCATGGCAGTGTTTGTTGTTTCTGCTCTGTGTGCTTGTTCCTCTTGGGCAGCAGTTGCTTGGGTGTCTGGGCTGTCTCCTTCTGGTTGGTTTCAGCTGCTGCATTTATTCATCTGGAGGAGCTGAATCTTGGGTTCTGCATCTGGAGAAGTGTGCTTATAGGGAGTGCTGGGAGAAAACCTCCCCTTTAGCCTGATAGCAGTTTTGGTGGGGGAGTTCTTGACCGTTTTACTCCATCAGTCTGCCCTTTGCTTGGACCAGGCACCCAGGGGAGTGACAGTGACCTGTGCTCAGAGTTGGGGTTGCCTTGGTATCACTACCTGTGGTCCCTAGGAGTGTCTGGTTTGTTGAGAGGCTGCTGTGGTGTGACCTGGGTGTCTGTCAGTGTGGCCTAACTTTGCTTCTGCAGGCACACCACAGAGGCACCACTGTTTACTGAGGGCAGCTCCCTTCACTCTCAGCTCTTTTCTCACGTTGTGACTCTCTTCCCTCACACATAATTAGAAAGAAGTGTCAGACAGAAGTGGAGATGATGTATTGCTGCAGTGTGGTGGTTGTTCTTCCATGTCGTTCTACTCTGGAAGCTGCTAGAGCTTTGAAGCAAGTGGCCCAGAGAGGTTGTGGAGTCTCCTCAGGAGAGATTCCAAACCTGCCTGGACAACCTGCTCTGTGTGACCCTGCTTTTTAGCAGGGGTGTTGGGGTAGATGATCTCCAGAGGTCCTCTCCAATAAATCTCCACCATGCTGGGATTCTGTGGTAGATGCATGGATAAGAGGCTGCTTGGGGAATTTGCTGTCTCTGGAATGCCTGCCTCTGAGACTGCTGCCAGGCTGGTGAGAGCATTTCATGGCTAAGTGTCTTTGCTCAGGACAGTGGAAGATTGATCTTTTCCATGCAAGCTTTTATGAGTAATTCCTGCTGGCTGAAGTACAGGGCTCCTCTGTGGTGGCAGTGGGAAAAATATTCAGAATGGTCATTTTTTAGGAGCCTCTGATTGGAAAAGAGGTCCAGACAGCTGAGGCTGTGCCCTTGGTTTTGACGGGCAGCTTGAAAGCTCAGACATGCCTGTTCCCCACCCCACTGCTGGGACACAACTGCCCCAGAAGGGTAGGGCTGCAGATGATACCTTGGAAGCCTGTTGCTGCTTCTTGCACTTGCAGGACTTTTTGTACCCAACACTTTGTGCTTGTGGAGAGAATGGAGAGCTGCACAAACGAGCTGCCTGCTGAAAGCATTTCTCACCCTGTCAAACATCTGAGCTGTACCAGAGTGGTGGCTTAGATGTGTCCCCAGAGGGAGGGGATGTGCTGAGGGGGTGTCCCCTTGGTTTTCCTCAGTGCACAAGCTGGCAGTGGGACATACACCAGGTCTTACAGGCAAGGCCTTGAGCCAGTCTGCTATTGGTGCCTTGTCACAGCTTGTGTGAGGTCTGCAAGTGTCTCTTCCACGTTTAGGTGCTCTCTGGTATTTGATGTGAGCACTCTCCCTCTCTGTTCTGCTGTGCTATGGTGTGCCCTCGCTGTCAGGGAAAGGCAGGCTGCCAGGCTTCCCCTCTAGCCTGCTGCTTGCTGCTGTTTGATCCACACCTCTGCGGTGCTGTGAGCCTCTGCTAAGCCTTCTGGGGTGGGAATGTGAGGCACTAACAAGAAGCTACAGACTGCCCTCCCATACCTCTGTCCTTTCTCCACTCACCTGTGTGAAAAAAGCAGGAAGGGGTGATGCATCCTTAATTTTTGTGCCCAACAGAGGACTTGAGAGGGCACAAAAATATTTGAGTTCCCGCCCAAGGCAGCCTCCTTTCCTCACCCCTACAAGCTTTCAGGAAGCTGTTGGGTTTGGTTACTCATTCATGGAGGTCAGGACTCGGTCTGGGTTTTTTCTTTGTTTCCTTTGTGTTTAGGAAACAGTTTACAAACTGTTTTGAGCATGGGGAAGCTGGTGGCATGTGAAAGAGGCTTAGAATCATAGAATCAGTCAGAGTTGGAAGGGACCACAAGGATCATCCATCTCCAACCCCCCTGCTATGCCCAGGGACACCCTAGCCTAGATCAGGCTGCCCACAGCCTCATCCAGCCTTGCCTTAAACACCTCCAGGGAAGTGGCCCCAACCACCTCCCTGGGCAACCCATTCCAGGCTCTCACCACTCTCATGCTCAACAACTTCCTCCTCACATCCAATCCAAATCTCCCCACCTCCAGCTTTGCTTCATTCCCCCTAGTCCTGTCACTACCTGATAGCCTAAAAAGTCCCTCCCCAGCTTTTCTGTAGGCCCCTTTCAGATACTGGAAGGCCACAATAAGGTCCCCTCAGAGTCTCCTCTTCTCCAGACTGAAGAGCCCCAACACTTTCAGTCTGTGCTGATAGGAGAGGTGTTCCAGCCCTCTGAAACAGCTTCTCAGCCTCTTGACTGCCGGACACACATCCATTCTCTGCCTTGCCTCCCTTTCTGTCATCTTTTTCTTGATTGGCAGTAGGATTATTTGAGAGTGCTTTCCCCAGCCTGCAGCCCCTCCACCTCCTAATATGACCTTGGTCACCAAACCACCCTGGGGCTTTATTTTTACTCTAGCCGTTTTGTCTCACGTGGTACAGTTGGTTTCTTTCTCCTAGCAGCGAGAGGAGACCTCTCTGTGGAGGAAGTAAAAGAGTGCCAGGCTGCAGTTGAAACTGGTTAAACACTAAAACCACACTCTTAGCCTCTCTGGGTTTGAGACGTGACATTTAGCCATGCAGCTTAGCACTGGCTCATTTGGTCTGCCAGTTGTGCACCCTCTCTGCTTGCACTTCTTTTTTGTTTTAAAATTAAAAAAAAAAACAAAACCCAGAGATTATATTAAAAGGTTGGTTTAAAAAAAGAAACCTTCTTGGCTGCACTTCCTGCAGTAGAAATCCAACCAGAAATGCTGCTGCACCTTGCTGAGCGAGGTGACCTTCCCTGGATGCTTCAGTGCTGCTCCACTAAGGAGCTCAGCAGAGCTTGCAGCCTGTGCACATGTGCTGTGTAGAACCCACATGTCACTTCCCAGTGCTGCTTGACCTTTTGTCACTACCCAGAAAGTGAAGGCTAAGCTATTGGTAAGAGTTTCCAGAAGTTGGTGTTGATCTATTTATGTTTTTTTTTCCTTTTTCCTTTCCTCTGTAGCCCATGTTGGTGGTTTTAGTTAACTGTGAAGAACAAGGCCAGGACCTAATGTTACTGGAATGGCAGAGACCCCAATGAGTTCTCCTTCTAGTAACAGGCATCTGGTGCTAATGTGTGCAGGAGTATCCTGTTGGATCAGAGGTGGGAGCACTACAAGCACATCCGTGAGTTATGTGTGAGGGGCTCTGATGTATGCCAGTGCTCAGAGAGGTTGTGGTGAGGGGAGTGAGACTTCAGGTTCCAACAAGCTTCCAAACCCAAATACAATCATCCAGAAACTGCCTTTCCCTGTCAGTCACTCTTTCCTCATTTCCTTTCCTGCTGGTGCTGATCAGCCAAGGGATTTGTGTGTAACCAAACCCCCTTCTGCTGCTGCTGCACATTTAGCCCTTCCTCGTGGCAGTGGATTTGGTGATCCAGGCACTGCAGAGTGATGTTTTGGAAAGGAGAGTTTGCACTTTACTGCCAGGACTGATAATACTGGTAAAGGAAGCAAAATCACAGAAGGCCAGATTGGAAGGGACCCCAAGGATCAGCTGGTCCAACCTTTAAAATGCTAGGGCTGGGAAATTTCCCAGAGCAGTGTTTAGGTTCTACACAGTAACACAGTGATTCCTCTTGAGCTTTTTTTTTTTGTTTTGTTTTTTTGTTTTTTTGTTTTTTTGTTAGTCTAACCTTGATCTTTGTCTGAAGTTGGCCCAGGTCAACTTTTTCTGCTGTCTGTTGTACACTTTTTGGGATGGGCACCTCTTATTCCACAGCCAAACCTCTCGATTCTGCCATGGGGAATGTTTATTTCTCTTCAGTGTTGAATGAGCCGTTTCCAGATGGGCTTTGTATCCACTGTGGAGGTGGGTATTAGGAAAGAAACTTCCTTCCGGAGGATCAGGGAGTGGAACCTGCTGGAATCTGTGTCATTTCCTCTGTCCTTGGCTCTACTCTTCCTCCCCAGCAGATTTCATTGCTCCATAATGGAAAGTGGAGAGGAGATGTCTTCGTGCTCTGTATTATGCTGCCCAGGTAGAAGTGCAGGCTCCAGAAGTATTCCAGGGAATGCAGCAGGGTGGACAACAACCTCTGGGCTGCCAGAGCCTGGGGCACAGCCTGGTGGTCAGCAGCTTCTGCTACCCCTGCTGGCCAGCATGGCTGGAAGAGCAGAGTGTGAATGTTGCTTGTGACAGTGCTGTCACCCCTCTGGAGTGCTCTCTCTCTGCTCAGCCTGTTGTCCAAATGTCTTCTCTTTCAGAACTCCATCCTGAGCCTTTCAGGGCTAGATCTCTTCAGTCTTCACCCTTCCTAATTTCTCACTTTATCTCCCTGCTTTGTGCTTTAACTCTATACCAGCTCTGGAGCAGTGAAGAAGGTTGACAATATCCTGAGCTATATTAGCAGGAGATCTCTTCTGGCCAGAACTCAGCAGACATCTCTCAGTGTCAGTTTTCTCAGGGCTAGATCTCTTCAGTCTTCACCCTCCCTAATTTCTCATGTTAATCTCCCTGCTTTGTGCTTTAACTCTACACCAGCTCTGGATCAGTGAAGAAGATCAACAACACCCTGAGCTGTATTAGCAGGAGATCTCTTCTGACCAGAACTCAGCAGGCATCTCTCAATGTCAGTTTTCTATTGCAGGAAGGGGATGCTGCTTAGTCCTGGCAAGACAGCAAGTGTTTAAGTGTGAGCTGCTTTTTGCTGCTGGGGGCAGCTTTAGTGCTCAGCATATGGCCTCTCTCTTACCTGCTGGACACAGAACAGCTCTGCCTGGGCCGTTTTGCTTTCAGTGCTTAACCAGATGCAGCCTTGAAGAGCTGAGCTTGTATCCTAAATGACCTGCAGCACCAGAGCCAATTTGTGAAAAGTTTGGTGTTGAAAGTTAACTTGATATCTCAGCTGAGGGCTCTCTGGCATGTTTGCAGAGATTCATAGAGTTTATGGCCAGCAGGGACCATTAGATCATGTAGCCTGATCTCCTGTATATCACAGGTCCTTAAATTTCACTCTGCTACTCCCCTACGAAGCCAAATAACTTGTGTTTGGCTAAAGTAAAACTTCCAGAAAGACATCCAGGCCTGAGAATTCACCCTTTTCCTGGGGAGTTCGTTCCAGTGATAATTGCACTGGTTCTGAAAGACTCAGACCTGATTTCCACAGCGAATGTTTTCAGTCTGTTCTTGTGCTTTGCTATTCTGCGAGAGAAAAGAGCCCTTAAGTACCACCGAGGCACTTTGCACCCTGCAATCAAATCAGGCTTTCTTTTTTTTTCCTTTGGATACGCTAAACAGATTGAGCTGTTTAAGTTCTTTCTTTTTTTCTTTTTTTTTCTTTTTTTTTCTTTTTTTTTCACTGCAAGACATCATTTCTAGCCTTTGAATCACTTTTATGGCTGCTTTTTGGACTATGGCCCACTTTTTCCTTTTTTTTTCTTTTCCCTCTTTTTTCTTTTCCCTCTTTTTTCTTTTCCCTCTTTTTTCTTTTCCCTCTTTTTTCTTTTCCCTCTTTTTTCTTTTCCCTCTTTTTT
>VWZI01020704.1:72887-114055 GCA_013396835.1 Psilopogon haemacephalus | reverse complement strand
TTTTTCTTTTCCCTCTTTTTTTTTTCTTTTCCCTCTTTTTTTTTTCTTTTCCCTCTTTTTTTCTTTTTCCTCTTTTTTTCTTTTGCCTTTCTTTTTTCTTCTTTTGCCTTTCTTTTTTCTTTCCTTTTTTATTTTCTTTTTTTTCTGTCTTTCTTTCTTTTTTTATTTCTTCAGCATCCTTTCAAAAATCATGGCACTAGAACTGATTGCAGCCTTTCAGTGTCAGCCTGGTCAGTGCCTGCTCTCTGCTTGTACCTCTCAAGGGCACATTAACGCTTTTTACCATACGTTGCATTGGAAACTTGGCTGCTGTAGTCTTTGGAGCCTTTCTGGAGAAGCTGCCCTGGATGTGGGACTCCTGGAGACTATTTTGACATGATCCCACATGCACAACGTGTCACTTGGTGCTGGAAAGCCCCCGGATTCTATAAGTGATTATGATAACCTCGTGTGAATGTGCTGCAGCCATCACAACTTAGTGTCACAAGCAGTGTGGCAGCAGAACCTGCTTTCTGTTTGTCTATTTAAAAAGCTTGCCAGGGAGTCCCCTACCATCCTCTTCCCATCCAGTTGAGCCAGGTGCTCTGAAAGGTGCTGCTTTTTAAGAGGCTACTTAACCAGTTTTTCATCAGTTTGATTAGTTTATGTTGGGGTTTGTTGTGGGTTGGGATTTTTTACGAGTGTGTTGCTTATTACTAATTTGTAGAAACCAAATTTAGCTACCAGTTTTAGTTTAAAAGGAAGCAACACCCATACAAAGATTCTGTTCAACCTGTTTTCCTTAAATTGAGAGTGAATTCGTTATTAAATAATGTTGCATTTATTCACAGCTCAGATGTGGAGTTCCAAGCCAGTGGAGTTACCACTGTTTGACTTCTTTACATTCCTAAAGTGCACCATTTTCTTGATGTTTCTCATCTCCCCTGCTCCCTGCAGTGATGAAGGGGGAAAAAGAATCAAAAACTCTTTAGTTTTGCTAGGAGGCTTCCTAAATGCCTCCTTCATCTTTGGTTGGGTTGCTGACTTGCAAACTCTCAGAGCCAGGAGATGCATCCTGGAGCCATAGCTGCTGCAGTCTCAAAGGTCAGGAAGCTGCAGCAGTGTCTCAGAGTCTCTTCAGCTGGCCTCAAGGCCATGATAAGCACATCAAGGTTCACCTATTTCTGTGTTTATAGCAAGCTTCATTTCACATTTGGTCAGTGTCTGATGTTGAGTGTCAGGATTCTCACTGGGATTGCTCCTAGTGCTACAGGAACGAATCCATTCCCGGGCAGGATGCTGCGACTGCTAACCAGGACATGTGGCAAGAAGCAGCCAAAGCAAGTTCTGCATCCATTTGTGGTTGCAGGTGGTATATGAAGAGGAATGATGATGTTAATTAGCCCAGCTGGAATTTGCCCACAGCTCTGTGGGTACCTTGTAAAGGCTGCAAAAATGCCAGACAATCTTAATAGCCCTTTTGTCTCCTTTCCGTAGGTAGCCATTTGCACAAAACACTTCACACCAGCATTTTGTGGCCGTTGCACCTGTAAGCAGTAAAAACCTGCTCTTGGTATCTTGCCAGCTGAGCTCACTGCAGCATCTTGGGCTTTTCAGGAGGCTCGGTATCAGTGCTTGGTGTTGTTTCAGAGAGATACTGCTGTGGAAAACAGCAGCCAGAGCTGGGCCTTGCAGCTTTGGGATGGGTTAGGATAAAGGCTTCAGCTCGTATTTTAAATGTAAGACTTTCTCTGGGCAAAGCAGAGGACTCACTGCTGCTGCTGGTGGTGAGGGCTGGGTGATGTGAAGCTCTGAAGGAACTGTCTGTGGAAGAGAGGAGTGATCTTAATAGCTAAGGTGGTATATCTGGCGCTTGGTTTCAAGCTGAAGGAGAGTAGGTTTAGACTCGATCTTAGGAAGAAGTTCTTCAGTACGAAGGTGCTGGGACTCTGGAACGGGCTGCCCAAGGAGGTTGTGGATACCTCCTCCCTGGGGGTGTTCAAGGCCAGGTTAGGTGATGTCTTGAACAGCTGAGTTTAGTTGAGAGGTGTCCTGGCCCACAGCAGGAAAGTTGGAGTAGATGATTGATTTCTCTCTTCTTCCAGGCAACGAGCAACAGATTGAGGGGACACAGCCTCAAGTTGTGCCAGGGGACATATAGGCTGCATACAAGGAGGAAGTTCTTCCAGAGAGAGTGATTGGCATTGGAATGGGCTGCTCAGGGAGGTGGTGGAGTCACTGTCCCCAGAGATGTTCAAGAAAAGCCTGGATGGAGCACTTAGTGCCATGGTCTTAGTTGATTGGATAGGGCTGGGTGATAGGTTGGACTGGATAATCTTGGAAGTCGCTTCCAACTTCGTTGATTCTATGATCTTAAGGTCCTTTCCAACCTAAGCCATTCTTTGATTCTGTGATCAAGCTGGGAGTGAGAATATGGCATGGTTTTGGTGCCTGGATGTTATTTCATAGAGTTCTCAGCAAGGAGGCTGTGCCTGGAGAAGCCTGGCTGCCCGAGAAACCCTGAAAACATTGGGGATGAGTGTGGTACGTGTTTTGGAGCAGAGCTGTGTGGCTCTGTGGTCTGTATCCCAACCCCTTGTCACCGAGGAGACCCCAAGGCTCAGGAGAACATCCTGCTGTGCTCCAGTTCCTTCCACTCCGGTGGAGACAGCGCATTTTTTACAGGCAGTTTTGCATCTGGTCTCTTGATTAATGGACTTGTCTTTTGCAGCCTATTTTGACTCTAACACCGCTTTCTGCTCCACAGATGCTTTGCTGATGTTGAAGAAAGTTTGCCTCGCTTGATAAAGACCAGATCCTGAAATTTACTTCCAAACCTGAAGTAACAATTTTTAACTTGAAATGCTTTTTTCCCCCCAGGAGTCACTGCTCCAGAATCCTTCCCTTATTTGGTGCCTCCTTCACAGCTGGGGCTGATGCTCAGGTGCCAAAGCTCTGCGCACTCCTTGCCATGAGCCAAATGGGTCCACTCTGGGTCCGAGCACAGCAGCTCTGTGTCCCAGCCTGGATCCTGGCACTCCTTTCCCTCCTGCATTTCTGTGCAGGGGTGGGAGACTTCGCTTTCAACCCTTTTTGATCAGTGCATGGTCCCTTGAGGTTGAGTCTTTCTTTTTTTCTGGCTCAAGACGTGACAAACCTTTCCTGAAGCTGTCTGAGCGCCTCTGTTCTGTGTGCTGTCAGGACGTACTCCTCATGGCCTCTCGGTGATCTGAGCTGGCTGTTCCAGGACCGTTGCTATCTCTGCACTTAGCCACTCCACCAGAAGTTGTTAGTCACTGTTGATTTCTTCCATGGTAACAAATCCAGTTTAGTTGGCAGTGCGGTGTGTGAATGCTCCCCGAGCGGCAGTGGGCTGCTTCCTCTGGTGAGGTTGCCTCTTCCCAGGTGGATTTAGTCTGTCTGCACATGCTGACTCATGACAGCAGAAACAGCTGTTTTCAGCTTCAGGCACTACTGTGTGCAGGGACCCCTTCTTCAGCATGACAGCTGGTTTGTTTTTGCAACTAATGCCTTCACTGTATGCTCATAACTTCCCTATCTGTGATGCCCACTTCTCAGGCAGGAGGGCCAAAAGCTGGGGTTTGACCTAGTTTCGTTGCTGTGTCAAACTTCACTTTGGTGGGCTCTTTCCATGCAACGAACTGGGACCAGCCAGGTTTGGTTCTCTATCCCAAAGCTGTCTGCAAAGGGCAGGGATGTTGGTGTGCAGGGAGCTCTGCCTTCCCCTGACCTTGCTACAAGCACAGCTTTCAGGAAAGCTTTGGTGGTGGCCACCTTTAGGACTGCATAGTGAGAGAGATGATGGCAAGGAGTTGCTGTAGGTCTCATACTCAGCACATGCTAGCAGGGCTCTGGGGGAGTGTCCCTCTTCACCCTTTGGTGGTGGCCACCTTTTGAACTGCACAGTGAGGAAGATGATGGCAAGGAGTTGGTGTAAGTCTCATACTCAGCACATGCTAGCAGGGCTCTGGGGCTGTGTCCCTCTTCACACTTTGGTGGTGGCCACCTTTTGGACTGCACAGTGAGGGAGATGATGGCAAGGGATTGCTGGAGGTCTCACACTCAACACATCCTGGCAGGGCTCTGGGGAAGTGTCTCTCTTCATCTTGTAAATGCAGGCCAGCAGGTAAGGGTGGAAGTTGCTGTTTCCCCCTTGCTGTGAGAAGTGGCATTTCATGGGAGGAGCAGGGAGGGCTCCCAGACTGAGGGACAGGTGAGTCACTAGAGACAAGAGTCATTCAGAGAAAAGCCCAGTCAAAGCAGCACATGGCCTTAGCATGAACTTGGAGATGAAAGGTCCAAAGTTAAGTGATGAGCTCATCAAAACCTTAAGGCTGTGAGAGAAAAAGTAATGAAAGCAGTGCGAGAGGTGCCTGCTTGAGATGCCACAGTGCTGGGGCACACAGGTTTCTGCCTGGGCTTGCTGGATTCATGCTTAGGTTGCCAAAAGGTATGAAAGTTGCTGCTTTCCTAGAGGCAGGTAACCTGCTTCCTTTCCAGAGAATCACAGATCAGTGTGTTTATGCAGATCATCTAGAGCCCAGTTCAGCACTGTTTCCTAAGGAGTGTGACTGGTTAGACCTTGGAATTGCAAGTGAAAATGCAGAGGATGAAGCTTGCTTTGCAGAAGATGAGGGTGAAGCAGAGGTCCTGGGGAGTCCTCCCAGAGCCAGATGTCTCCGTGGGAACACTCTGGGCATGTCCCCACTGGGTGCTGGTGTCACTTTCCATTCAGGGTGGGGAGTTTTGCTACTCCCCCGCTGCCAGTAAAGTGGTGCAGGGATAGCAGGGTGAGTGCTCCCTGGGCTGTGGGTGAATGTGGGCCCTGGAGGAAAACTTCTGCCCCCATTTCTTCTTCTCCCCCACACACAGCCTACTGACCAGTGTAGTGCCAGGCTTGCCAGTGCAGGTGGGTCAGGCCGTGAGCTCCTGCTCTTTTCCATCAGAGGGCACAGACTTTGCACACCCTCCTCCAGCTCTTGCAGGTGGCAGCAGCAGCAGGATGTGGGCTTGCTGTGGGGCACAGCACTGCCTGCTGCCCCACCGAGGCAGCTGAGCTTGAGGCTCAGACTCGTTAGACTGTGTCTCTGACAGGGTGTGTGATTGCAGATAGAGCCACAGAGCTGGTCACAAACCAACTTTCTACCCCCATAAGCCTGAAAGACCTCCTAGGGGGGGAAAAAAAAAACCCAACAAGTGTTAAAGCTGTCAAGCTCTGAGCTACCTTGGTGTGTCCTAAGGAGGGGATGATGGAGAAGCACTTACATCCAGACTTTGCTGGCAGAGTAAGGGCTTTGCTGTGCTGTCCCAGTATTCCCCAGTCTCTTCTGGGTTTCATCTGCAGAGTTAATAAAACGGTGGCAAATAAAGTTGAGTTCCAGTGGAAAGGGCTCTTTAGGGCAGCAGTAAAAAAAGCAAGTAAGCAAGAACCCCTTGCTGCGGGGGCCACTTTAATTGGTCTGGTTTGTTTTATGAGCCAGGTTTTATGTTGAAACTCGCACATGGCCCAGGAGCGACTCTGCAGCAGGGCATCCTTCTCCTTCATGGGTCCTCTGGGAATGCAGCCTGGGTTAATTACAGCTGGCATAAGTCATGGGGTTTGGTGAATGAGGCTGGGAGGGGGGTTGCCAGAGCTGGGACCGTCTGGGGTAACCGTCCCCTGCAGCCAGACCTGGCACGGAGCTCGGTGCTGCCAGGAGGCTCTGGCCAGTGCATCTTGTCATGTGTGCCTGGATCTTGGCCAGGCATTGCCACAGCCCTGCCTGGAAACCTCATCCTCAGTTCGTGCCTCTGACTTCCCATGTGAGTGGAAGTGGCCTCGCTGACTTACAGAGAGGGGTTCCAGATACAAAAGTCTTGTATGAGTGGGAGCAGAGCTCTGGGCTGCTGCTGCTCAGCACCTCCCGGCGGTGCTCTCAGCCTGTTTTTTCTCACTCTGCCGGCGCGCGGGTGTAAGAGGAAAGCCTCTTGCTGTGGAAAAGGTAAAGAGTGAGGCCAGTCTGCTCCTGGTGTGACACAGCCACCTCCGTGCCCAGGCAGAGTGACTACTTACCCACCCACATCTGCCTTCAAAGCCCTTTAGATAAAGACTGGGAAAGCCCAGAGCTCTGCTGAGCTGGGAGAGTTGGCTTAGAGCAGTTGTAAGTAATTATTCAAGCTGGATTTTGGTGTCTCTGGTCTTAAGCAGGGCAGGAAGCTGCCTTCATGCCATGTGCTGCAGCCAGCTCCCCACGGATCCCTTAGCTCCACGTTGCTGTGGTAGTTGAGTAGCAGCACTGCTACTGCAGGCTTTCCGAGGTGTTCCTGATGCACCTGAGCATCATCTCTGTAATCACCTAAGGCTGGAGTTAACTGAAGGGCTTCAGCATCACCCCAATGCCCCCTTGCTTCTGAAAGCTGCTCCTGGCAGAGCACAAGCAGGCTCTTCTAGCTTTGCTGCTGAGCTAGCTGTGTTAGCTTCTCTGTACAAAAGCCCTGCTGAGGACATCCCATTCCCTCTCCACGTTGCCCATACACTGCTCAGCCTCTGCTGTAGTCACGGAGCACTGAACAAGTTGCTTCTGTTGGTTGGGGAATTTTTTATTGGTTGGAAACGCTACTAGGAAAGGCTGCTTTTAGGGGGCCTCTTTTTGCATGGGCCCCCCCTTAGGCTCTGCTGTGCTTTGGGTTTCCGGGGTGCAGAGGAGGAGAGCTCCGTGGTGCGGGTGCCCAACAGGCAGCCCTGTGCAGGACCCGGCAGAGGGTGCTGTGTCTCCATCGCCTCTCCCGACTCCAGCTCCAGCTGTTTGGCACTTGCCTGTGTGCATGATGTTTGTAAGAGTTTGGGCATGTCCATTTGGTTCCCATCTCCAGTGCCACCCCCAGCATCCAGGCCAGGTTCTCTGTCACTGGGGACATTCTTAATTCACAGGAAATAGGAGAGAGTTTAATTGTTTTCTCCTCTCTCTCTCTCTCTCTTTTTTTTTTTTTATTCCCTTTTTTTTTTTTTTCCCATGCAGCTGAACAAAAGGTTCATCCTCAGTTTTCTCCATGCCCATGGGAAGCTGTTTACCAGGATTGGGTAAGTGTGCAGGATGTTTATTTTATTTTCCTACATTACAAGTCTTTTTGGAATTTAATATTGTTAGCAACTAAGCTGTGTTTGGAGCTGAGGGCACAGGGTGTGAATTCTTGCAGGCCTAGCCTCCTGGTTCTTATTCTCCTTACCCGCCCTCTGATCCACACTGGTTATTTGGACATCTCCCACCTCAAGGCCTGGTCCCTCTGGCAAAGGCTGAGCTCAGAGGGCTGATACACGTAGCAGGGACTAGAGGCTGTTTCCTCTCTACTCCCTTCCTCTTTAATTTCTCCTTTTACCCTCTCTTTTCCATTCCCCCATGCTCTTAGCCAGCAGAGAGATAGCTCTGGGTGGGGGTTTTGAATGCCTGCTGCCTTTGAGGAGCACAAAACCATCAAGACAGAAGCACGTGGTGGCTGAAAGGCAGTGTCCGGAGCGTGTTGCGACAAGCGTTGCCCTTCATCTCCTCACTGCCATTTTACTGAAAGCTCCTAGCTGGGATCTGCCCCAGCTGTGGGAACTGGTTTATGCAAAGTGCCCTTGGCAATGTCTGTCAGAAACTGGTTTCAAGTAATTCAGCAGCTGTCCTTGAAGCAAAGCAAGCCTGGTTCAGGTCTGGGCTGAGATCCCAGCCTGGGGGACATCCTTTTGACACAGAGTGTAGACCTCAGCTTGACAGTCCATGGGCTTCCCATGGAGCTGTCCCTGCCCAAGGTGGGACTGGCCCTTGCTGTCAGGTGGTGGAGTGGCTGTTGTCAAGACCTTGTGTGGGTCTAGACTGTCTCTGGCAACAGTGGTCTCTGCTTGAGCCTGCCAGTGCCTTGTAAGTAGATGTAGTCTCATGACTGTTGGCTCCTTTAGTCTCTTATGGAACTGTTGGCTACAAGTTACAGGGCTGAGAGACCTCTTCCAGGCCACTTAGGTAAATGTAGTATGGATGAAAAGTGCCAGCTTGCCCCTAGTGTGGGTTTTTTTTACTTAGATGCAGATTTCCCCATCTCTAGGCCAGTCCCCATTCCTTCTTGGAGCAGGGAAGCACAGCAGTGCAGGGCACAGTACTGATCTTGCCATGGAGCCTGAAACCTCAGTGCTTGTTCTGTCCACTGCACTTTGAGGTGAGCAGTCAGGTGTGGCATGTGCTTGACTTTGGACCCTTCCTGAAGCAATTGGGAAGCAGGAGCTGTGCTGGCCAATTTGTTGGAGATCCAAGTGTCTGAAGGCAAGGGGAAGAGTCATCTACTCGCTGCCAGTGCTGTTGATCTCTCCCCAAGTCACAAGGCACTGATTATCTGCTTGCGGGCAGCAGGCTGGCCTGCAGCAAGGAGCAGAACTGGATGTCCTCCTGCCCACAGGAAAAGAGGAGGAAAGCTTCAGGAGCCCATGGAAGGTTGGGTAACTGCAGCTGGAGGGCAAAGCATCCGGGGAGCTGCTGGTCCTCGGCTCTGTGGGGCCGTGCTCGCGGCTGAGCTCTGGTTGAACGTGTGCCAGGGGAGGGATTAATGGGGATGTTGCAGACGTTGCCTGCACATTTGGCTCCTGAGGCTGCTGTGAAATTAAGATGCAGCGTTTGAGGCAGTTGCTTCCCAGGACAGTCATTTAGCAAACCCAAGTATGTTTAATGGTGGTGTATCCCCTGAAGTACTTAGAAGGGAACTAGAAAGTAATACCATGACACAGGAAGAGAAAATCGTCCAGCCCTGCTAAACAGCTTCCGTACTTAAAATAGGTAAAAGGTGAGGAATAGCTGAGTCCTCTTTGGGCAGGACCTTCAGTGATTTATCTGTACAAAGTATGGAAAAGATGATGAATCCTAATTGGATTCTTTCTTGCTCCTAAAACCACAGGTAAGCAATTTATTAAAAGCTTCCGCTCTCCGCTTCTGACCTGCTGGTTCTGAGCTCAGTGGGGTTACTGCATGCTGTTCCAGATGTGCTGCGGTATCAAAGCACAGCTGGCGGGGCTGAGGAAGCCCCCACTCCTTCTCCTTGTTATTCCATGGCAATAATCTTCATCTCCTCACCAACAACTCATCCTGCAAAGGGCGCCTCCATCTCCAGTGTCCTGTCTGCCCTTGGAGGATGTTGCTGGATACGCTGGATGTGGTCTGAGATTCTTCAGAATTAGGAGGTCTTTAGAAGCAATCAGTTTGCTCTAATTCCCTGGCTGTGCCCCAAATCCAGGGAAGTTGCCTCTTCCAGGGGGAGCAGTGCTTTCATACCGGTGGAACTGCTGCGTTCTGCACAGCTACAGAGTACAAGGAGCCTGTTTGTTACAGCCCACGTTGGTGGGAAGGTAGCAGAGACTTTGAACTGCTCCAGCAAACAGTGCCCACAGAGAGGGTAACCCTGCTGCTAGGCAGAAGGGTTTGTTGAAAGGCATCTGTGAAACATGGTTACAAAGAAAGCCATTTCTGTCTTTAAAAATAGAGCCTCTTGCTGTCCTGACAGGCTGTTGGGGAAGCCCAGCAGAATTGCCCATGTGGGTTACCAGAAGCGGCTGCTAATCCTGCCTGTAGTGTGCTGATATCACCAGATCTGAATCTCTCGGGGGAAGAGAGAGAAAATTGCCGTGGAGGCCCTTGAGGTTGCTACCCCAGCTCCAGATGCCTCACCTGCTGCAGAGGTTGGCTCCCTGGCACCCGTGTGACTGACACCAGTGGCACCAGTGTCACTGACAGCTGGAGTGGACACTTGCTGCAAGACAGCCTAGCTCTAGCTGTGGCTTTTCAGTAACACATCAAGCTCAGCAGAAGAGGCAGTAGGAGAGGAAGACCTATCCATCTCATAGTTTCCAAGGTTTTTTGGCAGCTTCTTGGTTGTAAAGTAAGCTTCATAGCACACCAGGTGAGGACTGTCTTTGGGAGGGCTGTTGTGGGCAGCCACATCTGGGTCATTTTGGTGAGCTGCTTCTGCGTTCATCACAGAAAGTTCAGGTTGTGACCTCAGTTCAGTTTTTGACCCCAGCTCAGTGGAGAGGTCATTGAGGATCCAACAGCTCTGATAAGTAAGCTCAGCTAATTCCCTCAGCCATGCCAGATGAGGAGCAGGATAAAGGTGTCAGCTTTCCACGGGCGCTTGTGAGTGGTGTTGAAAGCAAAGCCCATCCCTGGCTGTGGCACTGCCGCCGCCGGCTGCTGCGTCCTGATGAGCGACAGCAGCGCTCTGTGCCGCAGGGACCGGCTCCAGCTTTGTCGTTTCCAGCAGTTAGCTGAGGCCAGTTGTTAGTCTGCAAGTCTCTGTCCTGTGGGGCTCCGAGTGATGAAGTTTCAGGGCTCAGTGGCCGCGCTGGGGACTGTGTATCCTGGGGGCACAGGGCTGGGTGCCGTGGGATCGGATCCTGCAGCGAGGAGCCCAGGGACAGGCACCGCAGCAGAGGAAGCCTGCTCCTGGCCAACGTTCAACACCCTGGAGTTGCCACATCCGCAATGTGGCACCAGTGTGTGCAGCTTGCTGTAGCCTGGGTTTCTTGGGAGTCCCATGGGCTGCTCCTGGTCCAAGTGAGCTGCTGGCCTCTTGGCAAGCCTCCCGGATTGGTAGAAGTCAGTAGAAAAAAATGGTTGGTCAGAAATGACTCATAAAGGCCGTGTTTTCCTGCCAAAGGAATGCTGCCTGTCGGTCACACAGCAATTCCTCACTGCCCTGAGGAGGGCTTCGTCTGTCTCTGTCACAGCCTGCACCTTCATTGCCCACAGCTCCTGGATGGGAGACAGCACCCCAGGGGGTCCCCCTTTCCCCAGGAGATGTGACACTGAGCGAGCTGTGCCGACCGACTCTACAGAATCCTTCTCTCTGTCTGCAGGATGGAGACTTTCCCTGCGGTGGCTGAGGAGGTGCTGAGGGAGTTCCAGGTGCTGCTGCAGCACAGCCCCTCTCCCATCGGAAGCGCCCGCATGCTCCAGCTTGTGGCCATCAACATGTTTGCAGTGTACAACTCCCAGCCCAAAGGTACCACTTGCGGCTTCAGGGGAAGCAGGCCGGGAAGCAGGCTGGGCATCAGCCACGCTGCGTTGCTCATGTGGAGGAGGGTGGGGGGGACTCACCAGCTGAAGACAGATGGGGAAGTGGAGCAGTGGTTGGATGCCTGGGGGTGTTGACGTGGGTAGGGTCAGAAAGGGGACCTTGACTGGAGCTGGCTGAGGTTTGTGAGGAGGCATCGCATCTCCCTGGGGCCTGAGTCATCAAGCACAGGAGGGAGGCACTGCTGTAGAGCTCTGCCTTCCCAGCACTGAGCCTGAGCCCTGCTTAGTGTCTGTGCTGGCGCCAGAAGGGCTACGAGGATCTTGGAGGCCTTGGCTTTTGGGAGAGTGGCATTGCCTGTGACTGCCTGTGCAGGTGGCTGGCTGATGTGATGCCCCTCTCTGACAGGCCAGGCTGGAGGCTATGCTCTGTATTAAGGCACCTAGAGAACAAAGCAGATGTACAATTGCTCCTTCTCCACCCACGCGGGAGGCTGTATGTGCCTCTGCCACTGCTGAGCTTAACGTATTGGGCAGCAGAGATGCCACCAAACCATTCTCCTGCTCTGAGTCTGAAGTGATGCTTCCAGGGAATGTGTTTTTCCCCATGGCTCCCTGACACACACAGAGCAGGAGGTACCCAGGGCTGCCAGACCCCATGGTTGGGAGCAGGAATGGAGCTGTGCACTCAGAGTGGGAGGGAGCAGCATTATGCATGCTGATGGCTTGGGATTTGGATCTCCAAGATAGATGCCTCCAGCTGATGGATTTTGATCAAAGCCACCATGTGGCTGTATCAGGCCGAGCCCCAAAGAGCTGCTGCTGGAAGATTCCTCCCTCGTGAGCCTGTTGGCCACTTGTCAGACTGGTGGTTAGTGGCCAAGGTCAGCTGATGGAGTGAACCAGCATCATCCAGAGAGCTGGGAAGCGGCTCCAGTGTGCCATACCTGCTGCTTGGCACTCTTCCCTCCTGGGGGAAGCCCTAGGGGGAGCAGTCAGTCCTGCCATTGAGGCAGCTTTGCCCTCCCCTCCTGCCTGCTAGATGCCAACCACGGGCAGTGTTTATCTTTGAGCTGCAAAGTGCTTTATGACTGTGAGCAAATGGCCCTGCCTGGCTGCCAGTAGGTGTATTGATGGCCGTGTCTGTGCTGCAGATGGGAGTGGGTAGTAAAGAGAGGAAGAGATCAGTCTGGACCGTACTGGGAGCCCCTGTGGCAGAGCTGGAAACGATCCCAGCTCTTGGACTGCTGGACTCTGCTTTTCCATCCGTGGCTGAGTTGTGAATTTGAGTGAGTGACAGAAAGAGAGCACTTCTTATCTCCTGTGCAAAATAAGAGTTCTCAGAGTGTTCTGCCTCCTGTATGGGCAGCTGCCAGCTGCCTCCAGCCTTTGGCTCTCTGGAGAAGGTAACCCCCTTCCTGCTGGGGACTGCAGAGCAGGTGGCCGTGTTCACGGAATGCCTGCAGGTTGGATGGCACCGAGGCTGCCATCTGATGCCTGGTGCCCTTTAGGGATTCCCCCGAGGGCTCCTTGCTCCGGTGACCCTAAAATGTTGCTGAAAGTGCTGTTGGCAAAGCAGATCCTGTTGTCAGCTCGAATGCCCTGCTGGCTCCTGAGCACTCGTGTGCCGAGGGCTGGCACAGTGTCATTCACAGCACTGAGAATCAAGAAGAGCTGGGTGGGGGAGAACCAAAAAACAAAGGACTGGGAGTTTCAAAGGCAAGCAGGAAAGTTTGCTGACTGTTACTAGCGAGTGCCCAGCACAGCTGTTGGCTCCTTCCCCAGCGTGTGGGCTGCTGTGGGCAGGGGCCCGTTGGCAGAAGCGGCGGTGGGGAAGGTGCAGGGCTCTGCTTCCCGGCACATGAGTCACCTCCCGGGGCTGCAGGGCCACGGGCAGCTCGGCGGTGGGTGCCAAGGGGCCGATCCACCCCTGCGAGCCCCTGGGAGCTGCTGTCCCACCCTGCCGGCATCTCCAGCTGCCAGCAGCAGCCTCACCGGGTGGCCAGGTTGCCGCAGGCAGAGCTTGGCTGCAGCAGCCCTCTGGAGCTGGATCGAACTTCGCAGTTGGCCTGAATGACCTTCGGAGGTCTCCTCCTACTGAAATCCTGCTGCAAGGCTGGGATTGGAGTGTGTCGGTGTCCATCACATGAGCCTGTTTGACCTTCAGCTGTGAGCTCTCGGTAGCAGGAGGAGACTTCTGGATTTGGGGCCAGGGAGGGAAGTCTGTTGGAGAGCCTCTCTCTCTCCTCCCTGCTGTTTGGGGTCAATTCTCTCCAGGGATAGCTGCTCCCTCCCCCTCCTGCCATGTATTTCTGTGTCTCTGGAGCCCCAGATACTTCTGAGAACTTGTAAAACTTGCTTTCTTGCCCCGTGTCTGGTGTCTAACCCATCCCTCGTGCTGGGATCCAGTGGTGCTGCCAGTTGTGGGGTGGGGTCACTGGCAAAGCAGTCTTCATGTGGGAAACTTGTCCAAGATTTTGTGCTCGTGAACACAAACAGGTTCAGCTGTTGAGAGAAAGGGAATCAGAACAATCAGGTGCTTTGACAAACACCTTTCCTCCCTCTTCTTCAGGCTTACACCAAGCACCTGTCCTGGCCTAGCTCAGTCTCAGGTTCTCCAAGTGGAGGTCTATGAGGATGATGAGGAGACTGGAGCACTGCCTTGTGAGGGGAGGCTGAGGGACCTGGGGCTGCTTAATCTGGAGAAGAGAAGACTGAGAGGGGAATTAATAAATGTTTATAAATACCTGAGGGCTGGTCAGGAAGGGGGCACAGGCTCTGCTCATTTGCTCCCTGGGACAGGACAAGAAGCAGTGGGTGTAAGTTGTGGCACAAGAGGTTCCACCTCAACACAAGGGGGAAATTCTTTACTGCAAGGGTCCCAGAGCACTGGCACAGGCTCTGAGAGGTTGTGGAGTCTCCTTCTCTGGAGCCTTTCAAGGTCTGTCTGGATGTATTCCTCTGTGACCTGTGCTAGATTGTCTGGGGCAGTGGGCTTGGACTCAATGATCTCCTTGGGTCCCTTCCAACCCCTTACATCCTGTGAGCCTGTGATTTTTGCTGTGGACTGTGCTCCGTCTGTCCCAGTTCCTTCACTGAGGCAGCAGGGGAGGTTGGGAACGCAGGAGTAACAGTTTGCATCTGCTGCTCTTTGCTTTTCACTCATTTTCTTTCGCTGTGGTGTGTGTCAGCAGTGGTCCCTCAGGGATGTCCTTGCCCCAGTGTTCCCTGAAGGGCAGTTGTGGTGTGTCCTGCACATCTCTGCCTCCTAGCAGCTGCCACTCTCGAGCACATCAGTCTGTGTGAAGTCACCATGTGCTCTGCTGACAGGCTGAATTTTGGGGTGCACTGGGATGTATAAAGGGGGTCCAGAGCCAGTCAGCTGTGAGCAGCCCATCGTGTTTCACAGCCTTCTCTCATGCAAGGTTACTGCTGTGGCCCTTGGCTACTTGGACCCTGCAGCATGTGCAGGGCTTAGGTGAGTGTGGGCAGAGCACTGAGGGTCTGTGCCTAGTGTGGGCAGCTGAGGTGTGCTTGTCCCCAGGGCCAGCACCATGCACTGGAGCTGGTCTCAGCTGCCTGTGCCAGGCAGGCAGAAGTGGGAAGACCCTGGGAGATGGATTGTGTCTGTTGTTTTCTCTGACAGAAAAAGCCAAAGAATTCCCACATGAAGTGCTTCCCCCACTGTTCAGCATCAAACAGCATTTTCTTCTGAGCCAGCTGCTCTGCCCATTGTCCAGGGAGGCTGCAAGGGTCCCTCTGACCTCCTTGTTGCCTCCTGTTAGGAGCATTAAAGGTGTGAAAAAGCTTCTTGCAGACCTCAGACCTGTGAGGCAAAGGAGAACACATCCAAGGGAAGGAGGTAGAGAGAGAGGCACACTCTACACGGCAGGGATGTGCAGCTGCTGGGAGCTTTCCATCCCAGGAGGTAGGTGACTATTTTTTGGGCCACCCTGGGCTCTAGCCAGAGTTGGGACCTTAGTGGGGGTGGCCCATTTAACAGTTTGGTAGCCATCTGCACAAGCAACTCACAGAAAAGCTCCGATCCCTTTATCCTGACCACAAACACTCCAAGAATTTTAATTTTTTTTTAATTCTGTAATTTGGGGAAATAAAACTCTGGTTTCTGAACAGACTAATTGAAGCCGTGCTTGTGGCAGGGGCATCTTGGTGAGGGGGGGGAGAGAGAGAGAGAGAGAGAGAAACCCCCTCCNTCTCTCTCTCTCTCTCTCTCTCTCTCTCTCTCTTTAATAATTTGTTTTATAATTCCTGGAATCAAACCCATCTCAGACACACTGTTTTATTTTACTGTATTATTGGATTATACTTCCTATAAATCACTGGATGTTATTCATAGGCCACCACCAGAATAACTTCCCCTCTCCCCCATCCCCCCCACAAGTGGCCCCGCATTCCAAACAAGCGTGCACCAAAGAGGGGGTGCAACAGCACAGGGCACCCTAGAGACACTTCCCGGAAATCCCAGCAAATTTGCCTGGCTGCGGGTGTGAAGCATCAGGCTGCAGCACCTGGATGCCTTCTGGCACTCTTGGGCCGGTTGCAGTTGTGCTGCGTGGAGGTTGTCAGGAGGTCGGGCTTAGGTGGAAGTGGAGAAGGGAGGGGGCTGCCATATGTGCATCCTCAGCACATGGAGGGAATGAAGTCTGCATCCCTGGGGGCCGAGCAGAGTCAGGGCACAGAGGCACGGGGAGGCTGTGGCCGAGAGCGAGGCTTTAGCTGAGGGCTGGGCAAGTGGCTTGTGCCGCATGCAGGGGAAAGCTGTGGCAGCCACTAGGACCTCTGCTCTGCTGAGGCAGAGGGACGAGGAGCAAGACCTCCTGCTGGAGCAGCAGCCCCACTGCCAGTATGTGTGTGGGGTGTGAGGAAGGCTCAAGGGGACAGTGTGGCGAAGTCAGGCTGGGCTTTGCTTCGCAGCCCTCCCAGGTCTCTTCTCCTTGAGTTTTCTGTGTGAGAGAGGCTTGGCTGAGGAACCTTGAAGGCTTGTGCAGAAAGGACTCACATCCCACTCGCTGCAGCAGATTCAGAACAGTGTCTGCCCCCTTTGCACCACCTCGCTGGTGGCCTGAGAGCAGTGCAGAGCAGGTCAGTACTGCACAGGCTGCTGGATGTAGAGATCCTCTGCCTGGCTCACAAAGAGCTGCTCTTATAGCGTCTGACTGCAGCCTTTGCAAGGTTTTGGTGCTTGCTCTTTGAAAACACACCACGTTCTGAGATGTTGATCTTGACCAAATCCTCTTGATAGGTGCAGCAAAAGTTAGTACAGGTCAGCTGCAGTGACTAAGGTACAGGGCTTCCCTTCTTGTGTGTGTGTTCAGCATCCCAGCCTGGGTGGAGGAGACCCACTGAACCCAGAGGAGCCCCTGAAATCAGCTGGTGCTTTTGTAACCAGCAGCTTGCTCTGCCGCTGTCCTGCCACTGTGCACAGCCCTGTGCTGGATGGAGCAGGCTTCACTTTGCTGACCACAGCTGCTCTGGCTTACAAGCTAAAGTGTGAGCGCTTAAAATATCCCCGGAGCTGTTGCAGATTCTGGTGGCATCTGCAGAACCTCAGCTCTGACCATCTCCGCTGTTCTCGATTGGTTTCTGATGCTCGTACCCAGCTTTGCTGAACGAGTTAAGTGCAGCATCAGTGCAAGCAGGTACTACCCCTCTTCTGCTGCAGCCACATCTCAGTGGCCACTCGTGAAGTTCTAACCACGTCTTGCTTACTGGAGCAGACAAAAGGTGCTGGGAGTTGAACACAAGGGAGTGCAAGGCCTTTGAGTTTAAAAATAAAGCAGTGCTGCAGACGGCTGCCTCGGTTTGGTGGAGCTTTAAAATTAGGCACAAAGCAAAGCTTAGTAAACCTCAGGCTGTAGATAACAGAAGCAGCAACTGTTTGGCCAGCAGAATTGAGTCCTTTTCTCCTAATTCCCCTCTTTGCATGGTAAATGTGTGCTTCACCAGAGCCCAGCTGGCACCTTTGAGCAAGCAGCTCTGTGGGCCGTGACAGCTTTGGGCACAACTGGGAAGCTGATGGAAATGCCATATTGCAGGGCTGTGTCCTGAGGATGCTGAACATCTGCAGTCCTGTGCCCTGTTGAGAGCCTGAGGTCCCACCTGCCTGGGGGACTCCATTTGTGTCGTGCAAACACAGCCCACTTGGTGAGAGAAGGATGGAGTTGAGCCGTTCAGGAGTTGGCATCCTCTGGGGTGCTGAGGCTTTGGTGGTCATACAGCAAGGGTGGACTGAAGTGGCTGTGCTGAGAGGACTGTTGTGCAGCTGGCAGTTGCAGTCTGCTGTTCCCTGTGAGGCAGGAGAGTGCTGTCTCCAGCGAGGTGCTGTCAAGACATAATGCTTCACAAGACCTGTGTTTGAAGGAACTGGATGGTTAATTTATCCTTCCTCTCCATGTAGCTGCTGTTACTCACTTTGGGTTTGATTTGTAGTCAGGAGAGGAAAGAGAAGAGGGCTTGGCTGACGCTGGTGTGCATCCTTCCCTGCGCTGCTTGGCTTGCACAGAGGCTCTAGAGTGAGCAGGTGCTGAGATGTCACTGGCTGGACACAGGGCTTGTATACTTGATCCCTTATCAAGTGGTGTCTGCTGCTTGCTGTGTTCAGGCTGTGGCCTTGCAAGCAGGATGAAAGGTTGAAGTGGTGTGTGGAAGCTTGAAGCTGTGTTGCCCACCTTGGGAGCTGCATGACTTCCTGTGCTGAGCCTCCCAGAGGACAGACACATGTCCGGAAGTGGCAGCTGACCCTCCAGAGTTTCTCCTCTGAGCAGTTGGGAGTGCTGGGGAGGTTGGCACAGCTACTGGGAACTGTCGGCGCCTTTCCTTTCAGGGAAGGAAGCTGTCTCGGACTTGAGAGACATCAGCAGAGTTCAGGTGAAATCCTTTTGGCCCAGATGCATCTTCGGAGTCTTGCTCTTGGGCTCTTGAGGCTGGTGGCAGTGATGTTTAGACCAAAGTCTTCCTTTGCTTATTCCCCTCTGTTTCCTGTTTAAAAGGCAGATTGTCACATATTTGGGGATTTATTTACCGTAATTGGAGTTATTTTCCTGGCTTCTGGCTTCTGCCCTCTGATGCAAGACTCCCCAACGAAACGTGTGTCCAGAAAGCCATGTGACTTTTTTTTTTTTCCTCCCCCTCCTTGCCACAAGTGCCAGCAGGAGATGCAATAATCAACGCGCTGCAGGGAATTTCCACTCGCAGTTCAGGTTTCTGAAATCTAGACATTGGCTTCGGAGGCAAAAGCTTGAGCAGGGCTTTGTGGCAGGGAAGGGAAAAGGTTTCCAGCAAAACCAAGCACTTGCCGGTGTGTCAGACTCTTCAGCCCTGCCTTCCAAACAGCAGTGTGGCAAAAGTCCCGATTGAGGATCGAGTAGTGTTGGATGAGCTCACTGGGGGCATCTGCCTGTCTCAGGAGCACATCCTTTATGTCTGCCCTTGAAATGGTTCCACCAAGTGCAGAGCGATAGGGAGATCTCGTTTCAGGGCAACAAATAGAGGGGAAATGATTTGTAATCACAAAGCTTGAGAGTTTGCTTTGGAGCCAAGCTTCATCAGCCTGAGCAGCAAGTCAAGACAGAGCCAGCGACAGGCAAGGTCGGCTTGGAGGGGCTTTCATGCCGTGGTGCCACCAGGGCGTGGGCCAGCTCTGTGAACGCTAGAACAAAAGCACAATTTCAGTGGAGAAAGCAGCACCAGAGGATAAAATGGAAGGCAGGAAATGGAGCGCTGGCACTCAGTGGCCTTCCAGCCTGCTGTAAAATGAGAAAGGAGGTGCCCCGAGGCATCTGTCCTGAGGCTCTGATCCAGCCCTGCTTTGGTGGTGGAGAAAGAAGAGTGCCAGGGAGCTGCAGAGCAGGGTCACACCAGGTGCAGCAGCTTTGGTGGAGTTTTAGATGTTTGCAGCATGACAGGAAATCCTCTCGCTTTTAAAAGAGATGTTTCTGACTCTTTAATGTGCATTGTGCCTTTGATTTCCTCGTGCTTCTAAGCAGCACCAACTCAATTACTGTATTTCTGTTTAATTCTCTGAGAGAAGATTGTGTAATTAGGCTAATTATGGTGCTTTGTGAAGTTGTAAAACTCTTGATTGAGCTTGTGGGGCTGTTTTATAGCCTGCCAGGTGTAGGCAGGGAGGGCTGCCTGCCTGGTGCCCGTGCCCTGCACAGGTTTGGGTGCAGCCTGCCAGCATGGCAAGGGTAGTTTTCTTTCTCAGGGGCTGCCATTTGGGCTTGTCCCCTGCCAGCTCCATCCTGCCTCCATCTGCTCATGGGCTGTAGTCCTTTGGTGAATTGAGTGCCTCCTATTGGGAAGGCTTCAACTGGAAGCAGGTGCCCTTGGGGGCTCATTGGAGTTAAGCTCAGGGATGGCAGCACAGCTACGGCTGTGTTTGTACTCTGAAGTGTATCTGCAGCTCAAAGGTGGCTCCATGCAGGTTAAAGTATGGAGACCTTTTTGATTTTCCTGATCATGGTCTGCAGAGGGCTGCATGTGCTTGTGCAACTGGTCCTTGGCAGCATGGTGCTGGCTCTACCTGTGCTAATTGATGGTGATGGAAGGTGAGGACTTGCCGAGTGTGACCTTTAGGAGTGAGCCTGGGCTAATGTGATGCTCTGTGCACCTTAAAGCCAGCATGGACTGGGTCAGTTTAACCCTGGCTAGGTGGCAGTGGTGAGGGTGTGTGCCCCTCCTCTAATCAAAGGGTCATTTGTAGCATTGATTCGTGTGGCTTGTGATGACTGCTGTTAATGTGACCTTAGTGCTGGCTTGTGAGCGACATGGAAAAGGTGCAAGTGATCTGTCTGTCCCTCTAAGGCTGTCACAGGTTTGTAACCTGCTCTCAAGTCCTCTGGCCTGTGGGGTAGGGTGAGAGGCAGATAAGAGTGTGTCACCATGGGATGAGAGGGAGATGTCCTTGAGGGACAGCTTTGGCTTCATTCCCCCTTCTCCAATCTCTCTTGGGAATATGTGGTCATAGAATCATTGAATGGTTTGTTTTGGAAATTACTTTTGGAGGTTATCTAGTCCAAACCCCCTGCAGTGAGCAGGGGCATCTTCAACTAGATCAGGTTGCTTAGAGCTCTGTCCAACGTGACCTGGAATGTTTCCAGGAATATGGGGCATTAGCCACCTCTCTGGGCAACCTGTGTCAGTGTTTCACCACCCTCAGCATAAAAATGTTTTTCCTGGAATCTAGTCTAAATCTCCCTCTTTCAGTTTAAAATCATCACCCCTTGTCCTGTCACCACAGGCCCTGATAAAAGACTGTCCCCATCTTTCTCATAGGCCCCCTTTAAGTACTGCAAAACAGCAATAAGGTTCCTCTGGAGCCTTCTCCAGGCTGAACAACCCAAAAAGGTCCCCTGTCCCTCCCTCTGCGAACCCCCGGTGCTTCTCCACCGGACCCAGGAGCCGAGCAGGGGAGTCTTGCGTAAGTGGGTAACGGCACAAAGCAGGAGGCGCCGGCTGCCAAAGGCGGGTTGGGAACAGCATAAACCCTTAGGAGCGGAGCCCGAGGAGCCAAGACCTCATGCCTGGTGCTGGGAGCGGGGCTGGTCCCGCCCAGGGGGCCCCGGGCGGGCGCGGGGCTGCGGCGAGGAGCGGCGAAACGCCTGCCACATGCTCCCGTGTGCCTTTAAAAGCAGGCGAGGCGGAAGTGATGCTCCCGGGCCCATCTGCGCGGGGAGCGGGAGACGCGCCCCAGCTGGTGCGAGGCCCTGGCAGCCCCGGGAGCTGCCGTCTGGTGGGCTTTACTGCTGTCTACGTTGAAACATGGCTTGGGAAGGGGGGGAAGGAGGGGGGGTCGGTGGCACGGTGCCAGTCCCGGTTCGCCTGGCCTTCTCGTTCCTCTCTTCTTCTTCTTCTTCTCCTCCTCCTCCTCCCCGCTCCCTCCAATGCTTTAAAGTCACATTTCCAGGCCAGACATAGAATTAATCTCTGGGCACTTCACATTGCTGGCAGCGCAAAGCAGGATGTGGGATCTTTTTTTTCTCTCTCTCTGCGTCTTGGCTGACNGCACGCTGATCACCCTGCTGTGGCTTCACCCTAATAGATTTCATATGCTGACACAGTTGACATCAGTACCAAACTATTTTACATGTGATCTGGTGTATTTCCTGAGGAAATCTGCAAGATATTTATTAAGAACTAATAAAATAAACCTCTCCATGAGCTTTTAGGTAGCTTTCAATTTTTCATGTCTCTCTCGTTTCCTCTTATCAATGAGTTTCTATTTTCTCCCTCCCTCTCTTGACCATTGCGAAGGGGAAACAAAAATAAATGTTTTTAAGCCGTTCCTGAATGGACACTGGGAATATTTCTGCAGTGATGTATTAGCAAAGTCATATTTTTAGTGCTGTATTGTCAGGCCTAAAAATATCCCACTGCAGTGCATCCTTTTTATAGGGCTTTGTGTGTGTGCATGTGTGTGTGTGCTGAACGTTGTACAGGTTTGCATCGCCGTGTAAAGGTCTGGCTTCATACTACTGCAAGTGCTGCCTCCCGCTCGCAGCTGGACTCCATTAGGCCTTGAAAATTAAAGTAATCCTGGTTAAGGGAGGGGGCGAAAAAATAGAAATATGAATCAATCTCGCAGGGCTGCGTTTCTCCAGCTGAGCCTGGATACCTGCGTGGCAGCTCCGCTGTGAAAGGCTGCAGCGCTCCAGGCTTTGCCGCGGCGGTGATGCTGCCGCCGAGGCTGTTCGCTGCGGCCGGGAAGGGCCGGAGCAGCGGCTCCGCTTTACCTGCGGTCGGGAAGGGCCGGAGCAGCGGCTCCGCTTTACCTGCCGCCGGGAAGGGCTGGAGCAGCGGCTCCGCTTTACCTGCGGTCGGGAAGGGCCGGAGCAGCGGCTCCGCTTTCCCTGCCGCCGGGAAGGGCCGGAGCAGCGGCTCCGCTTTACCTGTGGTCGGGAAGGGCCGGAGCAGCGGCTCCGCTTTCCCTGCCGCTGGGAAGGGCTGGAGCACTGCCTCCGCTTTCCCTGCCGCTGCGCAGAGCGGTGGTGTTGTGGGCCGAGCTTGCCAGCTGCGGGGGCCTGGCTGCAGGCTCCTGCCACCCACTGGGTTCCCGCCTGGGGAGCCCTCTGGGGCCGGGCGGTGCTGGCATGTGTGTAGCTGGGAGCAGGTTGGATGCCTCACGGTCTCAGAGGAATTTTCTACCTTTCTATTTGTCTCCTCCAATTAACCGTGAGCGGAGAGAGCCAAAGGTGGGAGCTGGGCTGAGAAGCTGCCTCCTCTCCATCCCCTGAGGTGACCCCTCCCGGGTCCGAGGGGCCAGCAGCCGTGCTGGGAGGCAGCCGCATCGCATCTCCGCCGTGCGCGGTCGGTGCAGCCATTTCCAAGCGCCGTTCGCTTGCCGCTTTAGCATCTGCGGAGATGGTCGGCGGAGCGGCGCAGGCATGGTTCTGGCCCCGGGGGGACAGCTTTGCGTCACAGGTAGCGGGTACCGCGACTGACGGGGACCTGACGGGCGGCCCCGCAGCGCCGTGCGCAGGGCTTGCGGCGGTTTATGGACTGCTGAGTCTCACGCTCCAGCCAGGCGCAAGCGTCCCCGCTCCGCCCGCCCCTCCGGCGGCTTCTCTCCTCTGAGTCACTCGCTGCTGTACTCGCGGGTGCCTTTGCTTTGCTGTCTGCTGCCGTCTGGAGAGCCGCAGCCTCTCGGCTTCCTGTAGAGCAGTTCAGCGAAAGCAGTAATTAGGGCCCGTAAAAATTTATTTTATTAGCGAGAAGTGTTGGTGGGTAATTGGCCATAATTTGAACCCAGCCAGATTGGAGATTAGTAAAGAAAGAAAGGAATCATAAAACGCCTTTTCTTTTTTTCCTTCTTTTTTTTTTTTTCTTTTCTTTTTTTTTTCTCCCCAGAAACTCCAAGGCTGTTACTTCCATCCCATCCCATCCACCTTGGGAAGGGTTTGTGATGGGATGGGATGGGATGGGATGGGATGGGATGGGATGGGATGGGATGGGATGGGATGGGATGGGATGGCTGCTGCTGCTGCAGAGAAGGCAGCCGGCAGCGAGCGCCTGTGCTGTACCCGTCCTTGAGGGTGTTTGACACTGGCATGGGAAGAAAGGAAAGCTTGTTTTCCAAGAACTCTGCTCTTTCTCAGCTTGATAAGCATTTAAAATGAAAGCTGCACAATTGGAATTGGCAGAGCATCCTCATTCTTTTGTCTGTCTGTTTATTTTTTTCCCCTCTCATCCCTCGACATGTGTGCTACAGCCCACGGTTACTACACCCCGCAGAACCACAGGCCTGCAGCTCTGCAGGCGTGCGCTGAGCTCTGCCCACCCCCAGCCTGGCTCTTTGAAGCCTGGCAGAGCAGCAGAGATCTGGCTCCATCCTCGGTCAAGCCCTGACCCTGGCAGCCTCCTGATTTCCAGGGCACTGAAGTTATTTGATGCAGTGTATGTTTTCGGCCCCTTTCAGTTCCCCCTGTGCTCACGGGGCAGCAAACCCAGGGCTATGCCTGGAGCTGTGGTTTTGGAGCGGGGCTGTGACAGCTCTGTATGGACCCCACCGCTCTGGTATTTGTAGGCTTTGTTAGAGTAGCTTGAGTGTGGTCAACACCTCGGAGCAGCAGCGGTCTGAGGGCCGGTGCCTGCATCCTGAGAGACGGCTGGTGTCAGCGATTGGAGAATTCACAGCTCCACTCAGGGAGTAAGGAAGGGCCAAGCCCCTGCACACATGTCACAAGCAGTTACTGCTGGGTGACTCAGGCCAGGGAGTAACTTCAGGTTACTAGTCCTGGTTGTTGCTTTGGTGGAAGGGGATCGAGGGGTGTTACTTCAGGTTAGTAGTGCTTGTTTCTCGCTTGGAACCCGGTGTGACTGTTTCCCAAAGAGTATTTTTGGTTTTTTAAAACCGAAGGTCAGCAGTTCGCCAGCGCCGCGCTTGCAGCCAGCTCTGTGGTTCGCCGTGTGCCACCGGGCCAGGAGCACTTGAGATCCCCATCAATTGATCTGCAACAGTATGAAAGCAGGCAGGGTGACTGCCAGTGAAAACTCCCCGTCTCGCCCCATTTTCCCCACCCAAAGTGTCTTTCTGCCCATATCCCCTTTCTCGCTGCCTGTCTCCCTCCCTCCCTCCCTCCCTCTCGGCTGTGTATTGGAGTTTTTTTGTCTATCTTTTTCCATCTCTCTGTCTCTTTTCATAACAGTTTTTAATAATGTTTTAGTTAGTTCCAGCCTTTTCCCTCAATGGATCCCATTGGAAAATGCATTTGAAAGGAAACAGTTATACACTTCCCTTCCTTTGAAACTCTGTTGGCACCTTTTCCAGCGCAGTAAACCATACAACATGGATTTTCAAAGTTTCCAAACACAGACATGCTGGCGTTAAATTTATGAAAAAATATTTTATTCGGCTGTGTAGTAACTCTGAGGCTCTGAGCTGCTGCTGCCGCTCACAGTGAAACCGAAGCTCGCTTTGGAACTGCAACAGGTTTGCAAATCTCTGCAGGAAACGTAGCGGTGCTGGCTCTGGGGGAGCCTGCGGCAACCTTTGCTCCCGCCCAGCAGGAGGTGTAGCAGTAGCGAAGGGAAGAGAGGTGCTGGGGCACCCCGGGGCCGAGCCCACCCCCTTCAGCGCAGCCTTTCCCTGTGGATGCTCCTGCTGGGAACGGTAGCTGTGGGAGCTTCACGGTCATGCCAATCCTATCACAAATCACAGGGGGAAAGAGGAATTTGGCATGAAACTGTTCTGTCTTGTGCTGGTTAATGAATGTAGAATGCTTGCTGAGTCTCCTGGCAGGGTGGCTCAATAGGCAGTGTGAGTGTGCGTGTCCTGCAGCCTACCCGGGGTCTGGGGACCTGAGGCTCTGGCTGCGTGGAAGTTGTTGGAGCACTGAGATTGTATTCTCTAATAGGAGGACTCGGATGTGAAACTTCCTGGATTGGTTTCTCTGCGTGCTGTGGGTTTGTGCCTGTGGTTTCAGCCTTTCCCCCAGGGAATTGCTCACTTGACACCTGAGAACCTCCTTTTGCCTGGCAGATTTTCCTGAATTTCTACAGGAGGCCGTGGCCATCATTCACCAGGAGAGGTCGGGGGGTGGGGGGTGAATCCGGCCCGATCTTCATGAGTCCTGTCGTGAGAGGATGTTTCCAGACAGAGCCAGCCTCAAAGCCTGTACTCAGCAGCATTTCCACGCACTCGAGGTGCAGGGCAGTGCAGATAAGGTCTCCTGTGATGGACAAGACGATGATGTGGCAGAGATCCTGGCCTCAATTTTCCTCTTGTCCTGTTCATAAAATTCCTTTCCATTCACAGGGGAGTTTTCTGGAGAAGTTGCTGATTGTCTTATCATCGTGCTCAGTGCCACATGGAGCATAGGAAGAGCTGGAAGGTTCAGGTGCCAAATAATTTGATAGCTTTAAACGTGCTGGCTTTTGTCTTACAGTATCTTGAGTTTGGATGTCTCTCTGCATGGTATCTCCAACACATGTAGATGTGGAACTGAGCTTAAGGAAAACCACAGGATTTCTTAATTTATTTTTTTTACTGCTCACCTTGAAACACAGGAGGTGGAGTCCTCCTGAAAACATTGTCCTTCAGGAGCTGCCTTTGTTCCTGATCTAGGCAGACTTGCCCAGTGTCTGCAAATTTCATCCTCTCTCTGTTACCATGGGCAGCCAGCAAGCGAGGGACACACAAACAGTGACACGTGCTAAGTGGTTAAGGTGACTTCTGGGTCCCTTTGGAAGTTCACGACCAAAGGCAAAGACATAATCAGGTTCTCCAGCAGAGCACTGAGCCATCTAAATCCCCAAAACATGACCGTGTCCTGCAGCCCTCAGCCTTGCTGAACATGTGCATGTTTCAGCACATCAGGAGGGGCTCTACTGACTGCTAATTTTCTGTGCTGACTGAAAATGGTAATTTGAGGGGAGAAAAGGGAATTTGTCAGTAGGACTGCCTCACAATGCGTGTGATAGAGTTAACTTGAAGTTGCATGGATGGCTCTGAGTTTGGTGTTCCTGACTTCTAAGGCTTCAACTTTGTGGGTGTGTAACTTCTTTGTCTGTGTGTAATTCCCATTGCTTTTAGAAAAGGAGCTGCCCCTCATGGCACAGGACTGACCTCACCTGAGACCCTCAGCTGCCCTAGAAACCCAGATTCACCACACAAGGCTTGGCCATGATGGGAACACTGCACGTGAAGCTGTTCTCCTCCACTCACACCAGGTGCTGGGAGTGAGCAGCCACTGATGGTGCCAGCAAAGCAGTGTGGGAGCCTGGAGAACAGACTGCCAGCTGTCACCTGGCTTCTGCTGCTCTGTACCCTTTTTCTACCTGCCTTACCCTCCAGCAGCATCCTGCTTGTATCAGAAACATTGTGGCCAGCAGGACTAGGGCATTGATCACCCCCCTGTACACTTGGCACTGATGAGGCTGCATCTTGAATACTGGGTTCAGTTTTGGGTTGCTTGCTACAAGAAGGACATTGAGGTGCTGGAGTGTGTCCAAAGAAGAGCAATGAAGCTGGTGAGGGGTGTAGAGCACAGGTCTTGTGAGGAGCAGCTGTGAGCACTGGGGATGTTCAGCCTGGAGACAAGGAGGCTCAGGTTGTTATCTACAGCTACCTGAAAGGTGGTTGTAGAGAGGTGGAGTTTGGTCTCTTCTCCCAAGTAACAAACAGTAGGAAACAGCCTCAGGTTGCACCTGGGGAGGTTTAGGTTGGATATTACAAAAATTTTCTTCCCTGAAAGGGTTATCAAGACCTGGCCCAGGTTGTCCAGGGCAGTGGTGGAGTCCCCGTCCCTGGAGCCATTTAAAAGCCATGTAGGTGTGGTGCAGAGGGGCACGGTTTAGTGGTGACTTGGCAGTGCTGGGTTGGTGGTTGGACTTGATGGTCTTAACGGTGTCTTCCAACCAAAACAATTCTGTGATTCCACCATCAGCCAGCTTGCTTTCTTCTTTCCTCAGCTGTCCATCAGATGAGCCAGCTGCTGCTTCAGCTGCAGTGGCACATGAGAGCTGTCTGATAACTCAGATTTCCATAGGCCCCCATCTTGGCAAAGCAAGGGTGGATGGAGGTGGCAGAAGGCACACCCAAACCCTGCCACTGTCTCCTGCCAAACTTCTGGTTCCTGCTCCAAACTGTGAAGGTGCTAGGGATTTTGCTGAGGATTTTTAACTTGAGAAGAACAATATATTTTCCCTAACCTCATTCTGGCAAATGGCTAAACCTTTGTAGATGAAATTTCCCCAATAAATTTAGCTTAAAGAAAGCTTTTGGCATGAAAGGTTGCAGCCTAAATGGTTAAAGTTTGGCACAGTTGTCAGGAGCTAAACCCAGGTCTCATAACGGAAAGTGTTAGGTAAGCTGCACTGTAGGCACAGCAGTTGGGCTGTGCCCCCTCTCAAGAGGATGTCCTGGTGCTGGGGGTGCCACTGGCATCAGCTGGGGATGCTGGAGGGCCTGAGCCAGCACTAAAGGTGACCAGGGGCTGGTGCAGGAGATGAGGAGGTGGATCCAGCATGCAATGAGGACCCTGGGATTTACTTCTTCCCTGGAGCTGGGCAGGGCAGTGGCTTTCACTTTGCAAACTGTCACCGTGGTGCTCTGCTCCTTCAGGAAGCTGTAAAAAGAAGAGCAGCAACCAAGTGAATGTGTTGAAACGGAAGCTCCACACTTTGCTGTTCCTGCCCCATCAAAGGCTGCTTTCTGCGAGCGCGCCTGTCTGCAGGCGCTTTCTCTCCTTAGCTTTGACTCCAGGCTCTAAGTGCTCACCAAGGTTCACACCAGAGGAGGCATGTTCCAGGCTGTCTGCTTGCATTTGCTGCCAAAGACGTGCCCACCTCCAGCACTGGGTGGTTGGGAGTGGGGGGTGAGGGGGGGAGGTCGGTGGTAAAGGCTGCCTTTTATTTGCTGCGTTGTCCTGGTAAAACTTCACTCCAGGCTGGAGTAAATCTCTTGGGAAGCCCTGTTCACACCTCCTCCCCCGTTGTAAATAACATCTGACACAATTATGGTTGGGCGCATGCAGCTCCTGGGTGGGATGCTAGTAGCAGCTTGCCATGCCTGCTGCCTAGCACCGAGCTGGGCTCCGTGGCAGTGCACTCCCCCCAGCACATGTGCTGAGGAGCCTGCGCTCCTCACTTGGCCACTTTGGGGTGAAGTTCAGGGCTCTCAGTGTGCAGCTGGTTCCTTCAGGAGGGATGAAAGGGAACAGGATGCCTAAGGGGGTTATGGAGTCTCCCTTTCTGGAGATATTCAAGACCCACCTGGATTTGTTTCTGTGTGATCTGGTATAGGTGACCCTGCTCAGGCTGGGAGGTTGGACTGGGTGAGTTTTCGAGGTCTCTTCCAGCCCTTAATGTTCTGTGAGTCTGTGAAAGATCTGTGCAGGCAGAGGATTTGCTGTCAGGGACTTTCTTGTGCATCACCCTGCCCTACTGCAATGCCATTAATGCCTTTTTACATTTCCATCATCCACATTTTTTCTCCTTGCAGTGCATCATTCCCTGTTCTGTCCAAATTCCCTCCACCCATCCGCGTTTGGACACTTTCACTCTTGCAAAGCCACTTTGGTGCATCCTGTGGCAATAATCCCTCTGCAGCAAGAGACAGCTGGTGCCAGGCTGCTCTGGAGCTGTACCCATGCTGATGAGCTGGTTTGCCAGCTTGGAGGGCCTTGCTTTCTTACGAGCTAGCCAAGGATTCAGTATGTTTGGATTTGCCAGCCTCTTAGCTGCCAGGCAGGTCAAATCCATGTAGCTGTCAGTTGTTGGCAGCAGAAGCAGTGACTCTGGGGATCTTGCAGAGCCTTGAGGCCAGCGCAGATTTTGCTGTGCCTGTGTTGTGAGTCCTAGCATCAGCTCGCCCACTCGAGCGGCTCTGATGCCGCAGCACTGGCAGATCCAGCGCCGTTTCCCTGGCAGTTCTCCAGCCTTGGCCAGTGTGGGTGAGACTGAGGTGCCTGTGCCCCAGCTGCCATGGTCTGCCACTGGTGTGTGTCGGTGCGAAGGTGGGAGCTGGGATGTACACGCCTGCCTGGGCAGGAGGGGCGTTGCTGACGCTCCTTGGGGTGCTTCGCTTCCAGAATTGCCTCCTGCAGCCTTGCCGGGGCCAGGGCCATGGGGCAGGAGCTCAGCCCAGCCGGCTGGGTCAGGCACCCCAAGCGCAAAGGGAGAACTCCAAAGTGCTACTCAGTTCAAGTGGAAATGGCTTCAATCTGTGTTTTGACTGATGGGTCTTTTCAGGAAATTTCTGAGAATAACATTTCTAAAAATGGCTGCTTCTTTCCACTGATATTTCCTGGAAAAGGCTGTGGTTAATTTTAAACCACTATCCTTTTCCTTTTTTTGAGTGGAAATGGCTTTGTGCTTGTCCTCAAGGCTAATGTCATTCTTTCTGTCCTAGCCTGGGTTTGCCTGGTGGGGAGGGAGGGAGGGAGGGAGGGAGGGACAGTGTGCTTCTGCCCTGGCTTCCTCTTGCAGGACCAGTGAGATCTTCCAGAGCTGCAGAAATTGGGGTGTTGAGGGCACTCTGTGCACGTGGCTGCTTTCCCTGTGGAAATGAATAACTGTCTCACCCTGAGTCACTTCACAGTGATGCTGTTTGTCGGTGACTCCTGGCCAGTCCCCAGAGCACAAGGAAAGTGTCTCTGAAGTAATTCCCTTGCTCAGCCTAAAGCTGTTTGTTAGGGTCAGGAAGGATGTCCCGAGCTGGTTATCGCACTCCAGGTGCGAGGATCCAGCCCTGCACACAGATCCTAGGCTGGAGGATGGTCAGAGTCAGAGGCAAGCTCCCAGGTGAGCTGGAGGGAGCTGGCAGCACAGAGCTGTCCCCTTGGCCTTGGGCAGAGCATGGCTTCCCCTGTGGCTCTGGGGCAGGCTTGCTGCTTCGGGTGGGAATATGTCATTAATTTTTATACCTTCCCCTGTAAACCATCGACCCTTTTTTATGATGTCATGAGGGATTCCTTAATTTTGCAGCTGCTTCCTGGTTACGTCAGAGAAGAGCCTCCCGTCCTAGAGCCCAGCACTGCAGTCCAGAACGGCTGGAAACAAATGAAGTGTTGAATATCTAATGGCTTCCACAGGGAGAGCTGCTCCATCCTCCCCAGGCCCCCCGGCATTCCTCACCTCCTAGGCCTCCCTCCCTCCTTCGGACAAGATGGGGTTTTAGCATGGAGCAGAGGGAGCTGCAGACTCCTGGGCGGCCCCAGCTGCTTTTTGGGAACATGTGCAGCAAGCCCCCCGGAGCTGCTGTGTGTCTGGGCACTGTGACCAGGACTCCTACCTGCGACCCCAGGGCCTCCCTGCCTCTCCACAGGGAGAGGTCAGGGGTGAGAGGTGTGTTGGGAGCATCCAGGTTATTTCTGCAATGGGTTCGGGTGGGATTCAGCCCTGTGTGTGCTGCAGGTGGTGACATTTAGCTTGGTCAGGAGAGTTGGAGTTGCCATCGTGTCCACTGCTTGCAAATTCAGAGTTGGGGAGCATCTTTCCAGGAAAGCTGTCCATAATTCCCAGGCTCCTTGCAGGGTATTAGCCAGGGCTGAGTGAGCGCCTCCAGGTTCCCAGGCCTTTTCTGGGGGCAGATGAGAGAGTGTGTGTCTGTGTGTGTGTGAGACTCGCCAGTTCCCACTCGGGAGCTGGGAGTGCCCATGACTCACAGCTCCTCAGTGAGGGGGATTCAGGGAAATGCCCTGCAGCAGGGAGCATCCTCCTCACTTTGTGCCTTCCATTTCTGGTGGGTGTGTGAGGTCTCCACCATGGTCCAGCAGTGTGGTTGTCCTTACCCACTTCCAGCAGACAGCCCAGTCCGGCTGGGCTCCCTGTAGCCTTGCCAACGCTTCTGTCTGGTGGAGGGTGACTCACAGGGGGAACACTCCTGTGTCTGAGCAGTAAGAGAGCAAGCCAGTTGCCTTCGGGTGGTGTCAGTGTGGAGGTGACCAGCCTCTGGCATCTTCCCCATAGGGCAGCTGCCAGCTGGTGAATCAGTTGTGTGCCATGCTGCTGACATGTCAGCCTGGTGACTGCAGCATGGCTCCCCCCTCCCTGCTCTTCTCCACCTCCTGTGTCCCCTGGCCAGCTGCTTGTGCCATCTTGGGACTGTGTCTGGATGCTCATTTGTTGGTGTGATCGCCTGTGCCCAAAGTCCTTTACTGTGTCACTGGGGAAGGTGGCTTTGGCTGTTGCTGTGTCACTGGGTAAGGTGGGTTTGGCTGTTGCTATGTCACTGGGAGAGGTGGGTTTGGCTATTGCTCCCCAGGAGCAAAGCACATCCCTGCTGCTCTCTCTGCCTGCACTGGGGCCACCTGCTGCCGGCACTGCTCCAGGCTCCTCGGCCCAGAGCCGCAGTTCAGGTTAGGCTGGGGAGGCCAGCATGGAAACTGTCTCACTAGAGGCCTCCTGACCCTTGGCTAGAGCAGTCCAGTTGCCTAAATCAAAGGAATCTGTTCCCCTTCGGGACTCTAACATTTTCTGGCTGACGTTTTAACTGCAGAGGATTCAGCACTGCCTGTGTCGTTAACTAGGCTGGATGCAGGATCCTGTCTGCTGCTTGCTCTCCCGCTCGGGGGTTGCTGTGGCTCTCTTCCACCGCTGCCTGGAGCGTTCTGGGAGCCGAGCAGCTGGGAGCCCTCACTTCCAGCCTCTCTGTCCCATCCCTGCCAGTGCCCCCTCTCCACCCCCCTACCCAGCCGAGGCCACATGGCCTGCACTGGCTCTGCCCTGATTGTCCCTGGCAGGATTTCCTCCAGCGCATGGCACCGGAGCAGCCGGGAGAAGCTTCCTGCGGCCATGCCTCTCCTCGGCCGTCCCCTGCACCGCCTGCTCCCTCCCCGCTCCCATTTCCTGCGCCTGGTCGCGTTGCCCTAATAGCAGGTTTGGCATCGCTGTTTTGCACACCCTAGTGGGAGAAGGGGATGTGTTTATCACTTTTCCTGGAGATTATCTGTTTAAGCACTCTGTGACAGTTACAATAACAAGGGCAGCGCGTTGTGTTTCCCAGCAAAAGGACACTCGCTGCTGAAAGATGTATAGCACTAATTAGAAATACATAACATCCGGCCACATGGCAGCCTTCTCCCGGCCGCTCCATTTCCTGAGCTCAGACGACTTTGACGACAGTTGGTTTATGTTTTCCATGAATATAATGTTCTCAGAGAAACACAAATTTCTCCCCGTTAACAAAAGTTCCCTTTCTCTCCATCTCTCTCGCTCTCTCTCTCTCTCTCTCTCTCTCTCTGCCTGCCCCCTCCCCGTGCCCCCTTTCCCCTGCGAAGCAGGTAGATTTATGGCTGCAGAAAGCCTGGGTCAGATCCTGCTGGCGGCTGGGTCAGAGCAGAGCTCCCAGCCCCTGCGTGGCTGCAGCCGACAGCCCAGGTAGACGCTCGCTGGGGGCACTGCAGCAGCGGTGCTGGCCCAGCCGCCCTGCTTCCCAGGCGCTCTGCAAAGGAAACTGCCTCCTGGTAGAAAACCAGTGCTCCCTGTGCAGAGCAGCACCCAGCTGGAGAGAAGGCCTCTCTTTCCTCACGTGAAGAACCAGGAGGTTTCTTCTGCAGCACAGAGGCCTTTCGTGATCTTCAGAAAAACCTCCCGTCCCTGCTTTTCCCAGTTGCTTTTTCTCTGCACGCAGCTCGATGCTCATCAGCTCCCGTGGTTTTTCCATCCCATCCCCTCTCCCTCTTCTCACTCTCAGGCTCTGCTTCAGAGCAGATAGCCTGGGCGCCAGTTGGAGGAGTCTGGGTCCAATCTCCAGCTCGCAGCACGCAGCAGTGACTAGCACAAGGAGGTTTTTGCAGAGGTGCCTGCGTGCTGGATGGGAGCAGGGCAGTCGCTCTGCTGAGTGTAGCACAGGTTAGGTGTGAGGCTGGTTAGATATAAGGGAGATGGGAAGATGGAGCATGCTCAGGGAGGTGAAATCTTAGAAGGTTTTAGCTGCTGAAGTGAATTCCTGTTGAATATGGAAAAAAAACCTTCTGTATTTCAGATGTTTATAGCTCAGCCAAGTGTGGACAGATTTCTAGTAGGACAGGAAAACTCTCTGTTAAAAAGGTTATTCTGCAGCAAAATCACAGATCCCCTTTCCAGGATTTGCAGTTGCTAGATTAGTTCAAGGAAAAGGTTGTAAGTGTTTTTTCTGACAAGGGTAAGCCACTGTCTTGTTCCCTAGCCTCATTCTCACAAGTAGCCAAACTGTTTTGGCTAAAGATTCCTGGAAGAATTTGGGCTGAAACAGGCACCCAGTGTGGAAACTCCAATAGTTAAAGGCTAAGCCAGCTGGAAAAAAAAAAAAAAAGGTCTTACGAGTGGCTGGTGTCAAGCAGGCTTAATAGCACAGTGCTCAAAACCCTGCCTGCACAGAGACCAGCACAGCTCATGTCCAGCCCTCAGCTCTGTGGTGGGTTCACAGAGGGCTGCAGGGCAGAAAGTGCAGGATGACAGATGTTTGAGGCAAATTCAGACTACAAGGTGACGGGCAATGCAAATTACCCAGGCTGTTGGTTCAGACTGCAAAGCCTTCAGTGATGTTCCCACTTCAAAATTCTCTGCCTGCTGCTTTCTAGCCCTGTGCAGTGCTGCGCATATCCGTATAGAGTTTTGCTGGCTACAACTAACCAAGAGACATCCAGCTTGAGAAACTCTCAGAGAGTGGTATTTTAGGCTGGCCAAGCTCTCTGCAGCCTGGCTCCTCAGGCCTTGTGTCAGTGCAGCAGGTGGTGGTGCAAGCAGGGTACGAGGTTACCCTTGACTCAGTCTTGGCTGCAGATGCTGCGAGTGCTGAGGCCCTGGCCTTGGGCTGTGGTTTTAACAAGCAGTTATTTGGGTAGTGGTGCCAGCTCACCACCCCACGCAGCACCTTTGATGGTTATGGCACAGCTGAAAAGTGACATTTCTAACCCCTGTGAGCTGCTTCACAGAGTGGCTGTGCAGGCAAGAGCTGAGAGGTGACGTGGTGACAGGAGCTGTTTAACCAATGGCAGCATTACCAGGGACGTTTGCCTGGTTGCAGTGGGAGAAGGTGAAGGAGGAATGTGCTGTCGGTGCACAGCCTGGTCTTGTGCTGGATGGTTTCCTGTGGGATGTCACTGCTGGTGGAACAGAGGAGCCACATCTCTGACCACCTCGAGGTCCATGAGCTTGTGGCAGCTTCTTTTGTACATTCTTTCTGCCTGTAGTGTGCCTGGCCACCTCCTCACCCTGCCCTGGCTGGGTGTGGGTGCAGGAGGTTATCTGGTTGCAGCCTGATCTGGGATTGCAGGGGAGGAAGTGGAATGAGTGTTTGCTGTGGCTTTTAGCTGATGAGATCTATCAATGCCACCTGAAAATGTCTCTGGCACCGAGTTCTGATGCCGTAGTTCTGTTTCTTCTGCACCTGGGGGAAACAGATCTGGGAATTACAGGAAGGATCTCTCTGCCTGCTCTTGTTGGTCTGCAGCAGCTGGTGTCCCCAGGTTATAGTAGTGCTGTTCAGCTGCAAGGACAGGAGTCACCTAAGTGTCTCTGCAGCCTCCAAGAGCATCTCTTTCTGTGAAGTTGGTGTCTTAATGCATTCTGCATTACCAGCAGCACACCCTGAGAGCTCCCGAGAAGATTTGTTGCTCCAACCCCCACCCTTTCAGTGTGTTTTCTCTTAGTGCCAGGGCAGGCTCAGACACTGTGCTGTGGGTGCAAGACCTTGCTGTGGGGGTGGGGAGCTGGTTTCTTTACTGCTCATCACTCAGAACACTCCAAGGGCTTTAATTACCTCCATTTCACAAGCACTTTGCCCTTTGATTGTGCCCTCACCTTGATGGCATGGGCAACCAGAGGTAGGTAGCCCAGGGTCTGCCAGGTCACAGCCTCCACATCATGCAGTCCTGACCACTGGCTCTGAGCTCCCAGCTCAGTGAAAGCTGAAGCTCCCTACCTCCTGAGGAAAGTGGTGAAAGGCACAAAGTTTTTTTTCCTGATTTATGGCATTTTCCTCTTTTATCCTACAATTAAGCTCTTAAGAGGCGTTGCTGACAGTGCTGGGAGCTGGAGTGCTGGTGTATGCTCAGGGATCTTGAACAAGCATCCACCTGGACACTTGTCCTTCCCTGCAGGGTTGTGAGGCTGAGGGAGCTTCCTGGAAATGATGCTGACAGGCTTGGCCGGGGAATGAACTTTCAGAACCAGGGGAGTTTTGTCTAATTTAATGATGAGATGACAACACCCATGGCAGCTGAGCTGGAACCCCAGGGAAGCCACCCTTAACGTGGGTGTCCTGTTCCTCTCTCTGCACAGTGAGCAGCTCTGAAGGCTGTACCAGGGCTGAGCATCGTTGCTTATGTCAAAACTTTGTGTAAACTGGGTGTGAGCTGGTGGGCAGTAAGAGATGTTTGGTGGAGCTCTGGCTGTAGTACTCAGCTTGAGTGAGTGAGTTGCAGATACTCACGTGCAAGACACTCAGTGATGTATGGGGAACTTCTAGCCTGCACCAGGGAGCTCCTGGTGGCAGGCTGAGATCCTGGGACCAAGCCTGGCCATGGCCACCACAGAGCATTGCTCTGGCACTTGGAGTCAGTCTCTGACATGCATCGTGGCTCTGCAGTCCTTGTGACCCTCAGCATCATGAAAGCTTTTATTTAAGCTTTGCTTTTTTTGGAGGGAGAAGTCTTGGCTGTTGTACCAGCCCAGTCTGGGGCATGACTGTGAGTCTGGCTTGAGTGCAGTGCCCTGAGTCCCACGGGTGCTGCCCACTCAAAGTGTGGGGGTGCTTACTGCAGTGCCCAGAGCTTTTCACTCACCCCAAGGACTCGCCAGACTCAGGTGCAGCAGCCACGAGGGCTGTGGTCTCACCGTGTGCCCATTTAAGACAAGAAGTGAAGAGAATTCAGCAGCTCAGCCCAGCGCGGGCGGAGGGAGCACAGGGAAGACAGCTTTAAGTCTCTTGCACTGGCCTGTGGCCAGAGCACAAGGGCTAACACTCTTAATTGTGGGAAAGGCTTCATGAAAGAGATTTACTGTCCCAGAGTGGTCACATCTTTAGTTTTATGTTTCCTCCAAAAGCTGACAGCCCCTGCAGTACAGCACTTTTCTACCATGGCTCTGCAGCTCTGGCTGAGCGCCAGCTCTGGGGCACAGCATCCTTGTTTGGCTGCCAGGCACCTCTGGTGCCACCCCTGGGTTACACTCAGTGCTCTCCTCACTGGGTGCTGCACTCACTGCTGGCCAAGTCAAGCCTACAGGTACGCCTTTTTTTCCCCTGTATTTTCTTGATACTTTTTAGTCGTCTTCTGGTTTTACCCTTCCCACTCTCTTGGTCTGAAATAATTTGCATTTTAAAAAAAATCCAGTGTTTGTTCTCTGCTCCTCAGGTGTTTTGCTAGCCCTGGTTGAAATAGGGTCTCAATGTCTTACTTTAATTCTCTTGCTCTTTGCTGAAAATCCCTGCTCTGCCACATTAAGGGAGTTCAGCTTCCAACACTTTCTCCTTACATGTATCTGTGGTGGAGGTTCCTGGGAGCTGGGGCTCTGCAGGATCTCTCTCTCCCCATCCTAGTGCTAGGCTTGGCTCGCTCTGGCACTGGCTTGGAGTTAGTGTCACAGCAGCTCTGCTCACGGTGGCTTCCTGTCTGCAGGCAGAGGGCAGGGAGCCTTGGTCATGCAGCAGGCAATGCCATGTGCAAGCCTGTGAAGTGCTACTGCAGAGCAGCCTGGAGGGGCTGGTAGGAAACCCCCAAGAAGTGTGGGTGCATCCCACCACTTCCCCTCACACTGCATCCCTGTGTCCCTCTGGGCAAGCCCCCAGCCTGATGCTCTCCCCCACATCTCAAGGATGTGAATTTGGGGGCAGAGGATGCCCACAAGGCTTAAATCCCTGGTTCCTGAGTGACCGTGGGCAGCCTGGCATGTCCCATGGGCAGCCTGGCATGTCCCACGCTGCTCTCAGCCTCACTCAGTGTAACCCACGCCCTGCTCCAGCCAGTTCCCTCGAGCCAGCTCCCCGCTGCTCTCAGCAGCCTCAGAAGTGGTTCTGGCTGGGCCTAGATGTGCCCGGGGGGGATTTGCTCTCGCTCCCAGCCAGCTCTCTCTGGAAGAGCTGTGGTCGTGTGGCATCCACTTGAGTAACAGCTTCAATTAAGTTCTCTTGACAAGCTGTTGTGTGACTGGTGAACTAATGGGAGGAGCCCCCTCCTCAGCTGCTGAGGTTAAAACTCCAGCAGGGACAAAGATCAAACATGTGCCTAATTAGCCTTTTAACACTTAAACATAACCCCCTCCTTCAGGGGAGGGCACCAGCTCCAAGCAGCAGCTTCTGTGCTGGGAGTCTGGAGTGCCGGCAGGGGCTGGGCTGGCTCAGCAGATGAGGTGTGGTGGGCACAGCAAGGGCAGTGTGGCTGCAGCCTCTTCTTGCTACAGGGCAAGCTACTCACCACCTTTTTCTTCCTCACTACATGGAGCACTTGGGTCCAGGACAGGTGCAGTCTGGAGAATTGCTCATCCCTGCAGAGATCCCTGCCCCATGCAGGATGCAGAAAGGGAGGCTGCAAAGGCGGAGCAAGACAAAGCATCTGACCTGCTCCCTGCTGAACCATCTCTCTTTCTCCTAGAGTGCATCTCTGAAGACTGCCGCTCTGTCATCCAGGAACAGGCCACAGCCCTGGGGCTCTCCATGTTTGCTCTGCTGGTCAGGAGGTGCACCAACCTGCTGAGGGAATGCCTGCAAGGTAAGGGGTTTACTGGCAGGATCTGTACAGCTGCCCATGAGGCAGCGTGATGGGGTCCAGGCCCTTGTTCCTTGCTGTTCTGTCCACCTCTTCCCCTCTGCTGGGGCCATTTGGATTCTCCCCTGGCATCCCAAGCTCTGTCCAGGTCGTAGCTGGATCACCTGGCGGGAAAGTCCCTGATGTGTGCATGCAGAAATGTTTGGAAGAGAGGGATGGACTTGGGGCATACTTTCTGCCAGCTCTTGGGATACTTCCCAGAACTGAGTCCTCTGAATCCCATCTGTATGACTGGTGCAGTGCCACCCCACTGCCCTCACTAGAAGGCATCACAAACATCCTGGCTTGCCCCCCAGTCTGGTGTGTGTATGTAGAACAGATTTGTCTTTGTGTTTGCTGTGGGTTGTTCTTTGTGTGCCCAAGTCTGGGGTGTTGGGATCTGTGTTGTCCATTCCCACTCCCTGCCTGAGCCTGGCTCCTGGCTGTGGTGAGCTTCCTAGCTCTCACATCTTGTTTTTGCAGTTCAGTCACGAGAAGTGGAGCAGGAGGATGATGAGGATGAAGTCAAGGTCTCTGCCTTACCCCAGGACCTGAAGGAGCTGCTTCCCAGCCTGAAGGTCTGGTCGGACTGGATGCTTGGCCACCCGGACACCTGGAATCCTCCTCCGACCTCTCTTGAGCTCCCCAAACAGTACGTGCACCCTCTGGTATCTCTTCTGGTCCTTGTGTCACCTTGCTCATGCTTGCTCTTGGCTGTGGCACTCTGCCTTAAGCACCCAGGCTCACTGTGCAGGGTATGTTCATGGGGACTCGTGACCCTTAGTGACACAGACACTGCTTCAGTGATGCTTGGGTGAGGCTGAAGTGACTCTGAGGGAGCTTGGCTGGTGCCTTCTGCTTCCGTGTGCTAGAAGGTGGCCCACGAGCTAGCATTTTGCCTTCTGCTTAGGATGTGTGTCTGCTTTTGTTGGGCTACATCTCCTTTACGTGCTGTGCTGACCCAGCCAGCTTGAACAGGCAGGGCCTTCCTCTCTGCGTGAGGGAAATCCACTTCCAGCATCAGCGTTTTGTTGCCTTTTTATGACTGAATCAAGCCAAGCTCGGTCAGGCTGGGCTAGCCTGGAGCAACTTGCGCGTTCCTGGAGCTCCAGAAGCCACCTCCTGCTTTCAGAACCAGTTTGTCTCTACCCCTGCAGCGCCCACAAGGGTTAATATCCTAACCCGGCTGATTCCAGCCCATTAGTCCGTAATGCGGACTAGGCAATTTGCATATTTTTGGACAGAAACTCAAGCGGAGGGGCCAAGTGTGGAGCATGCAAAGCGGCGTCTGAGCATGCTCCCTAGCTGCTTTCCCGCAGGATTTTCCATCTGCCTCCGGTACTCCGGATCCAGAGCCTGAAATCACGTCTTGTTGTTAATCCAAAGGAGCCAGAACCCGGGGTGATGGGAAGGCGCATTAGGAGTAATCCAGCAAAGTGGCTTAACCGTTAATGGGGTCCCCGCTCCCTGCGTCAGGTCCAGTACCTCCTCTCCTGGTTTATTGCCTCTTACTCCAGTTCTTTTTCATTATTGGCTGAGGAAATGGAAATCTCACACAGGAAGTTCTGGGCCTCATTTTTTGTGGAGATGGAGTCTGTTTTCTGTTTGTCGGCTGCTCGGTGTGGGACCGCTGCCTGCTCATGTGAACTGCTGCCCATCTTTGGGCAGGAACTCAACCCGGGATCCGTCACGTGAGGGCTGGTGCACCAATCCCCCCTTCCCCCGTGCAGGGAGCCGCCGAGCCCTTGGCCAGGGGCAGCCTCGGGATGGAATTTCTGATCGGGTGCACGCAGCCAGCGCTCGGCGCCGGCCCCGGGGCCAGCTGCCTCGCTCTGCTGCAGGGCACAGGGCTGCTCTCTGCCCCTGGGCTGCTGGAGCAGCAGGTGCGGGCACCAGCTTGTCCCCTCTGGAGGCAAAAGGTGGTGGTGACAGTGTGGATCTTTGGAGAGTGATGGGGATGGGTCGTGGAGCTCTGCTCCATGGGATCCTGGCCTGCTCAGTGGAGAAACGAGGACTTTCATCCTGTAGTAGAGGCCCAAGGGCTTCCCCACCTTGCTGTCTCCATGGAGGGTGGCTGAGCAGCTCCCTGTGTCCCATCGTTGCCCTTACTCTGGAACGTGGGCAGCCTTCCTCATGGTGGCTCCCAGCTCCTCCTGCTCTTTGGCTCCCCAGGAGCATCTATCTTGCTCCTTTTGTCTTGACCCAGCATTACATGCCCAGGTGTTGGTGGTCTGGGACTCTGTGACAGCAGCAGCTGAGCTTCCCTGGAGATGTGGGTGGCAATGAGGAACACAGAAGCAGCTCCAATCTTGGGCATGACCTGGAACTTCCAACGTTTTCTATGGAGGTGGGAAAGAAAAAGGGAGCCCTGGGTTACTGTTTCAGCTCTCTGTTGACACAAGCCTGCTGCCTGGCCTGGTGCCGCTCGGTAACCAGGTAGAGTCACCAAGTGCTGGGGTTTAGATAGGAGCAGCTTCAAAGGAGTTTGGAAGTAAAACATGGGTCAGAGCAGCAGGCGTGCTGGAGTAAGCCAAGGTTTATGGGCAGGGTGAGCTCAGGAGCAGAGAGAGCTTGCAAGGAGTGAGTGCAGATGCCAAGCTGCAGTTCTGAGTGAGCAGCCTGTGGTGTTTCACACGTGCACTGTGCCTCACGGCAGTGGGAAGTGCTGCAAGGTCCCCACCAGTGCCAATGGAGAAGTTGGTTGAACAGTGAAATCTCCTCCCGGTGCTCTGCAGCCACCAATTTAATTGCCCTTCATGATGGCACGGGTGCAGAAGAAGAAGGACAGTAAAAAAAGTCCTGAAGCGCAGAAGCACCCTGCAAAGATGCCACGAATGTGCTAAAGCTTCTGGAAAAAACAGGCCCCATACCCACCTGGCAGCCCACTAGGCCTGGCCCAGAGCTTGCATCAAAGTGCAGCTCATCCAGGGCCAGTGCTGCTGCCAGAATGAGGGCCTGGGCTCGGGGCCAGCAGGGCAGCTTGTCAAGACTCTGCCAGAGCCTAGGGCCGGGGCCCTACAGCCCAAGGCCTCTGCTCACGCTGCGTTCACCATGTTCACCATCACTCCTTCATAGCAAGGGAAGAGAGCTTGGGGGACTTTGAGAACGTCTAAACTCAGCCCAGCTGTGGCAGTTGGTTTATTGCTTTCAGCTGGTACTTGAACCCGGGTCCTGGTCTTGGAGTCTTTCCCAGGTTTAATCCCCGGAGCTTTCTCTGCAGCTGTATGACACTGCGCTGACCCCGAATGAGGATAGGAAAATAGAAACGGTGCCAAGCCAGAGTCTCTTTTTCATTTGGAGTCTGGCTGTCTGCCCATGACCAGGGTTACATAATGGGAAACATAGCTGGGGCTCTGGAGAGCCCGCGTTTCACCACGCTGCCCAGACCTTCGCGTTCTGATGCTATATATCTTCCTAATTGTAGCTCGGATGCATTTATCACACTGCTGGATTTGAGTCCTTACAATAA
>VWZI01020704.1:43210-72882 GCA_013396835.1 Psilopogon haemacephalus | reverse complement strand
TTTTTTTTTAAAAAAAAAAAAAAAGCCCCGCACCAAATTCCTCAGCTCTCTGCTTTCCCCTCGGACAGAGGCGGAGGGAAAGGTGTGAGGGGTGAGCGGTGCCGAAATGAGGCTGTGCAGGAGCAGGCTCTGTGGAGCAGGATGGGAGGTTCAGGAGGCTGTGTCTTCAGGGCTCTTTTCTTGTTGCAGAGCTTGGGAATGAATCCCAGCTCCTGGCAGGCATCCTCTCCCTAAGCTGGGGATTCAGTGGTCCCAAATTCAACCTGAATGAGAAGCTGCATCTTTCCTCAGAGCCAGGCTCTTCAGTCTAGTGTGCTCATCCAGACCTTCGCGTTCTGATGCTATATATCTTCCTAACTGTAGCTCGGATGCATTTATCACACTGCTGGATTTGAGTCCTTACAATAAAAAAAGTACAAAAAGTTTTTCTTTAAAAAAAAAAACACACACCAAATTCCTCAGCTCTCTCCTTTCCCCTCGGACAGAGGTGGAGGAAAAGGTGTGAGGGGTGAGCCGTGCCGAAATGAGGCCGTGCAGGAGCAGGCTCTGTGGAGCAGGATGGGAGGTTCAGGAGGCTGTGTCTTCAGGGCTTTTTTCTTGCTGCAGAGCTTGGGAATGAATCCCAGCTCCTGGCCGGGATCCTCTTCCTAGCTGGGGATTCAGTGGTCCCAAATTCAATCTGAATGAGAAGCTGCACCTTTCCTCAGAGCCAGGCTCCTCGGTCTAGTGTGCTCATCCGGCCCTGAGCCGTGCCTGCAGTCACCAGGGCTCAGGGCATACGCTGGGACATGTTTGCAGACGAAAAGGCCATGGAGAGGTGACAGGCTGCATAGATCCTTCTCTTGGGACTGCTGTAGCTGAGCAGTGGAGGTGTCCTTCACCTCTGCCTCTGAGAGAGAGGCTTGATGAGCTTTCTATGGCTCTTTTCTCAGATGTTTCCGGGACAGGAACTAAACCTGACTGTGGACATCTCTACTTCAGAGCTGCAGTGTCTTGTGGTTTGGGGATTGTGTGTTTGGGCCAGTGTTTCCAGGTCTTCTAGCATCACAAACAGTCACTTCTGCATCTTAAAATGAAGTTCTGTCTGCATGTTTCATGGTGAACATTGCATTGAGGTCTAAGCAGTTGGTCATTTAAAGCCGTGGCATTGTCTTGCCACAGGGTTGGGGCAGTGTCTTTCAGACCTGCTGTCCCCAGGAAGAATTTGAAAGGATCAGGGGTTAAAAGAAGCAGGTCCTGGGGAGAAGGGACCAGGATGGATCTCCTGAGGCAGAGATATTAGCAGCAGAGGTGAAAGGCAGAGCTCCAAGGAGGCTGCTGTCATTCAGGTGGTGCCATCTCCTTTTAGGCCATATGGCTGAAGAGCTCAGATGGGTGAATTGGGCTGAACACAGGAGAGCAAAGCTTCTCCTTGCTCTGCTTTGTTACTGTGATGAATTTGTTGGTAAACGAAGCACAAGAATCGATGGGGAAGCCACTGGCTGGGCAGACAAACTGCCACAGGGCTGACCCTGCTGAATCTCTGCTCCTTCCACGCTGGAGCAAAGAGCCTCTCTCAGTTTGTGGAGGCTGTCTGCAAGCATTTAAAAAATGGTTAATTTAAACCAAGTATTAAATTAAATCCAAAAGCTCTGAGCACATTCTGGAGCTTACCTTCCCAGAGAGATCTGCCAGATCGCTCTCATCACATTGCTGTTGTGGAGAAGTGTCACTGAGATGGCAGCTCCCACTGGGAGAGATGGACAGAGTCTTGGATGGGAGTGCCAAGATCTTGCTGGAGTTTGCTGAAGACTAAGTGGAAAATCCCTTTCTGCAGATCTCAGTCTTAGTTAGTACTTCTGGCCACCAGAGCTTCCCTATCGAGACATCAAAGTGAGGATTCAGAGGTGTCTCAGCAGCGTAAACCTGGCTGAGAATGAAGGTAAAGTGAAGTGAAGCAGAAGCCAAAAGGCTCCATGGAGAAGGGGGCTGTGGTGAAGCAGAGGCTGACTGGGAGGAGACTGCACCTCTCCCAGGGAGGAAAGCATCCGTCTGACTCTGAAGGCAGGTTCCCAGGAGAGGAATGGGTTTATGGATGCCCAGTTGGCCAAAGGGACTGAATGCAGCATGGGGGAAATCATTGGAGACACAGGGCAAAGGAACTGTGACCACCTCAGAGTCCAGGGCAAGGCTGGTGAACACCTCTTGGGAAGTGCTCCCAGTACCAACGCCTTTTTTCCTCGCTGAGGAGCCGCTTTTAGTCTGGCTTTGACTTCCTATGGGGTGGGAGAGAGGAAACCCAGGAAGGGGATAGGGAGAGTTTAGTGCAGCACGGCAGGAGCTGGGATGGGCAGTGGGAGCTGGTGGGTGCCCATCTCCTAGCCCCGGCAGCGCTCAAGCCTGAGGTGTTTGCCATCTGCGCGGCCGCCAGGCTCTGGGCGGCCAGGGAACACAATGCAGGGCTTCTTCTGCGCCGCGCTTTCCGGGTTTGTTCTGCAGCTGTGGAGTTCGAATGTTAGTGTTTAAACAAGCTGGTATTACACAGGAAATGGCCACCTCCACAGGCCCCCGCAGGCTTGTAACATGGGGTCATTGTGCTTGATATTAATCACCAGGCAGCCCGCGCCCCCGGTGAAGATGGTGGCCCAGGCCAGAGCGCGGCGGCCGGCAGGGAGTTGGCGAGCATCAGGCTTGCCCTGGCACCCTCTGCTTTGGCTGGGCTTTTTGCCTCGTGGAGGTGAGCGCCCACCATGGGCACCCACCTTTGCCAGGAGCTGTCCCCCATTTCCCACCCGGCTGCGCACTTGTGCAGAGGGTGCTGTGCTGTGCTGTCCCGGCCGGGCTGCGTCCTGTCGGCGTGCAGCTGGGCTGCGCTCGCACTGACAGCTACATTAAACCTGGAATCCTGAGGCAATAAAAAAGAAATTAACTCTTTTTTTTTTTCTTCCCCCCCCACCCCGTCCTAGTGGAATATGGAATAAGCAAATGTAAATGTGTCTGTGGGGAAGCGAATAAACCCCCGTTCTGAGGAAAGACCTCCAGCTCACCCCCTGCTCGCTTCCTTGGTTAAAAGCTCTGGGAGCTTCATCCCTGTACCAGGGAGCTGTGTGCCTGGGCTCGGTGTCAGTAATTCGGAGCCTCCCCCCGCAGAGGGATGCTGAAGCCATGGCACTGTGTGTATGCGGCGTGTCCAGGCACCTGGCCCTGCCATGGCTTTCCAGAGAGGCTCCAGCACTGCAGTGCTGTTGGGTGACATAAACCAGAAACACCTGGAGGTGGCCATGGCGTGGTCCTGGGAAGAAGCAGTGAGAAGAGAGCCTGAAAGGGCTCTCGAGAGTTGTGCAGCCGTTTAGGGCCAGTGCCCGTCCCAGCAGGACATCCACGAGGCCATATGGTTTTGGCATGAGCTGTTAGCACTTGCTGGCTTTGCTGGTGAGTAGCAGCTGGTAAATGATCTTGGTGGTGCCAGTGCTTGGAGATGTGCTGCAGAGAAGGAGCTGCGCCCAAGGGGAAGGCAGAAAATTGTCAGACCTACTCTGCAGTCCTCTCCCTGTGTTGCAGGAGAAAACCACAACAGAATCACCAAGACCACCTTCTTTCTTGGTTTTCCAAAGGCTCTGCAGGGTGCTGCATGTGAGAGGGTGCTGCCAGCCGCTGCTGCAGAGCTGCTCAGGGTTGCTTTGCAGCAAGATCTTGCTACCCAGGCAGCCAGCACAGTCTGTGATTTGGCTGAAGGAAGTCCAGGGTAGTAACCTGACATGTCCAGCGCAAATGACAGATGTGGCAAGGCACTGTGAAGCTGTAGGAAGCTGGGGATGAAGGGGATAAAGGGACAGGGACTGCTCTCATGCTCAGGGGGTAGTGCAGGGATGCTCTGCCTGGCAGCGCTGCCAGAGGGGCTGAGGACAGGCAGCTGTGGTGGACGAAGAGAGGAGAGGGGACCCCTGTGATGGTGGCTGTGAGGGTGTTAGCAGTGTCAGCTTGGTGACTGCTCGTGTGGTGTTCTTCCCTCCCGTGCAGGGAGATGGTTCCTTATAATCTGTGCTGCTTCTTGACCCCAGTAGCATCCACTGTGTGTCCCAGTGCTGCCCAACATCCTACTGCTGCCTCCCTCCCACCCTCACCGGTCATCTCCAGCGGGGGCCTGCCCCTCTGCTTCTCGGGGAATACAGAGGAGGTCTCTGCAATCTGTTTCTTTCCCTCCTCCTCCACTCTGGCCCCGTGCACCTGGCTGTCTCAGCCCCTCTGGAGTATCCTTTGCATCGGTGCCTGTCCCCTAGCAGCCTCATGCGCTCATTCTCCAGCAGTTACAGGCACTTTCTCCCTGTTTCCTCTCCCCTGCTGATGCTTGCAGCTTCTGCACCTCCTTCATCCAAGCCGAGTCCTCATCGCAGCCCTCTCTGGCGGGGCCCCACCAGTGCTATGTGACCGGACTCAGGCAGCCGAGCCCAGTTGCCAGCAGGGCACTGGGGGAGGGCTGAGCCTCCCAAGCCTGTGCATCTCCCATGGGCAGAGCTCGCCTTGGAGGTGGCCCAGAGCAGCCCTATCACATCCGGTGCTTGTCTCTGCAGCCCGGGCCGGAGGATAAACTATCAGGGCTGTGGGGCAGTGGATCATTCCTCTTATTATTTTCTTCTTTTGCAGATAGGGGTCGTGGAAAGTTCAGTTCCTTTTAACCCTCGCAGCTCTGTTTATTTTCCAGCTGGTAGCACAAGCGCAGCGTTTCCCATTACATCACAAAGGGCCCCGGACAGATCCCTCCGAAAAAAAAAAGAAAAAAAAAAAAGAAAAGTGTTGCAACTGTTTATTTTTTTCCATATTTAAACATTTCTGACAGCCAGACCTGGCTGAGCCAAGCGAATGGAGCTTTGTGAATGAACCCAGCTCCCGGGTGTGGGTACCCGGAGGGTTTTTAAGGACCTCTTCTCTGCGGTGCGCGGGGCTGGGGCTGGCTTAGGGACGTGGGCGACTCTGCGGTGCATGTGTGCTGATTACGTGCCGGGCTTTGATTAATGGCTCCTCATTCTGCCTGGCTCCCAGGACGCTCTTGAAAACAAGATGTTTCATTTCAGTGCGCTTTCCTGGTACATTGATTCCCGTNGGTTGGGGAGGGGGGGTCCCTCCAGCCCTGGGCTGCTTCAGGCTGCGCTGGTCACTGCTGTGCCCCTGGTGATGCTGCTTCGTTTGCCTGCACTTTTCAGAGGTGGGGTGGAGGAGCAGCCCTCCTTACTGCCACCAGAGGAAGATCAGCTCCAGTTTCTCCTATTCCTTGCTTTTGTCCCACTTTAAAGAATTAGAAAAGCTTCAGTCCAAGTGGGTTTAAGAAACGGGAGGTAGAAATGCGGTATGAGGCAGGCTGGTCAGCTGCAGTGCCTCTGTGCTTGGTGTTTTCCTGTGCTGGGTCTTCCCCAGGGTGTGCTCAGAGATGAGGATGTGACAGGGATGTGCGGAGAGCGGTCGAGGGCTGCTGGTGGCTTTTCGTTCGCACCTGGCTGCCTGCACGTCACTGCCACTCCGTGAAGGTGAGACACTGCAGAGGCAGCTCTGCAGGTCACTCTGGAGTGTTGAAAATGTGGCCAGAAGCAAAAAAAAAAAAAAAAAAAAAANAAAAAAAAAAAAAAAAAAAAAACCAAAAAACAACCTCCTTAACTCCCTGTGGGTGGGGTTTAGCTGAAGATAATCTCTGTGCTTTTTGAGTGTGGCTGCAGCACATGGTTGCAGCAGAAGGAAAGAAGATGCCCTGGGCTGGGCTGCAGCCCCCTCCCCGCCCAGGTGCATCTTTTGCCCTGAGAGCGGTGCGGGAGTTCAGCCTGTCCTCCCAGCAGGCTTTCAGATTGAGTAACAAGCATCATCTCTCCCATCTGGAAGGCGCTGGGCTGCTGCCGGCGCTGCCCAGGGAGGCTGCTTCCCGCACATGTGCTGGCTCGGGAGCGGGCAGAGGAGGGCAGAGCAGTGGGAAGGACCAAGGTCCTGGGAGCCGTCCCGCTCCAGGAGGGCGGACAGGGTGGTCGGTGTCAGCGCTCCGGGCGAGGGTTACGAGCCCTGCTGGCGTCGGTGGCAGCGCAGCTGCGGCCGGAGCCCTCCCAGTGGGGTAGGTTAGCGGTGCCTTGCCTTGCCTCGCCTCACCTCTCTGGTATTCGCTGCAGCATTGCAGGCAACTCCCAATGCATTCCAGCCCCGAATTGCTCACGTCTCTCCTCGTTCTCCCAGGGTCTCAGTAGATGTGTGGGCGACGCTGGCTGACTTCTGTAACATACTGACCACAGTGAATCAGTCGGAGGTGCCCTTGTACAAGGACCCAGATGACGACCTTGCCCTGCTTAGCCTGGAAGAGGATCGACTGCTCTCGGGCTTCATTCCCCTGCTGGTCGCCCCCCAGGAGCCCTGCTACGTGGAGAGGACCTCGGACAAGGTCAGCAGTAGGCCAAACATCCCCTCTTGATTCCTCCAGATTTTTATTCTTGGGAAGTTTTCTGTGCAAACGGAACACGATTAAGTCATTGAGAAGGGTGTTAAGGGAAAATATCGACCTTTCAGCCGCTGACATCCAGCTCTGTGTCATGAAAACCCCTCTCGACTTCCTCTGGTGTGTGTGTGCTCGCTGGCATGTTGTATATACGATCATTTCCTCACTTGTTTAAATAGTGCAGCTTGTGTTGGCAGTGCTCTCAGTGCACTCCAAATGGTTTGCATCATGCTTAAAGCACCCTCCCCCTCCCCCCCGGCCACAAAACTCTGCCTTAGGAAGGCAGCCAGGACTTTTTTCCTTCTCTAAAGAGGAGAGTGATAAATAGGTGACTAGAGAGAAGCAGACACCATGTGTTAACGTACAAAAGGCTTTTAGGAATATGAAGCATTCCCCACTGCCCGCTCTCTGTTTTCCTTTCTTTGCTCTAGGAGCCCATTCTAGCCTGAACTTTCCTTCGGCTGTTTGTTTTTAGAATAATGAAATCAGTTCCCTTGTTGATGTGGGGTTTTGGGTCTGCTCTCTGCCACCACCTGGCCAGAAGGGACCCGGGGGCTGCACTTGGGTAACGTGTCTAAAGCCCGTGGGGGGGTGGCAGAGGCACAATGGCATTTGTTTTGCCTGCCCGTGGAGGCCTGGCAGGATGAGAGTGGCTCTCAACAGTTTCCTGCTGGGAGGCACAATCACAGCACCAGCACCACTGCTCAGCTGGGCCCCTGCGACCAAGCTGGTGAGGGGCCTGGAGCACAGCCCTGCGGGGAGAGTCTGAGGGAGCTGGGGGTGTGCAGCCTGCAGAAGAGGCTCAGGGGTGACCTCATTGCTGTCTACAGCTACCTGAAGGGAGGTTGTAGGCAGGTGGGGGTTGATCTCTTCTCCCAGGCAACCAGTAACAGAGGGAGGGGACAGAGTCTCAAGTTGTGCCACGGGAGCTATAGGCTGGATGTTAGGAGGAAGTTCTTGCCAGAGAGACTGATTGGCATTGGAATGGGCTGCCCAGGGAGGTGGTGGAGTCACCGTCCCTGGAGGTGTTCAAGAAAAGACTGGATGGGGCACTTAGTGCCATTGGATAGGGCTGGGTGCTAGGTTGGACTGGATGAGCTTGGAGATCTCTTCTAACCTGGCTGATCCTATCCTATCCTATCCTATCCTATCCTATCCTATCCTATCCTATCCTATCCTATCCTATCCTATCCTACGGCGCTGCTTCCCTGAGCACTTGGTGCAGCCAGAGGAGAAGTGGAGATGCAGAGGCTGCTTTCTGTGGAGAGCTTGCCTGTGGCAGTGGCAACTTTGCCTTCCCACCTGCCACTACTTCTTGACTTTCTTCTGATACGACAAGTGAGAAATTCAGGACCTTGGTCACAAAGGGACCCAGGAAGTGCAGATTTCTTTTTCATTTCTCTTTCATTTCTCTGTCTGCCTGGCTTGCAGCACTGCCCATGGCATAGCAGCACAGGCTCCCAGTAAAACTGAGAGCTCTTCCAGTTTGGGGAAACACCTTAGTCCAGGAAGTCACTGTGGAGAAACGGATTTTCAAGGCTGTCTTTGAAGGGGTTAAAATAGCAAACATGCAGTTGCCGTTGCTGCCCTAAAGGAGCCTGTTTGCCCCTGTGCATTGTGGCCTCACTGGGGTTCTGCTGGGGTCATTCCCCGTGCCCTACTCTTTCCACGAGGACTCTTTCTCCAGCAGGAAGGGGAGGTGGCAGAGCAGCTCCCCATAACCCATGGGATGGGGTCAGTATTCCCTGAACTCTGCCTCCTGTAACCACACTCTGGCTTATTCGGAGTGCCATCTACCTGCCCTGCCAGGCACTTGCACTCGTGTGTAAAGGAAGAGCAGTGTCCTTCTGCTAGAGCTACACCTGAGCCCCTGAGCTGAGTTTGCTTACTATCCTGGCTCCCTTTGGTGCTTTATAAAGAAACTACACCACCACAGGCAGGAGCTGGAGCCCTTTGCAGATCAGCAAACATCTGGGATTGCCAGGCCTAGTGATACAAGCTCAGCTCTGCTGGAAAGGCAGCATGGGGAGGAGGAGGTCTGACTGTGTCTGTCCCTCCCTTTCTTTCTGGGCTGTTTTTTGATGGTTTTTTGCCACCTCTGTAGGTCTTGCTTGTTAAGTAGCTGACCTTGGAACTGTGATCCCAGGCTGGGTTTATGCAGATCTGATCACCCATCCTGTGCCAGCTGTGTCATTCCATCTTCTGGTGGAAGGGCAGGAGGCAAGGGCCTTACACACCAAGCACATCCCACGGAGGTAGGCAAAGGAACTTGCTGGCACCAGCAGTACCCAGGACACACTGAGCAGAAGCAAAGGGTTCTGCAAGGTCTCTCCTCAGTCCAGTTACCATTAGTTGTCAGACTGGTGAAACAAGAAGAGTGCATGCTCATTGTGCAGAGGACACCCAAGAGGACTGCAGGGAGGGCAGTGAGATAGAGCAGAGGTCTCAAAAGCTTCACTTCCAAGAAGGGGCTGGCAGAGGTGAGGCTTTTTAGTCTAGAGGAAATTCAGGGAAGCTTCAGTGAGCTGCTGCAGAGAGGAGGAGGAGAACAAACTGTCCTCCAGCTCCCTGCTGAAAAGCACAGGAAGGAATGGGCATAAATTGCAGCAAAATAGAAGACTGGACTTTAGGAAGCTTCGTGCCTTTGGGTAGTTAAACACTTGAAAGCAGCCTCCAGAGCCATTCTGCAGAATCTCTTCAACCTTGGAGATGCTTAAAAGCAGGCTGGGTGGTTCTGTCAGGTGCAGCTTGGGTGAAGATGAATGCTTTGGGAAAAGGAGGCAAAGTGACCTCTTCAGATGCTCCTGCTCCCATTTTCTGTGATTCAGTAATGCTGTAGAAAGGGACTAGAGTGGCACCTGCATCACTGCAAATGACTGCCTTGTTCCACAAGTCTTCTACTTCTGCAGTATTAATGAAGGAAATTATTTGACTCTCCAGAAAGAGGGTATTGTAGAAGGCAAAACAGACCCAGCCAGGAAGGTAAGACTGAGTGGCATGAACCCAAATGCCTTTCAAAAAATGGTCATGAGTGAGATGCAAAAAGACAATTCCCTGCAAAGAAGTCCCCAGTCTTAACCAGGGGATCTTTGTGTGCAGTCCCCAGCCCAGCAGCTTTTATCCCTGGACGTATTGAATATCTGAATATTGAATAATTGAAATCTGAATATTGAATATTTGAATTTCTGAATATTGAGTATTTTAATATTGAATATTTGGATATCCAAATATTCAATATCTGAAGGGGGCCTACAGGAAGGCTGGGGAGGGACTATTGACAAGGTCTTATAATGGCAGGATGAGGAGGAATAGATTTAAACTGTCAAAGGGGAGATTGAAACTGGATGTTAGGAGGAAGTTCTTTACAGTGAGGGTGGTGAAACACTGGCAAAGGTTGCCCAAGGAGGTTGTGGCTGCTTCTTCCCTGGAGGTGTTCAAGGCCAGGTTGGATGAAGCCTTGAGTGACCTGTTCTAGTGGGAGGTGTCCCTGCCTATGGCACAGGGGGGTTGAAACTGGATGAGCTCTGAGGTCCCTTCCAACCTAAACCATTCTATGATTTAAGAGTTGTGTAGTCACAGTGCTTAGGGATATGGTTTAATGAAAGCCTTGTCAGTGTAAGGTTAATGATTGGACTTGATGATCTTCAAGGTCTTTTCCAGTCTAGGCAGTTCTGTGATCTGCTCTCTGCCCTCTTTCTTGGTGTGCAGAGCCCAGGTGAATCTGACTCCTCAGCCAGTGCATCCCTGGGCATTTGGCAGAGGATGAGTGCCATGTCCATGGTGGCACGAGGGAATCTGTATCCCTGAGCTTCAGTCAGGCTCTGCAGCAGAGCAGTTCTGTCTGATTGTGGTCATCCAGCCACGTTGCAGGAATTTTCTCCTTTCTGTGCTCCTCTTTGGTTGTGATTGAGCTGCAGGCAGGTGAGAAATGTGCAGCAAGAACTGGGAAAGCCAATGCTGATTTTTCACTGCTTTTTTTTTTGCAGGAGTTATTTTTATGTACTTGATTTCTTCCTCTGTTTTCTCAGTCTTGGCCCAGTTTTCATAGAATTATAGAATGGCTTAGGTTGGAAGGGACCTTAGAGATCATCTGCTCCAATCTCCCCAGAGACACCTCTCAACTAGACTCAGCTGCTCAAGGCCTCATCCAACTTGGCCTTGGGCACTTCCAGGGAGGAGGCAACACCCCAAGCTCCTGACAGTTCTTTGCTGTAGCAGTAAAGAAAATGCACTGCACTTTATGTGGCACCCTGGGAACGTTTTGTGGGCTTGGAGGAGGGTTCCAGTATGTCAAAGTGGCTCTGAGAAAAGGGTTCAAGTATGCTAAAGTGGCACTAGGGAGCTTGCTGCGATGCCTTCCCTCTCTTTTGCGTGGCTAGGAAGAAGCAGTTGGCTTTTAACTACAAAGAGAATATCTCACTTTGCTTGCTGATGCTCCAGATCCTTACCCCATGCTTCTGCACCATTGCTTTTTTGAGGATTTTGTAACAATTTCAGAGGAAACGAATCTGTGGAGAGGCAAAATTGAGCTTAAACCAGTGTGGGATTATTGGCTCAAGTAAGAGGGGTGGTTGTTTTGTAAGCTATGTAAGACAAACACTGCTCTCCCCACTTCTTTTTGTTCTCCACATCCCCTTTAGCAGATGAAGTGCAGTACTCAGCCAGAGTTTCTCAGCAAGTTCTTGAGCGTTTGGCCTGTCTCTTGTTTTGAGTGAAAATGTTCTGACTGGGTTCTTTGCCATGAAGCTGTGCATTTGGATTCCTGCTGGAGCCAGTGTGACACTTAGAGCTTCCCATCATCTCTCTTGCACTGGCATTGAAGCTGTAACCAACAAAAGCTGGCTCCAGTGTGAGCATAACTGGGAGATGTTTTCCTGGGCGTCCGTTGGGCAGATATCCATTGCAGGCTGTGTGATGGGACACCACTGAACGTGCCAGTCAACAGCAAACTATGCAGCCTGGTGCCTGAGCTGTCAGACTGTCTGCAGCGTTTGCAGCTGAAAGAGACAGTGCCAGGACCTCACTCACCCAGCCTTGTACCCGAGGCTGGAGTTAGAATCATAGAATCAGTCAGGATTGGAAGGGACCACAAGGATCAGCCAGTTCCAACCACCCTGCCATGCCCACAGCCTCAGCCAGCCTGGCTGCAAACACCTCCAGGGATGGGGCCTCAACCACTTCCCTGGGCAACCCGTTCCAGGGCCTCACCACTCTCATGCTGAAGAACTTTCTCCTCACATCCAATCTGAATCTCCCCACCTCCAGCTTTGCTCCATTCCCCCTAGTCCTGTCATTCCCTGATAGCCTAAAAAGTCCCTTCCCAGCTTTTTTGTAGACCCCCTTCAGACCCTGGAAGGCCACAAGAAGGTCACCTGGGAACCTCCTCTTCTCCAAACTGAATAGCCCCAACTCTTTCATTCTGTCCTCACAACAGAGTTGCTGCAGCCCTCTGAGCATCCTCCTGGCCCTTCTCTGGCCATGCTCCAGCATGTCCACATCCCTCTTGTTCCCAGGGCTCCAGAACTGGACACAGTACTCCAGGTGAGGTCTCACCAGAGTGGACTAGAAGGGGAGAATCCCCTCCCTCAGCCTGCTGGCCACACTTTTCCTGATGCAGCCCAGGATCTGGTTGGCTTTCTGTGCTGAAAGTGCACACTGCAATTAAGGCGCAGGGAGAAGGAAAGTAGCAGCTGTGGATTCGTCAGGTGGTTTGTGGTGATGCTGTGAGGGACTTGGAATGGATTGGTCAGGTTGAGGTTAAAGCAAGTCCCAGCCGTGGTGCATCTGAGCTGTGCGTGGGTCTGTTCCCCTGCAGCCCTGGGAACCTGGGCCGTGTCCTGGCTTCCTCAGCTCTCACTGAATCCTGATGTCTCATGAGCATCCTGCTCAGCAGTGACCCCCATGGAGCCGGTGGCAAGGCCGGAAGAGGGCTACAGCTTGCTCAGCACCATGCAGAGCAGGAAGCTCCTTCTCCTCTGGGCAGGCACAAGGGCGTTAGGATTGTCCTCGTCCCTGCAAGCTCTGCAGGCGCTCGGTGTGTTCATCACCCAAGGCTGTGCCTGCAGTGCAGGCTCTGTCACATGCCCCAGCCAGGGGAGATATGGAGGAGAAAGTGTTAATGTCCCTTCCCACAATAAACCTCTCTGCATGGGGGGTCCTGAAACCAGAGCCTCTCTCTCCTCCCCCAGCCCTGACACACGTTAATAAAAGGTTTTTAAATGCCAATAAAAAGGCAGCAGCCCCAGCTCACCAGGTCCGGGGCCCAGGGTCCTTGGGAAGGCACTTCACAAATGTGTTTTTTGCATTTTCAGGCTTTTTTGGCTGGTGAATAAGATTGAGGAGAAATACTCCTTCCCCTGATAACAATACAGTGAGACGCAGGATCAGCAGTGTGTGGATTAAAACCAGACGGTGCATGATTAATACATGTGCTTATAGGGCCAGTCACTCTGGGTCCCTCCTCTCAAAGCACTCTTTTTTTTTTCCTTTTTTTGTCTTTTTTTTCCCCCCCTCATGTGCATGCTCATGCATGGAGTGACCTGGCTCAGATACTCACCACTCGGCTGGTCTCAACCCTGTCTCACCTCACCGGGCAAATGAAAGCTCCTAGACATAACCAACACTGGCTTACTCCCCTAGACCTACAGGCTGAGTACTGCATGGCTCCCCCAGCTCCAGGGTGGCCAGATAGCTTCCTACCCTTGGTGCCCTTCTTTTGGTCACAAGTGCTTGCTTCCTGCTCTTTGCACTTAGAATCACAGAATCAGTCAGGGTTGGAAGGGACCACAAGGATCATCCACTTCCAACCCCCCTGCCATGGGCAGGGACACCTTACTCCAGATCAGGCTGCCCACAGCCTCTGCCAGCCTGGCCTTAAACACCTCCAGGGATGTGGCCCCAACCACCTCCCTGGGCAACCCATTCCAGGCTCTCACCCATTCCAGGGTCTCACCACCCTCATGGTGAAGAACTTCCTCTTCACATCCAATCTGAATCTCCCCACCTCCAGCCTTGCTCCATACCCCATAGTCCTGTCACTACCTGACAGGCTAAAAAGTTCCTCTCCAGCTTTTTTGTAGGCCCCTTTCAGATCCTGGAAGGCCACATAGCCTAAAATCCAAGCTTTCTTCTCCTTAGAAAACACAAATCTCTTCCCTCTGTACTGTCCAACCCAGGTGGGCAGTCTAGATTTGACCTTCTCTCTAGTTGCCCCAATATGCTCTAGACTTAACAGAGGCTAAGTCTTTGAGTTAGCTATTTAAGAGCTAATTGTTTAGGCTTAGGCTAAAATTAGCCCTGTCTTGTTATTCTCTTACTTATGGCATTTCAGCCTTCTTCCAGCCTCACAGATATCTCTTGGCAATGTGTAGTCATGTCTGATGCCTCTTGGAAAGGGAGCTCCAGGTTTAAAAGTCATGGGGGAATAGCTGTTGGAATGACCAGGCTCTGTCATGCCTCTAAACACCAGATGCTTTGTCCTTTCCAAGCCCTAATGGCTCCTGGGATGCCAGAGATGAAATCCACATTGAAGCGGCCACACTACAGTGATTTTGGGAGGACTTCCTGCAAGGCATCAGAGGAAGGGTAGCAAGAGGGAAAAGCACAGGTCTAAGGAGGAGAGGCTGAGGGAAATGGGATTGTATAACCTGGAGGAAAGAAGACTCAGGGGAGACCTTGCTCTCTACTAGTCCCTGCAAGGAGGCTGGAGCCAGGTGGGGTTTGGTCTTTTCTCCCCAGGAACAAGCAATAGGACAAGGGGAAAAAGCCACAAGTTGTACCAGGGATGGTTTTAGATTGGATGTGAGTTTAAATGTCTTCCCCAAAGGGTTGTCAAGCCCTGTCTCAGGCTGCCCAGGCAAATGGTGGTGTCCCACATCCCTGGAGGGACTGAAAACAGGTAGGTGTGGTGTGGAGGAACAGGCTTTAGTGATGACCTGGCAGCGCTGGGTTAACAGCTGAACTTGCTCTTAAGTCTCTCTTCCAACCAAAATGATTCTGTGTTTCTAAGACCAGGATTCTGGGAGCACAAACTCTTTGTAAGCAGAGAAAAAACCCCAGTGAGCAACTCTAACTTTTCTCAGCATCCTTTCCATATTCCCATTCCATAGCCTCGGAGCATCTCCCTCCAGCTGGCAGGCAAACGCTGTCAGCCCCTGAGAGCAAGAGCTTCCAGCTTGGAGTTTGATCCAGAGAGGAAAAGGGAAACTGTGAGCAGAGATCGGAGCCCCAAGCAGGAGAGTCCAAGGAGGAGTCATCTTTGAAAAACTCCTTCCTTCCCTCCCTGCCTGCCTCAGGTTCCAGAGAAGCACTGAAGGATGCCTGCCACAGGCAGCCCTGCTCCGAGCTGGAACTTGGCAGGAGATGGCAGCCCCGCGGCGGCAGTTAGAGATGTTTATATTTTCTGACCAGTATCTGAACTCCATCCCAGCCTCGACCTTCCCTTTCATGTGGTGCCTTTGGATTGTAAAAGGCAATTAGGCTAAATTATGGGCCGTGTTGGAAGGTGATGTCATTGGGTGATGGAGTAGAGGGTGGGTTTTATGCCACTCCAAAGGTAACGTGCAGGACATCACCTGCCTTGAACTCCTCACCCATCCTTGCCATTTCCTCCAACTGCAAGTGCCAGGGACTGTGTGGGCACCACGGGAGCCCCTCTGTGCCTTTTCCAGGTGTGTGGTTAGCACAGTAGGAAGCATCAAGCCAAGTTTGTGTCCCCAAGTTTGGGTGGCAGGGGAGGATACACTGATATGTGGTGTGCTGTTTGAACCATACCTTCCTAGCGGTGGACATGAGTGCTGTCCTAGTGACTGCTCCTCCTAGAGCTCTCCTAGGGTGTCTTCCAGAGAGGTATTTGATTCATTTTGGTCTCAGTTTTTGAACCACTCTTTAAGCTAAGAGAGTTTGGAGCACATCCTTAAAACTGCATTTCTGCAGAGGAAGGTGAAGGTAGCTTGTGGCAAACAAGTCCTTAGCACTGCACGAGGACACTAAATACAGCCCTGGAGAAATCTGCAATGTGGAATAATAGTTCAGGCTCTTAAAAGAGGTGGTGCTGGGGGGGGTGGGCTTTGAAAAAAAAAAAAAGCTGCAATAAATCTCTCGAGTGGAATCTGAAGGAAATGATCCCATCTGGAAAACTCCAGGGCTGGTGCTGCTGAAGGCTTAAGGAGCGATGCGGATGGCGCAGAGCAGAGCCTGCAGTCTGTGGATGACAGCCTCCTAATTGATGTCCATTGCAACTGGTACTCTGCCAGTTGATCTTGGCCACCAGCCAGCGTGCTGTAATTTTGGGGCCAGGTGTGAAGCATTTCTGTTCCATCTTGTTCCCAAGCACCTACAGAAGCCTCACACATCTCTCACTTGGGGGCTGCTGCCCTGTAGGAAACAGCTGTACAGGTATAGGTGAAAGGAAATGTCACAGCTGGGCTTGGGAGTCCTCCCCCGTGCCTTGCCTAGGGCTCTCTTGGGGGAGCTGCTCTCTCCCACTTCCCCACCCCTACCCTGTGCTGGGTTTGGGGAGGCAGCCACTGTCGCAGGCACACCTGCCTGTCTGTCAGCAAGATGCTTTGAACATCGGGGAGCTTCTGGGAAGAATGTGCAGGTCAGAAACCTCCTCTTCAAAGAGGAGCCCACGGTGGTGTGCGTCAGTGCTGGAAGTGGGGAATCCAGCCTGGGAGAGCCCCGGATGCTGGCAAGCTGTGCCCATCTCCTCTGGTCTCTTCTTCCTCGGCAAAGCAGAAGGAAATTTCCAACGGGAACAAGAGCAAGTCTGTAGAAAGCACAGAGCCTTGAGTTTGAAAGACTGAGAACCCACTGGGATCTTCAGCAAGCTGTAGCAGGAGCCAGTTTCAATGGCTGTTAAAAATGTGCATTATTTCCATCTAAATTGGGCTTGTTTCAATTCCCACTAATCACATTTTGGTGTAGGTTGGGGAGCCTCTGATGCTGCTCAGACCTCAGTTTATCAATGTGTCCCAAGTTCCCCCATCCCCATCCTCTTTTGAGGAGCCAAACAGATGATGGCCTGAGAGAAATGACAGTCTTTGGGTTGTGGTGGGGATGCTGTGTTTCAATTCCCACTAATCACATTTTGGTGTAGGTTGGAAAGCCTCTGATGCTGCTCTGGCCTCAGTATATCAATGTGTCCCAAGTTTCCCCATCCTCTTTTGAGGAGCCTCTCTCACCTGAGAGAGGTGAAAATCTTTGGATCATGGTGTGGATCCTCTGAGCCGTTCTCTTGGTGCCTCTCTCACACATTGCATTGCTCTGTGAGCTGCCACACCAGCTTGTAAGGAGGAGGTGAGCACTGTGCTCTCCTCCATACCCACCAAATGCTTCCAGCATCCCACAGGCTTTGCTTCCAGGGGCAGAGCTTTGCTTTCAGCTGTGCTGAACAAGGTGGTGTTTGCTTGTGAGCAGGAGAGTGAGCAATTCGGAGTTTTTCAGCTGTTGGCTAAGTTGCTCTTTTCAGAGATGGAGAGGGTAGGAGCTGGTGTCCTAATCTGCAGGCTTTATCAGTAAAGGTTTTCTTTGTCCAGGTCACTGAACCTATTGTTAAGCAGCGTGAGCCCAAGCAAGCTTCCCCCCAGCCCCGCCAGCACTGCCCTCTTGTTTACGCTGACATTTTGAGACCTCTGGTGACCAGATTTTAATCCAGTCCTTATCCTGTGCACTGCAGTCTCTGGGGCATAGCTTTCCACGTCCTCTTGTCCCAGCCACACAGAGTGCTCAGGCTGAGGACAGCTGCCTGCCTGATGACGCACAGCTGTGGCACCGAGCTGCAGAAACAGTGGTGGAGGCAGCAGGAGCTCAGAGCTGTGCAGCTACCCTGCCCCAGCCAGGCATTAACGGATCCCCTAACCTTAGCCAGGCAGGCACAGTGGCAAGGAAGAGCAGATCCAGCAGTACCTGCAAGTCCAGCACCTCTCAGCAGAGCTGGGCTTCTGCTGCTTTGCTTCTGTCCTGAAGCTGAGAGCTGGGGTGTGAGAACTGCAGTCTCACTCGGAGGTGAGGAACCACCTGCCAAGGTGTTAAGATCCAGCACTGTGTTCTCTTAAGGCGCCTGCTGCTGGCCCTCTGAGTGGCTTTGTGGTCTAGATGCAGCTTGCAGGGGGCTACGAGGTGTTGCCTTCCAAGCAGCCTCATCTCTTTTTGGGGAAGTGGGAAGGGAAGAACCAGAAGTTGGTGGAAACAGCCTGCTCCTGAGATGCCTCTTTCCTGGCATGTGGAGAGAGCAAGCAATATCCCCCTGTGCATGGGGGGAGCTGTGGGGAATTTGTTTAAGCAGCTTGTAACATTTCCATCCCTTCCCCCTCTACCTTGCCCCAGCCCTGGATCCATCTCTGCCTCTTCTGCAGGCTGATTTTGGACAGGGCACTTCAGTCACTACACTGGCTCAAGGTGAATTGGGCAGCCTGAGTGTGAGCTGTGCATATGCACCAGCAGCACATGTGTGGCTCCTCAGCCAGCACTGTACAGTTTGGCTCTGGTGTCAGCAAAAGGCTCTTTCAAAGCATTTTCTGGGAGCTGCTCATCATTCAGCCTCATCCCATGCCTGGGTTCAGGTGGTGTAGGATCTTTTCATGCAGATCTGGTTGTCAGATATCTTCACTTCTGTCACCATCAGGCCAGTTTTATGTAACGAGATGCTAAACTTTATTGTGTTCAGCCTTCTTAGCCTAAAAGCTGCCTCCAGAGGTTGGGCACAGACTCTTGGGAAACAGGAAATGTCCTATTCAGGGAACTCAGTGACTGCATGTTCTCAGAGTTGGCATCAGTGGAGTGACCTAGGAGAAGCAAGTCAAACCATGATGTCTCCTGTGCAGCACCTCCTCGGTGTATGCTGCCTGCACCCTTCACTTCCCATGGGGATTTTCAGCAGGTAAGGGCCTCATCAGCACCATTATGGCACAAAACCTGCCAGGTCTTGGCAGGACATCAGGCCCAGATAGTGCACAGCTCTGACTATAAAAGAGGTATTCACCATGACTTCAGTGGAGTGAGAATGACAAAGTAGAGTCCAGACCTGGTGGAATTTGCTGATTAGTCTGTAAGTATATTGAAAGGCCTCATTAAAACACCATTAATGCTGGATCCCCTCCCAATGAGCCATCTCTTATTGCTACCCAGAGAAACTTTGAGGAAATGGAAAGGCTGCTCTGGCTGGCCAAGCCTGTCCCTGCCCATGAAGCGTGGCCTCTCTTTGGGCAGTCTCTGTGGTGCTCCAGGGTTGATGTGGCGCTTCTGATTGTGCAGGGGCTCCCTGGGACTCAGGGTTACCTCTTTGCCTCTGCTCTTTGCCAGCTGGATGCTCCACTACTGCTCAGACTCTGCACTCCGGTGCTAAACTCAGTCCACAACCTAAACCTGTGGCTTAGCTTCGGGGGTGAGCCTGGTTTGTCTTTGGCCAAGTGAAATGCTTAACACATCCCTGCTGAAGGCGGCGGCGGCAGCGGCTCTGGTATCCACCAACGCAGCTATTGGAAGGACCTCAGGAAACCTGAAAAAAGACCCCATTAATAACTCCTCATTGTTATCCCAAATAAGAAAGATCCAGGTCCTGGGAAGCTTGCCAGAGAAGTGGACGGGGTGGAATGCAGGGAGTGGTCAGCCCAAATAACAGATGGGGATCTACTCTGTCTCTACGGGAGACGGAAGGTGACCTCTGTCATTGAGCTTGGAGTCTGCTCCCCACATTGCTGCTCCCAGCTGGACCTTGTGTTGTTTTTGTGGATGCCAAATCCTTCTGCCAGCGCTGGGCTGAGTCTTGGGTGAGGATGGAGAGCCCAGCTCCCAGGACAGGCTTGACCTGTAGCCCTCAGTGCCCTCACGCTGCCACATCCCAAATGGGAAAGAGAAGACAACCACCATGCTCTTATTTAGGATTTTCTTTTCTCGCTGTCATTGAAGGCAAAGCACTTCCCAGGCATTAATGAACATGTCCACAACACGTTAGGGCAGAAGGAAAAGCCATTTCCTTGTTGGAGATTGGCAGCAGAGGTACGCGAGGCTGAGGGACTGACTCGGGTCCCACAGGAAACCTCAGCCTCACAGGATGAGAACAAACCCCTGATACCCAGGCTTTGGGGCCAGTGCCTCAGCCCCAGGCCACCCCTGTCCCTTAGGAAGATGAGGAGATACTGAGTGAAGGTTCACTGGGAAGTGTTAAAATTCTGCCCAAACCCAGCCCTTGTCTGAGCAACTGCTGCTGACTGCATCTGTGCTGGGGCACCAACCCTGCTGGCTGCTTGATGCAGATGGTTGAATCTTGAATGCTGCCTTCAGTTTGGGGCTCCCCAGTTTTAGAGGGACAGGGATCTGTGGGAGAGGGTCCAGCAGAGGGCTACGGGGATGCTGAGGGGGCTGGAGCACTGCCTGGTGAGGAGAGGCTGAGGGACCTGGGGCTGCTTAGGCTGGAGAAGAAAAGAATGAGAGGGGATTTAATCAATGTCTGTAGGTATCTGAGGGTCAGGAGTGGGGGGACAGGCTCTGCTCACTTGCTCCTTGGGATAGGACAAGGAGCAATGGGTATAAGTTGCAGCACAGGAGATTCCACCTCAACACAAAGGAGAACTTCTTGACTGAAAGGGTCCCAGAGCTCTGGCACAGGCTCCCCATAGAGGTTGTGGAGCCTCCAGAGAGGCTGGAGCCTTTCAAGGCCTGTCTGGATGTGTTCCTGTGTGACCTGAGCTGGATTGTCTGGTCCTGCTGTGGCAGGGGGGGTTGGGCTCGATGATCTCTTCGGGTCCCTTCCAACCCCTAACATCCTGTGATCCTGTGAATGCCATTTTTTCCCCATAAGATATTTGCCTGCATTTCCTTAAACACGAGGCAAGCTCCATCCCTTGTTTAAATTAACAAAGTTTTCCCATAACATTTTGCATGCCAGCGTTGCACAGAAAGCATTTTCTCCACCATATGTAACAAATATTTGTCTCCAAGTTTATGCATGAGGAATGGTGACAATAATTGTGTTAATTTCTAGTCCTTTTTACAAGGCTTTTTTACAAGGGCTTGTCGTGATAGGACGAGAGGGAACGGATTGAAGCTGGAGGAGAGCAGATTTAGGCTGGGTACTAAGAAGAAATTCTTTACAGTGAGGGTGGTGAGACACTGGAACAGGTTGCCTAGGGAGGTTATGGATGTCCCCTCCCTGGAGGTGTTCAAGGCCAGGCTGGATGAGGCTGTGAGCAACCTGGTTTTTCATAGAATCACAGAATGTCAGGGGCTGGAAGGGACTTGAAGAGATCATCTGGTCCAGCTCCACCCCCTGCCAGAGCAGCATCACCCAGAGCAGATCACACTGGAATGCATCCAGATGGTTCTTGGATGTCTTCAGAGAGGGAGACTCCACAACCTCCCTGGGCAGCCTGTTCCAGTGCTCTGTCACCCTCACAGGGAAAGTTTAGTAGATGTCCCTGGCCATGGCGAGGAGCTTGGAACTGGATGATCTTCAAAGGTCCCTCTCAAAACTTTCTATGAATTTTCATGGACTGGTTTGTGTTGGAAGGGACCTTTTAAATGACATCTAGTCCAACCTCCCTGCAGCCAGCAGGGATATCTTCAAGTAGATCAGGTTGCTCAGAGCCCAGCCCAACATGACCTGGAATTTTTCCACTTCTCTGGGCAACCAAGACTTCCCACAAACTGTACTTGGCATAGGTGGGTAGATAGATAAACACAGATGCTTAGCATGGAGACAAATGAGCTGTCTGAGCTCTGAGAAGTCACTGCCTGCTCTGCTCTGCTCTGTTTGTCAACAGCAGAAGATTCACATTTTGATTCTGCCTTTCTCTGAAGCATGAAGGGTGTCATGTTTATTCCAGCATCCTTTATTCTTGAAGGAAGGAAATTTATGGCTATAGGCAGAAGGTGACAGAGTTTGCTGTGTCCTTCTAGTGCTGTGTGAGGTCATCTGATACGTGCTCCACATGTGTGTCCTGTAGAGAGGCAGCACTTCCAGAATGTGCCTGTGACCTACCATGTATCTGCTGCTGAAGCCTCTTCTGAAGATCATGCTTGTACTTGAAGTCATTCAGATGCTTCTTGAACTTGTACTCATCACCAGCTTATGTTGTTAATTCCCTCCAGTACCAGCAACTGTTCTGTCCTATGAGCAAAGATTTGACCATCACTGCTCTGAGCCTTGCAGACAGCTGATGGGTTGGATGCTCCTACCAGTCAGAGCCCTGGGAGCTGAATTTTCTTAGCAGTTGCCTGTTTTCACAGCTGTAGCTACAACCTCCTTTTAGACAGGAGCATCCTCACAACCTCCCTGTTCCTTGAGACTTGTTCTGATGTGGTAAAGGAGAGATCCTCCAGGTATCAGCATGGCTTGGAAGTGTGTTGTGCCTGCTAAATGTTCAACAGGCTCAGTCACATGGGGAACACTGAGGTTATGAAGATAAATCTTTGTAGGCTGGAGAGCTGGAAGAGAGCTGTGGATGAACTTGGCTAGGTGGGCATGAGAATGAGTGTCTGTAAGGATGTGCTGGGTGGTAGTATCATTGCAGGTGTGTAGATGGAACAGGCTGCCCAAGGGGCTTGTGGAGTCTCTCTCTCTGGAGGTATTCAAAACCTGCCTGGATGTGTTCCTGTGCTAGGTGACCCTGCTCTGGCTGGGGCGGGGATTGGACTGAGTGATCTTTTGAAGTTCTTTTCTGTGCTTCTGTTGCTGAACAGAAAAGTGAGCAAAGAGTGGAAGTGCTGGCTGGGGACAGTGAGGGGCTTGCAGCAAATCACAGTGTGCTGCTGACCTCTGCATCAGGGAACTATCTGTGCAATGCTGGCCACCACTGGAAGGTTGGGGCCTGATTTCCAGGCCATTACCTGCCCTGTTCTGTGTCAATAGAAGTCATGTGTTGGTTGGCTTAGAGACTGAACACCCAGGGCAGCCTTTCTGAAAGGCTGTGTGAATGATGTGGAGGAGATGACAGAAATGCAGTCAGCAGGAGCAGCTGCTGCTCTCCACACTCCCTGCCCATAGCACACTCAGGAGTGTTGGCTGCTTGTGGCATGAGTGGGACTGGTCTGCTGTCAGTAAGATGCACAAGGATTTATCCATTCCTACTTGTTCTTCATGATGTCCTATGCCTCTTGGATCCCAGTAGTTAGGTGGAAGTTATTCAGCTGGCAGAGTGGCACTTTTAGGTTGTTTAGGGATCCAAAGCTTGGTTGGACTGGTGCCTGTATCCCATGGGATGTGGAGCAGGAGGATCTGAGCATCCTCGGTGCTTCACCTGTGGAGGTAGTCGAACCTTCATTGTGGCTACTCTTTTGCTCCACAGCATCTCTGACCATCCTGCCCTTTTCAGACTAAAAGCCAACATTTTGGAGAATGGTTTATTTAAATGTGCTACTTTATGTTTTGGTGGGGGGGAGGGGGCTGTGGGTACCCAAAATGAAACATCTTGGCATGGTGAACTGTGAGAACAGGAGAGGATTTGCCGGAACTCCTGAGAGACCTAGCATGTGTGTGCCAGTGGGATGTAATTTCTGTCCTGCCATCTCTCTTCTCATACAGACCAAAGGCTTTGCCTTGGGAGGAAATCTTCAAAACCTGCTTCAGATGTCTTCAGGGCAGCCTGGTGATAAAGAGGAAGCCTGCTGGAGTGTTACCCGCTCCGAGATGTGTTCCCATCCTGCCTTGGGCAGTGCCACCTCTTCCTGGCGACCACTTCCTTGCTCCTGGAGCTCATGGGTCTCCTTTTCCCCTTGGGCAGAATTCCCACTTTACAGCTCTTCCCAGGTTTCACCTTGGTTTCCCCCTTTTTAATAGGAATGCTTGGCCTCTTGCACTCAGACTTGGGGAGGAGCAGCTTGTTTCTGCAGCTGGCCTGGTGCCAGATGTCATCACTTCAGGCAGTGCCACGCTGCACATCTTCAGCAGTTTGAAATGGAGAGACAGAGAGAGGCAGATAAGATCAGCAGCTTTAGGTGATGGCATTGTTTCAAATAAACCATGCATGACCCAAAGCTTCCACTTCAAATGGGGAATGAAATTGCTTCATCCTTTGACAGCTTGCTCCATGAAAGAAATTTATCTTCACTTAATTGCTTTAGATCCCAAGAGGCTGTGTACAGTAATTTCTAGGAGATAATTATATCAAATTAAAAAAATATGTGACTATCTGCCTGCTGAGCATGAATGCAGTGGCCAGAGAGCAGGAAGGAAAGAGGCACCGCATCTGACTCATGCTTGCAGGTTAGGGCTTCCTCTCCTCGCGGTCCACGCTTGGAGACCACAGGAGAGCCTGCATGAGAGGGACTGGGCACTGGTGAGCTGGGCAGGCTGCTCAGAGGCAGCAAACCTGCTCTCCTGGAGCTTCTGCAGGGCTTCCCTGCTGGGGCATGGCAGAGATTTCCATCAGGCAGGCCTTGTCACCTGTGGGCTGAGCTTGGCAGTGCCTTCATCTGGTTAGCCCTCCTGTGTGGTTGCACGGTGGAGCTGAGGAACCAGCAGGCTTGTTGATTTAAAAACATGTATATTTAGAAGCAGAGTGTAAACTTCCTGCCCAGGCTGGGATTGGATTCTTGACTATGTTTGAGTTTCCAGTTTTCATTTCCTTTGCCCTCATACTTAACATTGTGTATCTCCCAGAGTGTGCCCCAGACTAATCTTCTCCTTAACCCTCCCTCGCCCCACATTTTTCTCTCATTATTTGCACATCAGTTCCAGCTCTTCCAGGAAGCTGCATGTCCCCTGAGTGTCACTCTGTGCCATGGCTGAGCCTGGACTCCTGCAGGTCTCTTTCATCACTCTGGAAGTGACCTCAGAGCCCAGCCAGTGGCAGACCCAAGTTGGGGACTGCAGCAGGGCCAGAGCTAATGGCAGCTCAGAAGAAGATGGACTCTTGCAACCTAAAGGGACATCCTTCTCTGTAGCTCAGGAGAAGCAACCACTGATCACCTCTAGGAGGGGTAGATCACTCCATCACCTGCATCTTCTCATTCCTTTCTATCAGACTGCCTATCCTCCTTGGCTGTTTCTTGAGAGAGCTCCTGCCTTTGCAGTCTATCTTCTGGGGACAAAGGTAATTGTGTTCCCCCCACCCCAGGGCTGTGACAGATTTTTGTGTGTGATCCTGCGTGGGCTTTGAAAGGGTTGTCAACAATCCTGGGCCAGAACTGAGCTCCTCCCTAGCCCTGTGATGTGCAGGCTGGTTTTTGAAGTGCGATGCTGCTTCAGCTGTTCCCAGGAAGTCTGCAGGGGGAACTGTGTTTGTACTAACGAGGTAAAGTCCCTGTGTGTTTCTGGAGGGGATCTACTCAATGTGCTCTTTGATGTCATCTCAGTTTTTGGACTTACATCAAGTAAGTCTTAGAAAAGAAATGTTTTGGCTTAGCCTAGAACATTTGCACCTGAGCAAAATGACCTGTGGCTGTCCTGCTGTCTGAGGAAGAAATTCGTGGCCACCAGTAGAGCTGGGGCAGGGAGACAGAAGCTTTGGGGCCCAAAGGCTGCCAGCTCAAGACAAGCTGGCTCCCAGGTTTGCCTGAAGTGGTGAGCTGGGAGAGTTGTTAGATGGGAAATGTCTCCTCCAGGCAGTCCTCAAACCCAGCACTATCTCCACGTGCTGTTGAGGATGTTGCTGATGCTTCATTTCCTAACAGTCTTTGAGTGCAAGCAGAAGCAGCCCTCTGAGATGTTACCTGGGGTGCTGCATAGTTCAGTTAATGTGTGCTGAGCTGAACAGTTTGTCCATCTCCTTGGGTCTCTGGAGCCTGAGAAGTTGGGATGACTCTCCTCAAATGTCTTCATATTTCATGTGTTTTCTAGTTCAGACCTCGCAGTGCTGCCACAGGGCTTACATTTAATCATTTTTTGGCCTGGCTGCCCAAGCTCAGTGCTCTCCAGCAGGTCACAAGTCCTGAGCTCCAGCTGCAGTTTGCCATCATCTCTTTTTTTTACTGCATGAGATAAAGCTTGGCACACTGCAGTGTTCCATGGTGTCCACTGCTGTCCTCTGTGACCTCTGCAGCCCAGATAGCCTTTGCCCCTTTGTGTCCTTCTGGAAATGATCCTGGGCTGCTCTGAGGCTTTGATCCCATCATCCCAGGCTCAGAGAAGGGAAGAGATGCTTACAGCAGCAGATTTTGGTTGCCTGGAGCAGAGAGGCTGTTTTCTTCCAGCATAATGTAGTTGGGGTGTGGGGATGCACTGCGTGGCTCTGTGACTGCCTTGATGTGCCAATCCCATAACAACTGGCAACTAATCAACAGGAAAAGGAAATGCTCTGTTGAGGAGAGAGAGAGAAAAATGGGATGTGGTTGGAGGTGAGGGACCAGCCAGGCACTGCACAGCCACACCAGCCAGTCAGTAAGCTCAAGCTCAGGCCTCTTGGTCACAGGAGTTAAGATGTGGCACCTTCTGCCACTGTGGGGTTTCCTGTGGTTTCCCATCACAGCTCTCTCAGCAGTGGTCACTCTCTCCACCTCCTCCTGCCCTTTTTCTCTGCTTTCTTGACAAACTTCTTCACTTCTCTTTTTTTTTTTTTTTTTTTTTTTTTTTTTCCCCTCCTCTGTTAGCAAATAATATCTCACCTGAAGCCACCCAAAAGCCATTTCTGCTCTTACTGCTTTCAACGATTGGCTGCCCTGATGGGGCCAAAGCCCTGAGGGCTACAAAAGGATGGGCACCCCACTGCAGAAACTGGCAGAAGGGCATTTAGGAAAGGGAGAGCAGGAGAGCTCTCTCATCTGGCTGGAAGCTGCTGCTCATGGTGCCCTTGGTGTTTTGTTTCAGAGGCCACGAGTGAAACGAGTTAATGATGATCCCAGATGGCTTCAGAGTTTGCCTCTTGCCACCCCTTCCTGTTCCCCCAGGATCTCAGATGGTGGCGGGAGATGAAGTAAAATTCTGGAGTTGATTGTAAAAGTTCATCTCTCTCCCTAAATCGTGCTGGAACTTGCGTGTGCTGTGTTGGCAGCTTCAAGGGGATGCTACCTGGTAATTAATTAGTTGTCAAGAGACAGCCCAGAGGTTCCAAGTCTTTATATTCTTGCTAATAGAAATTGCTCTGATTCCATTTTCCCCCTTGGCTGGAGGGCTGAGGAGCACAGAGCAGAAGCTATGGTCCATGGGCAGCTGGAGCTTGCCTGCCTGTCCTCTGTTGGGGCTCCTCTGAGCATGCTAGCACAGGCTGCCATCAGCACAGAGCCTGGGGGAGCCCGGTCCTGAGCCCTGGCTTTGCCAGCTGGTTCTGCTCATGTCTCTCACCACACACTTGCCCTCTCTTTGCAGGTCAGCCCTGCCACCATTTTCCTTCACCTTCTCCTCAAGGTCTTCTCTGGACATCATCCTTGCCATCAGCCCTTCCTCTGCAGCCCCTTTCCCAGCCTGGACAGAGGTGCTGGGCACATTTCCTTTTGCAGAGCCTTTTCTGGGCTAAGCTTAGAGAAATGTTCAGTGGCCAGAGAGATCCCCAGAGTCTTTCTTCTTTTTTACTTTCTTCTGCAGTCAGTCATGAGCAGAGTTAGCTTGTCAATAGTCCCTCCCCAGGCCTCCTCTAGGCCCCCTTCAGATACTGGAAGGCTACTATAAGGTCTTCTTGAATCCTTCCCTTCTCCGGGCTGCAGAGCCCAAACTCTCTCAGCCTGTCCTCACAGCAGAGCTGCTGCAGCCCTCTGAGCATCTTGGTGGCCTCCTCTGCACTGACTCCAACACTTCCATGTCCTTCTTGTGCTGGGGGCTCCATAACTGCAGACAGTGCTGCAGGTGAGGTGTGAAGAGAGCAGAGCCAAGGGGCAGAATCCCCTCCCTTGCCCTGCTGCCCACAGCTGCTCTTGCTGCAGCCCAGCACACAGTTGCTGTCTGGGCTGCACTCACACTGCAGCCTCATCTTGAGCTTTTCATCACCTCAGACCCCCAGGTCCTGTTCCTCAGGACTGCTCTCAGCCATTCCCCACCCAACCTGGAGCTGTGCTTGGGATTGCACCCACCCAGGTGCAGGACCTTACACTTGGCCTTGTTGAATTTCATGAGGTTGACCTGGGTGCACTCAATTAGAAAAGACCTTTAAGATCAAGCCCAGCTGTTAACCTAGAACTGCCAAGTCACCACTAAACCATGCTCTTCAGCACTTAGTTTTTATATCCCTCCAGGCATAAGGACTTCACCACTGTTCTGGGCAGCCTGTTCCAGGCCTTGACAGCTCTTTTGGGAAAGAAACTGTTCCAAATGTCGAACCTAAACCTCCCTTGGTGCAACCTGAGGCAACTTGAGGCTCCAAGGTGACCTTATTGTGGCCTTCCAGTATCTAAAGGGGGCCAACAAGAAAGCTGGGGAGGGACTTTTTAGACTATCAGGTAGTGACAGGACTAGGGGGAATGGAGCAAAGCTGGAGGTGGGGAGATTCAGATTGGATGTAAGAATGAAGTTCTTCAGCATGAGAGTGGTGAGAGCCTGGAATGGGTTGCCCAGGGAGGTGGTTGGGGCCACATCCCTGGAGGTGTTTGCAGCCAGGCTGGCAGAGGCTGTGGGCAGCCTGCTCTAGGGTAGGGTGTCCCTGGGCATGGCAGGGGGGTTGGAACTGGCCGATCCTTGTGGTCTCTTCCAATCCTGACTTATTCTATGATTCTATGATTAATTTCCTTTTATTCTGTCACTTGTTGACTTGAGAGAAGAAACTGACTCCCCACCTTGCTCCAGTCTCCTTTCAAGCAGTCATAGAGGGTGAGAAGATCTCCTCTTGAACCTTCTTTTCCCCAGACTGAGCAACCCCAGGTCAGATGCAGCAAGGTGCAGCAGGCAGGCTGGACGAGAGGAGTGGGCAGGGATGCTGCAGCTCTTTGAAGCCCTTCTTGGCTACCTCCGGGAGCAGCTCTGCTCAGGCTGATCCCGGGAAGCAGCGCAGCGAGCGGCACAGCCCTGCCGGATGCTCTCACGCCTGGGGGTGCCTTCCCTTCCCAGCCCCGGGGAGCCACCTGGCATGGCTGCCTTTGCAGACACATGGTCCCTTCTCTTTGTGTTTAGTTAAGTGTGGGAGGACTCCATGCTGTAACTCCTGTTGCTTTTAAGCCATTGTTAGAGCTGATAGGGCCCTGCGAGCAGACCTGGGGGTTTTACAAGCGTGGCCTGGTCCCTAACAAAGGCAATTAGGATGCTATTCTGTTATAGCTGGGGGAGAGAGAGATTCCTAGTGTCTGGAAGAATCACTCTGGGAAGGGCATAATCTAATGCAGAAGATGAAGACAAAGGCGTTTGGAAGGCAGGATGTGGGGAAAGCAGGGGCACAGAATCATGAAATCATTTCGGTTGGAAGAGGCCTTTAAGATCATCAAATGCAACCATTAACCCAGCACTGCCAGGTCACCACTAAACCATTCCCTCAGCACCACATCTGCACTGCTTCGAAGTTCCTCCACAGACAGAGGCTTCACTACTGACCTGGGCATCCCATGCCAGGCCTTGACAGTCCTTTTGGTGAATAAACATTTCCTAATCCCTGGAGGGATTGGAAAGCTGTATAGGTGCAGTGCTGGGGGACATGGTTTAGTGGTGACTCTCAGTGCTGGGTTAATGGTTGGACTGATGGTCTTAAAGGTCTCGTCCAACCAAAAGGGTTCTAAGGTTGCTCTGGGTATAGGCTGAAGCTTCATGCTGCTGAGTAGAAAAAAAAAGCCCCAAGCTGTGCTAACCACTGGAGTGTGATCCTGCAAAGCAGCAAACGAAGGAGGTGGAGATGACAGTTGGGACAGGAGTGGCATGGGACTGTCGAGTGATGGTGAAGTAGCAGAGGTAGTGCAGAAGAGCTGAGGGGAGCAGAGAGGGTGGAGCAGAGGCACCACTGCCATTTGGTTTGGTGCGATTCACCCCGGGCAAGTCAGGAGGCTGTTTGCAGTCACAGGACTCGAGTTGTGTTTTGTGCTGCTGGCTCCTTCCTCGCTCGGCTTTCCCAGCATCTGATCTGACTGTTTGTTTGCTTCCAATGATTTCAGTTGTTTTCTCTTTTAGCTTCTGACCCCGAGTGCCGGGGCTGGGGCAGGCAGGCACCGTTTGAAAGCCGCCACTTGGCGGCAACAACTGTTTGAGCCGCGGAGCAGCACCCATCTAACCCCTCTTTTCACACACTCGGAGCTTCCCAAACATTAACCTTTGGATTAAAATTTTCCATGCTTGGTCTCTCCCCAGATGTGATGTCTGAGCTTTGGTTTGGGTTCATGTTTTTCATGTTTGCTGGATTCGTGTTATGGGAGAATGAAAGAAATACTTTTCCCATTTCAAAAA
>VWZI01020704.1:25285-42849 GCA_013396835.1 Psilopogon haemacephalus | reverse complement strand
GAGGAAAAAGGAAAAAAAAAAAGTAGTTGTTTTTCAGGCTCCACATGCAGGATCAGAACACTCCAGGGACGCAGAGGCGCAGGCTCTGTCACTCTGTTTTCAGTCCTGTGCTGAGTGCTGCAGGTTGTGGCATGGCTGGGAGGTGATTTGCTGTAGGCATGGTGGTACGGTCACCCCGAGGTGGTGGCATCATGGCATGGATCCTGCCTCAAGGGCCCCACGCAGCAATGCCTCATTTCGTGTGGCATCGGCTGATGGCTGCACCTTGCCTTGTGGCAAAGCCCAAAGGCTCAGATCTCAGTCTTGTCACCTTCTGGTCCCCTTCAGGGCCACCTTGGCCACGCTCTGAATGGTCTCAGTTTCCTTACATTGGTCGTGGGGGATTTTTTTTGCTGGCTGCAGCACTCCTCCTCGCTGCTCCACGTCTGTGTGCTGCTGCTCATCGGGGTGGGGACCTGCGCCGCTCACACCAGCGCTTGTAATGTCTGGCCGGCAGCTCTGCCAGAGGCCAGAATTGGCTCCGGGTGCACGGCTGGATCGCAAGGACAGTGTTAGATGGAGGGTGGAGTGAGTGAATACCCCTCTCTTCCTACTGTGCTTTCAGGAAATGTCTCTAATGCAGCTGTAAGTGTGAATGAAGTCAAAAGGATGGATCGGTGCCCCTGCTCCAGCCCACCCCACTTGTCGAGGCCCATCCAGAGTCCCCACCCTATTGTTCTGGTTCAGCTCCTCCGTTTGGGAGCTGGGGGCCCTGCTCTGTGCTCAGCATCCAGCTCCCGGGAGGAGGAGCTCTGCAGAAAACGGAGACGCAGCAAATAGTTTTTCCTCTCCAGCAGCCGCCGTTCCAATTCCTCCTTCGCTAGGTGTGTTTGCAGCTCGGCTGGCAGCGAGTGACTGCAAGACTCGGGCCATTAATCACTTGCCAAAAGAGCCGAGTGCTGGGTATAAGTAGCAGAGCTGCGCTGGCTGCTGCCTTGCAACCAGAGCAGGGTCCGCTCGGGCTGCAGCTCGCAGCCGCTGCCTAAAGTCACCTCTCGGGTAGCCCTAATGGAGCGAGTCGCGCTTGGAGCAGCCCCTCCTCGAAGAGGACATGGGCTCTCAGGCGCAAGAACGTCATCGGGAGTCCCCTAAGTGGCAGCATTTCACTGTAAAGCAAAACGCAGTTTGTCCCTCCCTGAAGCGGCTGCTGGAAGTGTTGTGAGCTGCTCCCCCGCCCTGCCCCGAGCAGCCTGGAGCGGCGCTGCCAGTGCGGTTCTTGCGGCGGGTGGGAATGGCAGCGCTGTTAGCATCTCTGGGGCTGCGGTGTCGCAGCCGACCAAGCTGTGGTGGCATTTTTCTGGTGTTAGTGCGTCGCTTTCTCTATCCCCACCCTCTGTTTTCAAGGGAATTTAGCGGTAGCCTGGACGGAGGAGCCGATGGCGGGAGGACTCCTCCCCGCACACGGCAACCCCCAGCCCCTTTAGCTGCCCTTTCACCTGGGCTTGGCTCGCTTGCCAGTTCAAAGCGAAGCCACTTCTCTTTCAGCTTCCAAAGCGGAGGGCAGCCGGAGTGCCCCAAGCTCCCCGGCAGCGTGCGGGGCCGGTGAGCCGTGCGGAGCGGCGCTGGGGCAGCTTGCAGCTGACGTTGCTCAGTCTGGCTTCTGGTTTGTGGAGCGCAGGCTTCTCATGGCGCTGCTCTGACTCAGGTGTCTGTTTCCTCTGATGTGGGCAGCCCTCCTCGCCGGGGCTTTTGCCCCTGGCACGCAACCGTTCTGCGGTGGGCTGCCCGGGAGAGCTCCCTGGGTACTGCCGCGACCAGCTGGTGGCTTGGGTCCTTGGAGTGGTAAAAACAACATTGCAGGAGCAGCCTCTACCACACTGCTACGTGTTGTAAAGTTCCCCTAAAATTGGTGAGGCAGGCATCCAATTTGTGTCCCAGACTAAAAAGTCTGAAGGAAATGAAACACACACAACCTGACTCGGTCGGTGCGCTGGCGTTAACTCAGATTTTGGGCTGCTGCCCCCCATTTGCCCAGCTGGCTGGATGTGAGCTCGGGGACCCTCAGCTCTCTGCTGCCCATCCAGTTCTGCACAGCATCAGGGGGACAGGGTGCTTAGGAGGGACCTTTTATGGGTTCTAGTGGCTTGTGTTTTCCTGGCTGAACAGCCATCCCAGAATTCGGTACCGTTCTGCCACTGAGACTAACCCCTCTAACCAGTTTCCCTAGAGCAAGATCCCAGTTCAGGAGGTCAGGATTGTCACCCTCTGAGAATTGCTTGTGTTTGAGGAAGTGAAAACACCCGTGGGGAGGCTGCGAGCAGCAGCAGCCAGGTGGGAGCTGTGCTGCTTTAGGGGGTTTTAGCAGTTCTCATTAAAACAGTCTCCTGTAGTCTCAGAAATCCCAAGTTTCCTAACAGAAGAGGAGAAAATTCCAAAGGCTTTCATCCTGGTTCAAATATCCACCAGGGCAAAAGGAGCTGGGGAAGTTAGAGAGGGATCTCAGATGACATTCTCTGAAAAGCAAGCTTAACAGGGTGTGAGTTTGAAGTGCTGTGCCCTCTGCAAGGGCTTGGCCAGCACCTCTCCCTCGCCTGTGCCAAGTAGTGAAGGGGCAGAGAGGGGGAATTAGGGGCTCTGCTTGAGGAGCCCCTCCACTTTTTGAAGCCTTTGGCACTTCTGCAAGATTTAAATGACAGACAGACGTATAGAGATCTGTAAATACTCATGTGGTGCCAGCTCAACCACAAAGAAGATACAGCATTTGTGGTCCAAGGAAGTTTAAATATTTGTGGTCAAACTTAAAATTCGACATAAAACTCTCATCTGTGATGGAAGGCGTCCAGGAACTGCATGGAGAATGTATAAGCTGTGTAAACTCACAGCAACAGCTTCCCAACTGGCCCTGCCAGGAGCAGGCAGAATATTCCAGCTTTTACCTCTCCTCTCCCTCCTGCTGCCGAGGTCGGGAGGCAGGTTTGTGAGTGGCCTGTTAACACCTTCAGAGGTGGAAGTCCACCGTGCCAAGGGTGTTACTGATTTCCTCACTGCCCGTGGCAGAGTTCACGCTGGTGAGGTGAGAGGTGGATGGTGTGGGCAGGGCAGGTGGGTGCTGTGAGGGGGAGCTCTGCTTTGCACCATTTTTTGCTGCTTTTGTATAGTAGATCCTCATCCCTGCTTCCTTGCTACTGGCTTGGAACTCTTTTTCTTCCACCACTCTGCTTCCCACCGTCTCAGCCCTCTGCTACCCCAGACACTGCTGTCTTGTCCCATGGGGACAGGAGCCACCAAGTTACTCTGTGGGGCACATCTGGTCATCTCCATGGGGCAGTCCTTATGATAGCTCATGCTGTCAGTGAGAGCAAAACATCTGCTCTGCCCCACTGCAGTGCATGATGCCTTTATCTGCCTGGCTGTGAGGGGTGGGTGGAGAGGAGCTGAGCTGGATCTCCTCGTTGGCGTGCTGGGAACAGACACGTTCCACAGGAATCGTGCATCTTCAGGCCTTCCTCTCTGGGAATGCCACTGCTCAGGAGGTGCTTTCTGAAACAGGGAGGTTGCCAGATAACCCCATGGCATGGACAGCCTGGACTTGGCTCCTGCTTTTCCCCCCACCCCCCCACATACCCTGCAAAAAAGCGCTCTTGCTGTTGCAAGATCACTCTGAGATTTGCAGTCGAGATGTTGGATCGAGTGTTCATCAGCCACATTTCCCACATTCCAAGAGAGACAGATCCTAGTCCTGGCACGAGAACAGCTTCTCTGGTCACACCAGCATGGTGTGGCCCCATGAGCAGATGTACCCAAGGCAAGCCAGGGGTGGAGAGGTGTGGGGATGGATTGGCCTGGTCTCCTGGAGCGGTGGCCTCAGAGGAAGGGCAGCGAGCGTCTGCCGAGAGCAGAGCGGGTCCCCTTTCCCTTACTAAGCAATCCTCCCTTCCTCCACTGAAGAGCCTGCTAACCACTTTCTTATCTTTCTTAACTCTGCAAAACAATCTCTGGCAAGGCAGGCATCCTCTGAAATGGCAGAGGAAATAAATTCCCCCAGTCCCTGAAAAGGAAAGGACTGGAGAGTCCTGCGGCAGGGAGAACAGGCTGTGCCTTGTGGGAGTGGCACTAGTGCCCAACTGGCATCCCTGGGGATATGGCTCTTGCTTCCCTCCTTCCCCAGCCTGTGACCACAGCCTTGTGGCAGTGTTCAGGGACTTGTCTTCCTTGGTTAGTGTCCCAGTGGGATCTGCCAGGGAGGAGCAGAGTGGTCTGCTTTGGACTGTGTTTGGCCTTATGGTTTAAATTTTTCTTTTCATACGTCTGAGAGGTTTGAGGATGTGCTGGGAGCTGGGATGGTAGAGAGGAAGGCATGGAGGTGTCTGTGACAGAGAGTCTCTGTCTGTGACACGCTGCATCTCCTGCAGTCACCATCATCTTCCCCAAGACTTTCAAAGCTGTGATTTCTGAGTCCTTTGTGCTCTGAACAAGCAATTGAAAGGTGTGATCCTGTGTGCAAGGCTTCACCTTGGACAGCAGAAATGCTCCAGGTATTTTACTGCTGTGGGGATTGGTGTGCCCAGCTCTAGGGCACATGGCCACAGGATGTGGAAAAAAAATGCTTTCTCCAGTGGAAATTCCTGCAGAAATTCCTGCAGCCTCTTACTGAAGGCAGCATTTTACAGTGGGAATCCCCTAGCTCTCACTGAGCTGTTGGCAGCAATGCCTGGGGACCCAGAGAGAACCAGGCAGGAGCCACACTCACCAACTGGATGAAACATCTTCATCACTCTGTGGAGACTTCCTGTACTCCATCATCTTCTCTGGGACTTCTCACCCAGACTAGAGTCATGCTTGCTTCTCATTTTGCAGCTGCCAAGTAGAAATGGGTTGGTAGGGGTAAAACCAAGTAAAGCAAACCTGCCTACAAGGTGTCAGATGCAGCCTGGAGCCAACTGCTCCCTGCTTCAAACTCTGCTGCTCGATGGAGAGATTGAACTGACAGAAAGATTCTTTAGCACATTTAAGAGGTGAATAAAACACCAGGGCAAGTCTTTCCAAGCATCAGCAAAAGCCAGAAGCTTGGTTTGGAAACTCTCAGAAACTTTCCTGTCTGGGCTGAGTAGCTCCTCATGCTTCAGTTGGTCCCCAGCTGGACTGCAGCCAGCCCTCAAGGTCATCCTGGGCACAGGAGCTCAAGAGGGATCTGGAGGATGCTTTTCCATCCACAGTGTCTGCTTCAGGTGGCTTTGGCGATGACTCTTCCACACAAAAGGTTCCTGCAGCACCCTCAGACATATTTCATGGTGGACAAACAGCCCAGGAGGGAAAGAGGTGAGAGGAGCTGGCTGCATTGGGAGTCTGGAGGAGCTGTAAGATGTTTTGTAGGGTAGTGCCAGGCTGTGGCACAGCACAGAGGGTTTCAGGGATGTAGGAGGGCACCTGTGGCAGCATGGAGTTTCCATGTGGAATTCTTAGTCTTCTAGCCTAGGTCAGCAAAATGTCAGTCTGTATTCCTGCCCCACAGCCACTAGGTGCCAGTCAGGGAGAGAGAACGGGCCCCTGGCAGACAGATGGACAGCTCTGGAGAGGGTTGCAGGTGCAAGGACCTCCTTCTTCCCTGGGGAGGGCTTCCTGGGAGCAGACTCCAAGCCCCAGAATTGCTCACAGCTTGTCCCATGTCTTTCAGCCTCAGCTTCGCACCCTACTGCTGTCTGCAGCCACAGTGCCTTGGGTGCAGTTAGAGGCCCTTCATGACCTGAATCTGTGCAGGCTACTCTGGGCTTCTGCTGATGTCTGACACCAAAAACTGCATGACTCAGCTCAGAGCTATCACTTTGCACCTTTGTATCATCCATGCTTCTTTTCTGCATCACTACGTGGTGCAAGCAAGGCTTAGCTCAGCAGGGCGAGTGGTGGTGGTGGGCAGTTGGCTCCATGCTGCTTTCCGGTCGTGGCTCAGCTGTGTGGCCAAGGTTGGAAAGACAGAGATGTTTGCCCAGTCCAAGAGCACATCTGCTCTGGTGACTCATCTGAGACATTGTGCCCCAGAGCAGAGGCTGAAGCTGTGCCTCTTGCAAGGCTTGGGGTGTTGGGAGGAAGGTTTGGCTGAGACGTGGCTGCACTTTCTCTTTGGGGGGGCTCCTGCTTTGCAGAGAAAGTGGTTCTCCAGCAGCAGCAACAAGGAAGAGCAACTGGAGTGGTTCTTCTGAGCTTTTATGTCTTCCCTGTACCCTTCCTAGGTGTTTTCTGATGCACTTCTCTGCTGTGATAGAGAGATCAGATCATCAGGTCTGATGATGATCAGGTGTGGATGTGTTGGATCCTTTCCCCACACATGCTCTCTGGTTGGTGCTGGATGCTGCCCATAGTGGCACTGGGTCCTGCAGAGCCAGGGCAGCAGCAAGATGCATGGGAGCCAACAGTGCCTTGGTTTGGGCTCCTTTCCAGCCACAGTTGCTCTCTCTGGTCACACACGGAGCTGCAGGCTCATGGGAGCAGTGTCCACCAAGCCTGCTTGTGGGATTAGTCGAAATCAGAAGTTTCTTGAGAAAAGCTGTGGCTGAGATCAGCTCTCAGCTGCAGAAACCAGGGCTGGGATCCAGCTGTGAGCGCTGCTGCCCAGCCGTGACGGACACTTTGGTCCTCCCTACCCAGGTGGCCATTTGAGGCCGGGCAGGGCGTGGAGCTCCTTGAGCCGTATCCTGGCTGAGGAACGAGCCCAACGAATCTGTGCCGTGCTAACTGCAGGGTTAAAGCCAGGCCAGCTCTTGTGCGAGCCTGCGAGATGAAAGCCCAGAAGGGCTGAGGCCAAGCCGGGTGCTTTCCCCCGTGCTCCTCCTCCATCGCTCTGGGCCGCCCTCCGAGCTGGCTCCCCGGGGATGGGAGGAGGCAGCAGAGGGCACTGGAAGGCATTTAGCCACGGCCTGCCTGCATGTTTTCACAGGGTCAGTGCAAATGTTTCAGCTGGGGCATGTAGACGCTGCGTGGTTTAGATTGTTTGAGGCTCACTCGGTTTCAGCATCAATCAGCTACTTCAGCTAAGCCCTGTTTAAACTGATGTGGCAAAAGCGGCGTTAGCCCCACGCTGGATTCTGCTGGAGCTTGGCTCCCTATCCTCGTCTCCGAATCTGGGATGGGATCTCTCCATGCTATGACTCAGACTTCTCATGTCCTTTTCCCCTTCTGAATCCAGCTGTCAGGATGTGCTCGTGTCTCCCCCTTGCACACAGGAATGCAGGCAGTGGCAGTGGCAGCTTGGCCTCCGAGCAAACCCCGCTCCAAAGCCGCTGTGTGCCTCCTGTTTGCTTGTGTGCATCCTCTTTGTGCCAAGAGAGAAGCTGCCAGGGTCCTTCCACCTATCGTGGGCATTGCCAGAGGCAGCCATGGGCACAGGGCAGCCCTCTCTGGACTAAATCCCCTCGTGGGGTGTGGCTCCCTTGGCCAGCTGGCTTGGCTGCCCCCAAGCTCTTTGGACCAGCTGAAGGAGTCTGCATTCCTGCCTCCCAGTTATTTGCTCTTTAGGACGCTGCGTAAAATTAACAAGTTGTAAAAGTTGATTGAAGGCGGCGGAGGGTGTGACACTGATGGGCTGAGCTGCGGGGGGGGAGCTGTGTGCCGAGCTGAGGGGCTGCAGCAGGGGGCAGAGGGGCTGCGCCCCCCCGCCCCAGGGCTCCAAGCAAGCCTCTGACCCCCAAAGCAAGACCGTGGCTGGTTTCTGGTGGTGTCACCCCACCAGCACCAGGTGTGCATCCCCTTGGGCACAGCACTTGCAGCCCTCAGAGCCAGGCCCTTCTTTCCCCTTAAATCTCCTGGAGGACATGCACCAGTGTCAGGGTCACATCTTCTTTGGGCCAGGTGCCAAACACCTCATGATGAATTCCTCTGCCCTCTTCTTGTTGTAGAGCAGCACAGGGTTCTCAGGGAAGCTTTTCCCTTCAGCCTGTTTTATTTGCAACAGAAAATACAGCCAAGGCCATAGAGAGGTTGGTGCTGATCTCTTCTCACAGGTAAATAGTGATAGAACAAGAGAGAATGGCCTCAAGCTGTGACTGGATGGGTTTAGATTAGATATCAGGAAAAGATTTTTCACAGCAAGAGTGGTCAGGCATTGGAATGAGCTGCCCAGGGAGGAGTGGTCAGGCATTGGAATGGGCTGCCCAGGGAGGGGTGGTCAGGTATTGAAATGGGCTGCTCATGGAGGGGTGGTCAGGAACTGAAATGGGCTGCCAGGGAGGGGTGGTCAGGTATTGGAATGGGCTGCCCAGGGAGGGGTGGTCAGGAACTGAAATGGGCTGCTCATGGAGGGGTGGTCAGGTATTGGAATGGGCTGCCCAGGGAGGGGTGGTCAGGAACTGAAATGGGCTGCCCAGGGAGGGGTGGTCAGGTATTGGAATGGGCTGCTCATGGAGGGGTGGTCAGGTATTGAAATGGGCTGCTCATGGAGGGGTGGTCAGGTATTGGAATGGGCTGCCCAGGGAGGGGTGGTCAGGAACTGAAATGGGCTGCCCAGGGAGGGGTGGTCAGGTATTGGAATGGGCTGCCCAGGGAAGGGGTTGAGTCACCAACCCTGGATGTATTTAGATGTCGTTTGCATGTGGTGCTTGGGGATATGGATATGGTTTAGGGTGAGCCTCGTAGAGTAGGGATATCAATTTGACGTGGTGATCCTGAGGGGCTTTTCCAACCTGAATGTTTCTGTGATGCTTTGATTCTGAGGATCAGCTTCGTTAGATCTGGGGACCTCTCGCTAGACCTGGTACCCTGCTCACCACTGGCAGGAGGTGACACAGGCAGGGTCCTCGTGGCACTGACCCGGCGAAGTGGCTTTGAAAACACAACAGTTGGTACAGTTCTTCTGTGGGTCTCTGTGTTAATGTCTGTCCCGCTTTGTCTTAGCGATTAGCATGTAAATGTATGACCTGTGAATTAGCAGCTGGAGCGCTAATGAGCCTCATCGGTCTGCCCCAGCGGCCATCAGCCCACCAGTGGGTGACTGGTGCTGGGAGCTGGTGGTTAGCCTGGGCGATGCAGCGGGAGATTAGAGACCTCTGGTCTCCGGCCCTGATGAAATCAGGATGGCAATCTCGGGCCAAGCCACCGCCGCCCGTGCCCGGTCCCCAGCCACGTGTCCCTGCGAGGCACGGCGGTGGCGAGGGGCTCGGCGCTGCCTCGGCTGCTCTGGCCTCTGGGGAACTGAGCCCGGGTCAGGGACGGGGGCACCAGACCACTTCAGCAATTCTCAGTTTCGGTTTTCCTTTGCGAGCGGCTGCCTGCGTGTCAGGCCTATTTTAACAGGCAGCGATGACTCGAGGCCAGGCTTTCGGTTCCTGCTGTCTCACTGCAAGGGCAGGGGGGAAGGGCACACGGGGCCGCTGTGTTCCCCACCAGGGCAGGGGGTGCCTGTGCCACATCACCAAACTCATTGTCGCAGTGTTCCTTTGTACTGGACATTTCCTTCAGGAAGGATGGGCACGGCTCCTGCCATCCTTGCCTCGCTCCGTGCTGGCAGCAGGGAGTCACTGTGTGAATCACAGGTGCCTTGACTGCCATTCTCACTGCCCCGGGCACCCCGGAGCTGCAGTGGGCACCCTGGAGCTACTGTGTGCACCCTCGAGCTACTGCAGGCACCCCAGAGCTACTGTGGGCACCTTGGAGCTATGTCAGGCACCCCGGAGCTACTGCAGGCACCCCAGAGCTACTGTGGGCACCTTGGAGCTATGTCAGGCAGCCCAGAGCTAACGCAGGCACTCCAGAGCTACTGTGGGCACCCTGGAGCTGCTGCAGGCATCCCACAGCTATGTCAGGCACCCCAGAGCTAACACAGGCACCCCGGAGCTACGTTGGGCACCTCGGAGCTATGTCAGGCACCCCAGAGCTAACACAGGCATCCCGGAGCTACGTCGGGCACCTTAGAGCTATGTCAGGCATCCCGGAGCTACGTCGGGCACTTGCCTTTCCACTCCGAAACAGGAAGCTTCTGGCAAGGGCAGGTTGCTCTGTGGCACACAGGGTCCCACTCCACCATCCAAGAGAGAGCTGGGTGCCAGTCAGAGGTCACTTGTTTCCCAGCATCTCAGAGGCTGGGTTGCCCCACAGCAGGGCCAGCCTGGCTGCCGGCAGCCCGGGCTGTGCCATGTCCTCCTCTGGCAGGGCTGCACGTGATGGGGCTGTGCAGAGACTTTGCTCCTTCCCTGTTTTTCATTCATGTGGGCTGGAAAAATGTGTTCATGAGATGAGTTGCTGTGGCATTATGTCATGGGCCTTCAGTTGGGCTCTTTCCTCCCCAGCAGATGAGCTGAATTCAAGCTCTGGGCTGTGCTGTGCTGGCTTGGCAGGAAATCTGCTGTTTCCCTACTTGTTTCTTCTCCAGGGGAGGAAGGAGCAAACCCACCTGCCCTCGGCCCCAGCCATGGGTGAAGGGAGCTCTTCTGCACTCTGCCTGATCCGTTCCCAGTCCGGTTGACTCCAACAGTGAGGTTTAAGCTTTTGGTGTGCAGAGACAGCTGTGCTGCAGCTGTGTCAGCACCCAGCCTTTCATGAAAGCCTCGGGGGTCCTGAACTAGAAGTGATGGCTTTTATTTCTGGAGGTGTCTTGAGAAGTCCCTGGGGAATGATGTCAGGCTGCCTTGCCCAGCTCTTCTCCACCTAGCCACACGGTTTCTGCATCCCCTTCACCGTGCTGCTGCTGGAATCCCACCACGTGTGGCTGCCTGCAGCAGGGCTCAACCTCTGGTGCTGCCACAGGCATGTCCCTGCAGCCGTGCCAGCGGTGCTGGGCACTTCACTCACCCAGCAGCCTGGGCACAAGGGAACTCCAGATACCAGCACTGGAAAATCCCTGGGCTGAAGTCACTCTGTATGAGTCAGGCCAGGTCTCCACGGCGTTAGCTTGCCAAGCTGGGGCTGAAGCAGGCAGTGAGGTTTCCACCACTTCCCCCAGGTCCACTGCAGCCTGGAGCTTTCTGGTGGGATGTTTCCCATGACAGCCATCCCTGCTTTGCTTTTGTTATCTTTCCTTCTGACTTTCCCCGGTGCATAATTGTTCCTAAAAGAGAGCCAGGAGGATGGAAATGTTCCTGTGGTGACACTGGCCAGGATTGCTCCTGGCTGGATGTCCCAGGCAGCAGAGGGCTGTCCCAGGAAAGAGGTACCCAGCAGCCTGACCTGCTCCCAGTGCTGCTGAACCTTCATCTCCTTGTCCTTTGCTTCCCTCTGTCCCGTGGGACACTTTTTTAGGAGCAGGCTCAGTGGTTACAGGTCCCTTGCTCTCTGAATTACTGCATCCTTACCACCACCCTGCTCGCAGTAACAGCCTGCCGTGGGGAGAAGGGAACTTCTCCTTCCCCTCTACCCATCAGCCTAGGTGCAGGGGGATGCAGGGTCCCAGCTTCAAGCAGAGGTGTCCCTGGCTGCGGGTGCAGAAGGTAATCAGTGGGGTGGGAGGTTGGAGGTCAGAGGAGGGTCAGGTTTTTGACACGCACTGCAACAGCACTCTGGTTAAAATTAGCCCTCAGAGAGGAAACTGCCAGCTTTGTGGAAGAGCAGAAGTTTCCTCTCGCAGCAGCTTGGTGCAGTGGGACCACATGCTGCTGCCAGCCCTCTGCTCACCATGGCACGGCCCCAGCACCAGCATGGCAGGGTGCCCAGCTGGCCTCCACCAAGCCAGGGCTGGGCTATGTGGCATTGGTGCAGGGGAGAGCAGTCTGTGTCCCTGGCTGAAAGGTGTCTGGGTGAGGCACCTGAGTGGTTCGTCCTGGCTCCAAGGTCCTGGTCCTGCAAGCCTGCAAGGACCCTCTTGGGCTGGGGGTCTCTGAGGCTGCTTTGTGAAAGTGTTTTTGAGTGCCAGCAAGAACTTGGGCATCAAGAGAGTAACAGAATCCCAGCATGGTGAGAGTTGGAAGGGACCTCTGGAGATCATCTATTCCACCCCTCTTCTAAAGCAGGGTCACCAAGGGTAGGTTGCCCAGGGTGGCAATGTCCAGGCAGGTTTGGGATCTCTCTAGAGAAAGAGACTCCCCAGCCTCTCTGGGCAGCCTGCTCCAGTGCTCTGGAATCCTCACAGGAAATAAGTTTCTCCTCAGGCTCAGATGGAGCCTCCTGTGTCCCAGCTTGTGCCTGTTGCCCCTTGTCCGGTGACAATCTTTGGTGTGGCCTTTGTCTCCATAGCACTTAGCACTTGCAGCCTGTTTGCTGACTTTATCCCTATAAATCTGCTGCTCCTCAGGAGTGACACTGGTCAGCAGGAAGCCCCAGGGGAGAGCTCTGCAGGTGCAGAGCTCTGCTGTGAGGGGACAAAGTCTGAGCCAAGGCTGGTTGGGGTGGGGCAGAGGCTGTGCCGTGTGGGGGGCTGCAGAGACACTGGGCTCCTGGGCTCTGGAAACTGCATTTGAGAGCCTCATAAACTGGATAATTACCCAAGCTATTGAGTTTCCTTCTGGCCAGATCTGTCCCAGCCTCCCTGACAGGGCTCCCCAGTTGGTCCATGAGATGGCCTGTGGGACAGGGTCAGGCTGGAGACAAGGAGGGGCTGAGCTTTTCTCATGCCCTCAGCCCCCTGCTCTCGCACCTGCATCCCTCTCCAGCCTTTGGGGGGTGAACCTGGCAATGGAGCCAAAACAAAACTAAGGATAGGCCACATCATTCATCTCTCATGCTTCAGAAGGGCTTTTCCCCCATTAGGTGGGGCTGGGCAGGAGGCTGCCTGCTCTACAGCAGCCCTGGGGTGCACAGAGGGGGCAGGACAGGATGCAGCTTGGTGCTGGGTGCCCTGACTTCCCCTGCCTCCTTTTCCTTGGGGACAGTGAGCTACGAGGCATGGGCAAAGCCTTTCCATCCCTCTTTAGAAGAAGGAGGGGCACCCCACACATCCCCGTGGTGCTGCTCACTGCTGCCCACATCCCACTGGACTTTCTAACCCTGAACACGTTCCCCTGGCCCTCGTCCATCTGCCTCCCCTTTGCACTAACTTTGTTTTCCTTTCCCTCTCCCCAACCCCCTCGTCCTCACCCTGTAGGTTATTGCAGCCGACTGCAAGAGGGTCACAGTTCTGAAGTATTTCCTGGAAGCCCTTTGTGGACAAGAAGAGCCTTTGCTGGCATTCAAGGGTGGAAAATATGTGTCAGTGGCACCCGTCCCAGACGCCATGGGAAAGGAAATGGGAAGCCAAGAGGGAAAACAACTGGAAGATCAGGTACCGTGCGGGAAGAGTGCTCCTCGGTGAAGGAAGAATCACCCCTGTGGGGCCCAGCCTCTGCCTGCCCTGCAGCTCCTGCTATTTATAGCCGGCCCTAGCTGCGTCTGCATTTTATGGGGGGGGAGGCAGGGAGGAGGTGGGGGGCAAATGGTGCACAGCCCTTGTCTCCCGAGTGTACTTCACTCGTGCCCTTTCCTGCCAGTCCGGCTGCTGTGCCTCTATCTCGCGCGCCGCTATGAGTTCCAGATGCTGCCTTTCCATAGCCCAACCTGGGGGAGAGCTTTAATAAGGCGCAGCGCCGCGGCCCCGGGAGAGGAGGGTGGGCGAGGGGGTGGCAGGGTTCAGCTTCAGGATCAAGTTTATAGCCACGGAGCTGGTTGAGGCAGAGGCCTGAGCTCCAGCCTCCAGCACACGTACAGGAAGAGCTGACATTGGCGCCCCGTCCCTCCCCTGCCTCTCACATCCTGATGTGATTAAGGAATTCGGCTCTTGTTTTTCTGCCCTTGCTTGTTCCTGTAGGCCTTGCTTCACTCCAGGCACCGTGTGTGTGTTTAAGGGCCCTGCCAGCCGCTCTGCAGGTTGGCTCTTTTCTTCTGTTTAATCTTCCAGTTGGAAAGGCCAAGGAAACAGGAGAGAGGGGCAGAGGCATTGGGAGCGGGGAGCTGGGTGGCCCAGCACTGCCCAGCCTTGCTATGAGTCCCCTCCCTGTGCTGGGCGCAGCAGAGCCGTGCAGAGATACTGCTCCGTGCAGGGGACAGCAGCTTGCCTCTGCCAGAGCTGGGTGGCCTGTAGCCCTCTGTGTCTCTGCAGGGGACAGCAGCTTGCCTCTGCCAGAGCTGGGTGGCCTGTGGCCCTCTGTGTCTGACAGCCAGAGGAGCCCAGAGCAAGAACGTGCTTGCACCCATCTTGTTCCAGCAGTTGGCTCTGGCTGAGCAGGAGGCAGATTTCAGGTGATTGTTTTGCAGCAGGGATCAGAGCAAAACCCCAGGCAGGAAGAGATGTCTCTGTGCAGTGGGACACCTGGAGCCTTGTCCTCTTCTGGAGAAGAGTTTTCAAGCTGATACCTCCAAAAGCATTTGATATGAGGAGATATTCAGGTTCTAGCCATCATGATGTCAGGGATGATTGGTCCTTTCATTGAGTCAGTCCCTTCAGTTTCTGCTATCAACAAACACAGCATGGAGAACACCTCCCTCCTGTCCTGTCCCCATGCTCTCTGCTCAGCTGTGGGAACCTCTGTGTGAGCTCGTTGTGCAACCCTGGAGCTTCCTCCTTGGGCTCTGATGGCAAGGGAGCTTTCAGCTCACCAGTGTGACCACTGGGCAAGCAGATCCCAACCCAATGCAGCATATCTGCATCTGACACAATGTTTTCCTCAAGACTCTGTGCAACAGTGTCCCTCTGGCAGCATCCTCCCGTACCCTGTGGTCCAAGCTGTCCTGGCAGAGGGAAGTGAGCTTGAGGGCTGCATCTTCCTCCTTCCCATGGCTAAAAAGTCAAAAGGAGAGAAGAGTGCAGGGCTCTGTGGTCAGGCGGGTGTGCAGTCAGGGTGAAAGGGGTGAGTACAGCACTCTGCAGTGCTGGGGTTGTTCTAAATCAAGACTGGGAGCTCCTGCCCAGGTCCCTCCTGCTGACACATGCCATGCAGCCTGCACAGGGCAGGGAGTGTAGTGATGCTCTTAACCCTCCAAGGCATCCCCTTGTGCAGGATCTGCCCCCTGAAGCTCTCCAGGGGCTCAGAGCAGGTCTTTCTGCCCAAGTACCAGCCCCATCACCACCCTTGGCTTTTGTGCAGAGAAGAGGAGATCAGGCATGCATGGCTTGGGAAGGCTCATGGTCACTGCTCCTGGAGCAAAGGGGTCTGGGCAAGACAAAGCAAGGGGGGTGTCAGCAGCAGCAGCAGAGCTGGGCTCCTGGGCAGCTGCGGGTGGGACACATGTTGAGGAACAGGAACTTGTGGCCTTTTCTTCGGGCACAGAGCCACTGGGGAGAGCAGCAAAGCTGGAGGCGGAACTGGATTGTGGCTGATCCCCAGTTGGACACCAGCCACCACCTCCTGCTGTCCTGTGTCCCAGAGGCTGAGGTGTGTTGGGAAAGGCCAGCATGGCCTTCACCTGAGGTAGGAACAGCATGGCTCATTCTAGGGTCTCCAGTTAGGCAGTGCAGGCATACTGGGGAAGGGTTTGCAGACCTCCTGGTGGGAAGAGCCAGAGAAGGGTGCCTAGGAGAGAATGAAGAAGTAATATGGTCTAGAACTGCCTGTGCAGGAAGAAGATTGGAGAACCTGAGACCCTGCAGTTCAGCAAAGACAAAGTTCCTGGCCAGACAAAGCATGGCAAAGGCAAACTAGAAGTAGGATGCAAATGTTAACAGAAGAAGTAATTAACCGTTGAAGTGACTGACCTCAAGGTGCAAGGAATTCTGCCTGATGTGGAGCATGAAAAGCAAGACTGAGCATCTCCTTCTAAAACATCTGTTCTAGCCCAGCTGGGATGGTTGGGCTGGGTGCAAAAATCTCACTGGCATATTCAGAGATCAAAACAGAGAAGGAGAATGGGCTCTTTGGTCTCCTGGGTTCATGGAGGGTTAGAGCAGGTGCAGGCAGGTGAGGAAAAGCAGCATTTGCTCCAAGGGATGTGCAGCCCAAACATCCAGGCAAAGCAGAGAGTCAGGGAAATGCCATGGTTTTACAGAACTGAAGCCTATAAAACATCAGTGACTCATCCAAGGCTGTGGGAAGAATTTTCCAAGGTGAGGAAGAGGGTTTGATTTTAGAACAGAGCTTCAAGCAGGGCTCTGCCCTGCCTGGTCACTGCCTTCCCTGCCCTGTTACCTCCTCTCTCTCACCTTGTCATTTCCTGGATAGTTGCTGTTTATTTATTTTGGATGTTTCTTTTGGATGTTTAGTAATAGTAAGCTGTCTCTCAGCAAACAGTGATGGGCCATGGCTGGCTGGAAGGGGGAGAGCAGAACAAGCACAGTCCCTGCCACCAGCATCCCTTACAATGACTTCTCTCCTGGTTTGTTTTTTTTTTTCTCTTTCTGCATTTCCTGGAAGAAGGAAGATGATGTGAGGATTGAAGCATTTGAAGATGATTCTGAGGCTGAAGTCAGCGGAGGAGAGATGGACATCAAAGAGCTCAGAGCCAAGAAGCAAGCCCTAGCCAGGAAAGTAGCTGAGCAGCAGCGTCGTCAAGACAAGATTCAGGTAGGATGGGCTGTGCAGCTGCAGCACCCGAGCTGGCAGAGGAGCTGCTTTGCTTTGGTACAGGGACTGATCCTGCCTTGCTCTGCCCTTAATGTGCAGCCATTTCCCTGCCATGCTTCAGAGCCAGTGGTCTCTTAGATTGTCCCACAGCACTTTGAGCTTCCTGGGTGTAGTTGCCCTGCTCTTTCGCTGTGAAACCCAGCAGCGAGTTCAGCTTTGACCCTTTGTAAGTGCCCAACTGGTGTTGCTGTCCCCGCCCAGAGGAAGATCTGTCCTCCCTGGCCCTGAGTTGAATGTTTTGAGGACTCCTGGGACCCTTGTGAAGCCAGATACAGCTTCTCCGTGGAGCTGCCAGCAAAGCCAGATGAACCTGGCAGGGGAGTGCTGTAGCTGGTGGCTGTAGTGCAGTGCGTGCCAGGCAGTGAGCTGTTCCCTGGCCTGGGGCAGAGGCTCCATGGCAGCAAAGTTCGGTGAGAAATCAGCTTTCCTGTACAGCAGGACACAGGCAGATGGGGGAGAGGGTGGGACATGAACGGCAGAGTTCATGTGGGAGCCAGCAGCAGGAAAAATAGGCTGTGAAGGGCTGCTGCAGCAGAGCGCAGCTCACAGAGCGTTGCCATCGTTATGGGGACAAACAGAGGGGCTGCAGGTGACCCCGACCCTGCCCCTGGCCCCATCCCAGCTTGTTCCCCGGCGGGAGCTGGTGAAGTAAACTGGTTGGACTTGGGAGCAGACGCCCGGAGGGGCACGCTGTTGCTTTAAGAGCAATCTCAACATGCATGGCTGTTGGCTGCCTTCTCCCTTGCAACCCCTCTTCCTCCAGCCTCCAAGCCCAGATGAGGATTTCTCAGCAGAGGGGAGGGGGGGGAAAAAAAAAAAAAAAAATTCTCCCTGGCTCCCCTCCCCCTCACCTCCGCCCTCTCTAATGCCCAGGGCCCTTCACTTCCATAATTCTTCATTTTCCAGCCTTGAACGTAAGCCAGACACATCTGTCTGGCCATATGCGTGAACTCTGCAGTGTGTGCCGAGGTGGTTGTAAAACAGGGCTGCTGAAGGCCCTACTGGGAGAGCCTGCACATGTGTACCCTCCGGCTACTGGCGCCGGGCCCAGAACCACTGCGCTTCGCTTTTCCAAACCCACCCCAACCTTGCAGATTTCTCCTTTTTTTTTTTTTTTTTTTTTTTTTTTTTTTTTTT
>VWZI01020704.1:7124-25201 GCA_013396835.1 Psilopogon haemacephalus | reverse complement strand
ATTTCGAGCAATTCGTATCAAGGAGAAGGGTAGAAGCTGGGAAGGGAAGGGAAGGGAAGGAGAGGGGAGGGGAGGGGAGGGGCCGCCCCCGCAAGCCAGTCCATTATTGTTGGCAGGTACCTTGGGTCGCCTTTTAATACCAGAGAGAGAGAGAGGAAGAAAAGCGGCAGCGAACTTGAGGGAGAGATTGGAGAGATGGGCTGTAAATTAAAGAGGCCTGAAGCCTTCCAGCCTCCCAGGGTTGTTGTTAAGCTGGGGGGTGGGGGGCGTGTGTAAGTAAATTCCCCCCCACACTTCCCACCGCCTCCTAACAGACACCGCAAACAGGAACTGCACATGTTGAGGGAGGGCAGCGTGCAGCAGATCCCTGCCCCGGCCGCTAGCCCAGCTGCAGCCCCCCCAAACACCCCTCGGGATGGCTGCTGCCCGTTCTGCCGAGAGAGTGGGGGCTGCCTGATGTTGTCAGGGGCTTTCTCCCCCCGGTATGCTCCTCCCTTCCTCCCCGCCTGTGCTGGGGCCGATGCTCGCAGGCAGAGAGAGGTCAAAATGAGGGTGTGGGCAGCTTCAGGGGCTGCACAGCTGAGAGCTGAGGTGCAGTTGGAGTCTGAAGGCACGGGGCGGAGGAGAAGTCCTTGGGGCTTCAGGAAAGTCATCCAGCCTGTAGCTAGCTGGGAAGAGCCTGGAGCAGAATATGTGTGCTTGCCCTGCTCTTCTCCCTGCCCTGGTACTGACCGGGCAGCTGGAGGTGGAGGAGCTGGGGTGGAAAGCAATGCCTGGGGAGGCCAGGTTGGAACCAGCTCATCATCCACCTCCTCCACTTTCCCTCTCCTGGCCTGTGGTCCTTGACCTTTCAATCTTCTCAAGAAGTTTTGTGTTTCTTGGGACCTGGGCATCTTCTTCTTTCCCCCTTACAGCCCCTTCCTCTTGTTCAGGGCTCACCTACAGAATTCATACATTGGCTGACTTCCATGTCCCACTTTCATTGTCTTGGGAAGAGGCCACAAGCCACAGCTCCACATGTTCGTCCAAGTCCAGCAGACGAAGCTTCTGTTTCAGCACAGCTTAGAGCCTCAGCTCTCTATGCATGGCCCTGTGGCTGTGCAGGCACAGTGGTGGGGCCTTGGGCCCAGAAAGACCAGGTCACCACTGCCTCCCATAGAGTCTGATGGTGCAGGCAATGAGCCAGGGCAGTGCCTTCATCTCTCAGCTATCTACTGTCTTTCTGTGCCTGAGTGTGCAGTGTCCTGACCTTACCTGGGCCATGCAGAGTTGTGCTTCTTACAGCTAAACTCTGCACCTTCTCCTCAGAAGGTTTTGTTGGACTGTCAGAGAATGCCAGCATGGTAGGGGCTCAAGAGACCTCTGGAGATCATCTAGTCCAGCTTTCCTGCTAAAACAGGATCACCCAGAGCAGGTTTCCCGGGTTCACAATGTCGAGGTGGGTTTGGAGTCTTTCCAGAGAGGGACACTGATGGTTCAGTGCTCCATCACCCTCAAAAGAAAGAATTTTTTCCACATGTTCAGATGGAACCTCCTGGGTTCCAGTTTGTGCCCATTGGCCATTGCCCTGTCTCTGGGCACCACTGAAAAGATTCTGGCCCCATCATCTTGACCTTTTACATGTTGGCAAGCGCTGATAAGATCCCTTCTCAGTCTTCTCCAGGCCACAGGTCTCTCAGCTTTTCCTCATCAGAGAGATGCCCTAGTGCCTCAGCATCTACGTAAATCCTACATCCCTGTCTCTGCCATGCTCTCCACCTCTTGCATCCCAGTTCTGGTGATGATGGAGGTCATCCACCTGATGCTTTTTCCAAGTTCACTGCTGCTGGGTTAGGTCATAGCCTCCGTGTGTCCCTAGAAAGGCTTTTGTTGGGCTATGAGTTGGCTGCTGCTCCCAGGCTCTGCTGCCAGCCTGCCTCTGCACATCACCAACTGCCCAGACTGGGATGGAGCCTCCTGCCAGCCACAGCCTGGTGACAGCAGTGATGTGTTGAGGTGAGCTGAAAGGCCAGGCAGGTACCTGAGCGCTGCTCAGGCATTTGGAGAAGCAAGAGGCCAGGCACGTAGGTGGGCGAGAGGAGGTGACAGTGGCACTGCCAGGCCAGGCAGCATTCTCTGGCAGGGCCACGTCCCCAGCCGGCACTCCCGGACGCCCCCGCTGCTTGGCCAGGCCCTTGGTCCATGCTGTTCAGCATCCCCTGTCCTTTGTGCCGCCGCTGCGCGCTGGGAGCGGTCGAGTTTCCTGACCGGTTGAAAACATCCCACCTGAAACATAACAGGCTCTTCCTCTGGATGCTGCTATTGTTTTGCTCAGCATTACAGAGGCAGCCTAACCGGGGCGGCCAGTAATGACAACGTTATCCCGAAATAGCCACCCTCCTGTCCCTTCTGAGCCCGCGGAACGGCCGCCCCCTTTAAGATGCAGCCGCTCCTTTGTGGCAGGGGCGTGAGTAAGTGGCTAAATTTAGCCGTGTCCCATTCACGCTCTCCTGGGCGCGCAGGAACAATGCGGCGGGGCCGCACTCGCACCTGCCTGGGAGCGGGGTGCCTGCTGGCGGCGGAAGGCGCACACCCACCCACGGCGGCTCCGCCACGGCGGCGGCCCCGCGCCGCTACCAGCCACGGGGCACGTTTACTCCTGAGGAAGGCGCTGGAGACGAACCTTTGGGAGGAGGAAGCCTCTCGAGCAGAGACTAGAGAGAGGCATTGTTCTCGGACCTGGAAAATCCGCCTCCGATCCCCGCGGAGCGGCGGGGCCGTGGTTGGAGAGCAGGTGGTGGCAGGGTGGTGATGGCCCATCCACCCTGGCAGAATGGGGTGACCCTGTAGGACCCATCCCAAAGGCAGCGGGACACTCTTCTGCTAAGCTTTGGCTCCAGGTCCCTCCTCCGGAGTGGCACCGCAGACAGAGGAGCTCTAGGGTCCGTGTGCGGAGCCCCAGGGGTTGATGTGGAGCTCGCACCTATTCTCCACCCTCAGGTCTTCCCCTGCCATGCAGAAGCTGCTGCCTGCTGGCCTGGCTGTCTCCATGTCCACGCAGGGCATCGGCTTCCGGGGAATCCCCCAGGTGATCCCAGCTGATGGATGAGCTGGGAATTAGGGACTGTGCGCGGGAGTGTCTGATCTCAGTGCTGCCACCAGCTGGGGCAGCCGGGGGAGCCACCTCCGGCTCCGGACCCGGCTCCTGGGAGAAGTCCCCACCGAAGGAGCAGGGCAGGCGGAGGGCTGCGGAGGGAAACAGCTTTGGTGGCCACAGCGTGCGGGTGCAGGCGAAGAGGGGGAGCTGCCCGGACCTGGAGGCAACAGATCTGGATCTCCCAGCAGCAGCGGTCCCCCGCCACGTCCAGTACTGTGGTGTCCCTCTGCCACCGAGCTGTGCAGTGTGCTTAACCCCAGTCAGGCGAGGCTAAAATCCATCTGTCCTGAAGCGCTTGGGCCAGAGCAGGGCTGTACCTTGGCTGCCTTCACCGTGCCGCACTCCCCAGGGTCCTCTCCTTAGAACGGAACAAAGGCCACCATCTTCCTGTCCTCACAGCGGGGAAACTGAGGCACGGTAAGAGCGGCAGCTCCTTTCTGGTAGTGGTGGTGGGACACAGGCTGTGCCCTAGGCGTGGGCATCTCGCTCGGCATCCCCACGCTCTCCATCCTCCCCACGGACCGGCAGAAGGGTTAACGTGGCGCTCGCCTCCCGGTTCCCCACACATGGGCTCCCTTTCATCTCTGGCCCGGGGCCAGCCAGCGTCTGCATGAATCACAGGCCACTCCTCTCCCCCCCCACCATACCCCTTGGCCGGAGGCTTCTGCAGCCTTTTACTCACACAAACAAAAATAAATCTCGCTGCCGGCCTCTGAACTCTGCAAAGGCGAGTTTCCCTCTGGCTCCCCGAGCGGCCCGGAGCTGTGCGCGGGGCCTTGGCACGCTCCCCGCCGACCTCGCTCTTTCACTCCCGGCGCATCCTGTGTCCTTCTCTCACCGGGCGGCCCGGCGAGCAGAATGGGACGTGACGGCCGGCACAGGCGTTGCTGGCGGCTGCCAGGAATCGGCCGGGTACGGCCTCCGAAAAGCTGCCGCGAGGGGCAAATGCCACACACGAGGGTGCTGCCCCTCCCGTGCTGCCCCCTCCGCACCCCCGGGCCGGAGGCGTAGGTGAGCTTCCCGCTCGAGCTGTGCCCCGCAGGTCACCTTGCCAGGGCCACGGCGAGCCCTGGGGTGGAGGAGTCATAGCGGGGTGTGGGTAGGGGACCGCTCCTGCTGCCCCCGTTGGACTGTCGTTGCCCACCAGAGGCTGCGTGATTTCAGCTCCCCCTTTCTGCAAGCTTGAGGCCATTGACCTCTTTGCCTGTCCCACAGGGGATGTGCTGCTTTGCTCTGTGACTCTGCATTGGCCAACAGGACCTTGCTCTATCTCCCCACAGCAGGTGGAGCTTAGCAGGGTCTGCTGCCTCCCAGGCATGAGTATTTCCTTTGTCACCCCCAAACCTTGAGGAGAAACACCACTGACCACCCTTCTCACAGTGAGAAGGTAGCAGCAGCACCATGCCAGGGATACCAATCCAAGGTTCCCATGCCACTGAGTAGTGCCAACACCTCTCCAGCTGAAGGCAGAGTGCAGACAGGGATGGCACCCAGGACATGGTTAGCCAGGGCAGCATCTGTACAGGGATGCCAGTGCCATCAGAGCTGCTGCTGTGCGATAGGAGCTGCATATCCTCGTTCTGTCATGCCAGCTCAGTGCTGCCATGCAGCAGACAGGTCCTGGCACGCTCCCTGCTCTGCCCATCAACCCTCGAGGTCCTGGGAGCTGCATCCCCAGGACCAGCACTGCCAGGAGGCGGGTGGGAGGCACGCGTTGAGGTTACGGTCGCTGCCTTGCCTAAAGACACTTGTGGGAGGTGGCAGCCTCAAGTCGCTTGATTTAAAGCCAGATGACAACACTTGGAAATGGATTAAAAGCCGCTTCTTTCCGTGGCCACTGCTGGCCGTGCAGCTCCTCGTCCCAGGGTGCCTCCGAGGCTTTGGCATGGCTGCAGGAGAGTTGGGCTCCTCACCCTGGGCAAGGGGAGCTTGCCATAACATTGTGCAGAAGAGGATCAGTGGTGGCCTCATGTCCCCAGGGTGCATCTTGCGGGTGCAAGCCTGATCTCGCAAGGGTTTGCGTGGTGGATGTGTTCCGCAGCAGTGCTGCTGCACTCCGTGGGTGACCGGTTCCTATTAGAGGCAACAAACATCAGCGAGTCCAGGGAAGCTATTTTTAAGCAGAGGAAGCACTAGAATAGCATCCTGCATTTTTTAAGCCTGTGACTTACTAAAGAGCCCAAGTCCTTCGATAGCGTAGAAAGTAACGTGTGAGCTCCTGGGTCTCGTTTTGGCAGCGGCCGTTGTTGAGAGGTCCAGGTGCAACACCACAGGGTTGCTAGTGAGACCCAGCAGACCCTTCCCATGTATGTATGAGAACCTCTGGTCTCCAGTGGGTGCAAAGGACTCAGCCAAGGACAGTGCTGTGGCTTTCCAGGGCTGGAATCCACCTGGTTTCCCAGCTGGATGGAGTCAGAAGAGACAAGGCCCATGTGGGAGTTGGCAGGACAGTGAGCAAGGTACTTGGCCAAGCATCCCCACCCCACAGACCTCCCCTCCTGCTGCCTGCTTGGGGTCTCTGTGTTAGGAAGCTGTTGGCAGTACTTGTGTGTCCCAAGCTGGTTTGTTTTGGCTGTTGTCACCTTGAGCTGTTTCCATCTGAAGTCCCAGAACCCACTTCCTCCAGCCCCCATTTATCTCCACTGTTTTGTATCGGGGTCAGTCTCTTGGCACCGGTGCAGATAATCCTGGCAACTGTCAGTCCTGTTAATGAGACAACTCCCAAAACACCTCGGTTTTCAAGGCTGGTCCCAATTGTTCTCCCCAGACCCTGGACAGGGCTGTTCTCCTAGAAGAGTGGTCTCATGGAGACTTCCACCATCCAACTCTTGTGCACTGCATACCTGTTTGGAGATGTGCAGGTGGACAGATGCAACCTCCTGCCAGCCCCGTTCACACGTTGCCCTTTGCTGTGGTGTGTTTGCCAGGCAGGCTTATCTTCTGCTCCCAAGGTTCACAGGTCGTAGGGCTGACAGCCTCTTCTCACTCATGTGTCCTTCTGCTCCAGGCCGTGCTGAAAGACCAGAGTCAAATGAGGCAGATGGAACTGGAGATCAGACCTGTCTTCCTGGTCCCGGACACCAATGGTTTTATTGACCACCTCGGCAGCTTGATCACTCTGTTGAACTGCAGGAAATTCATCCTGGTGGTGCCCCTGATCGGTGAGTAGGGCCAGTCCTATGGTGGGAGCTCCCCTTCTCCCCCAGGGCAGTCTGTCCCTTCGTGCTGGCTCCCTCTCTTCATGCCCCACATACCCACAGTGCCTGTGTGGTCTGCTCACGCCATGGGCCTGGCCTCTATCCTGCCCTGTCTTGTCTCAGCCGCGTCCGGCGTTCCTTCAGCCCATGTTGTCCTTCTCCCTTCCTGCCAGCTTTCTGCCCGTGCCGCTCAGCAAACTCCTCTCCTCCTGGTTCATTTTGGGGGTGCCAGGGTGTTAAAACGGGATTTGGAGGGAATTTTGGAGGGAGCAAGGAGGAGGGGAATTGTTAAACAGTCAGAGCAGATAGCTTATCCCAACTGAGCCGGAGCTTAGGCAGCCTGAGCGAATGGCCAGCCTGTGCCCCAGCATCTCAGGGCTGCCGAAGCCCAGCCCTTCTTTTTATCCTTATAAAGCTCGCAGTGAAACAGCAAGCTGGTTCCCGTTATTGGTAAACACTCAGCCTGGCAGATAACGGCTGTGCTGCTGGGTGGTCTCCCGGGGTGGCGGGAAGGTTTGGTTCGATGCCTCTGCTCTGATTGTTTGATCACACTGTGGGCTGGAGGTAGCATTCCTCTGGCCAGTGGTGCTCTGGCTCCCGGCGCCTCCTGGTGCCTCCCAGTGCCAGCCTGGCATTCAGATGATCCCCAAGGGCAGCAGGAGAGGCCAGGCCAGGAGCAGGGCTGAGCTTCAAAGAGCTCACAGCGTTCTCCATCTCAGTCACAACTCCGGGCAGCTAGGAGCCAGCTCTGCCCCATGGGCATCTCCAGCATCCAGACAGCAAAGTGTATGCCTGTGCCCATCTCCTGGCCTGCAGCACACAGGGGTGCCCTTCCTCAGCTTTGCTCAGGAGGGATTCCTGGGGTTTAGGAACAGGATTCCTGGGTGGGGGGAGCAGGACTGGCTGCCTGCCCACCTTAGCAGAGTTGCTGCCAAAGCACTCCATGTCTTGGCACCACGGTGCCAGGGCTTTGTGTAGAAGTGAAGGAAACCAGCAGCACCAGCAGAGCCTGGGCAGCCCTGGGAGCTGTGGAGCATGTTAACACCTGAGAGCTGGGATCTGCCCTGGAGCCATGGCCCTGACTCCTGGTTTGCTCCTGTGATTGTAGTGAGGCTTCTCCATTGGAACTCCAGCTGGGACCAGGAGAGCTGAAAACCCTGGGCCTGCCCCTGCTCAAATTGCTCCTGCCCTCAGCCTGCAAAGGGAGCCTGTTCTGCCCTGCCTTGGGGCAGAAGGAGCAGCAGCGACCGAACCCCTTCAGTGCTTTCCTGTCCTGACACCTCCTTGTGCAGCCCATCTCAGAGGAGACAGAGTAATCCAAAGTAACCCAGAGTAACCCCTCGCCCACTGCCTGCCATGAGCCTCCCCTGAAGCCAGCATCTCCCAGTCCGCACCAGGAGTTGGTCTTACCTCCAAGGAGAACCATCAGTGCTGATACCCCAGTGCTGGCAGGAGGAACTTGTCCCTGGGGGTAAGCTGCGGGCCCGTGGCTGCTGGAGACAAAGGCCTTGGTGCTGTGACCCATGGCCAGCCCTGAGCTAGGCAGCCTGGCACAGGGCACTGCTCCCGGCTCTTCCCAGGGATGCAGCAAGGGGTTAAGCGCACAGCTTCGCGTTGGGTTTGTTTCTCTTGCTCTTTAACCTGCTCCGTGCTCCTTGAGGCTGACCCCGCCATGGAGAAGCCAGGCCTGGTGCAGAAGCACAAACAAGCCTCCCCTTTGAAGCCTGTTTAGCTTGGAAGCAGGAAGGCGGATTTCGGGAGGGAATACCAGCTTTTCCTGTTTGATGTTCCGTTCTTGCACGGCTCCCCCCACCCCGGGCCCAGCCGTGCATTGTGTGGAAATGGCAGCATCAGGTCGGTAGCAAGAGGAGTCGCTGGCCCACGAAGAGCAAAGCAGCTCCATGCAGCTTTAATTTGAATACCCAGACAGTGAGTGCCAGTCTCACCATGGAACAGAGCGATCACGCAGGCTCCCCGGGCAGTGATTCACAGCACTGGGGAGAGGCCTCAGACCCCAAGCTCTCTCCTCGAACCCCCAAGGAATGCATAGTTCCCACTTGAACTCAGGACTTGGCTCCAAGCTCGGAAACAGTCTTCAGAAATGAAGCCATGGCTGCAGCACACACTGCGGGCAGAGGCTCCCCACGCACACGTGCGCAGCAGCCCTGGCGCGCCTGGCCCCGCGCAGCCGCACCGAGGCCGCTCGCATCTGGACGCATGCTCCTCTGCCTGCCCTTGCCACCAGCATCCTGCTCACTCTGTGGCCAAATGGCTCTCCCAGCAGCCCCCAGCGAAGGAGGATAGGCCCCTCCTGGAGCTCTGCTGGGGTCCCTCAGGCTTCTGCTGCATGCAGGGGCCTGCAGTTCCCAGCTGCTCTGCAGCAGTGCAGCTCTAAGGCTTGATGGGCTCTAGCGAAGGCAAATGGGCTGAGAATCTGCCTGATCCCAAGCTCAGGCTTATCTCGAGCAGCTCGCTTTAGGACAGATGTGTGAACTCTCTATCAGATCCAGATGGGTGAGGTGTTGGGAGTGAGCACCTCCCCTGCTAGGAGCCAGGGACAGCAGCTGCAGGTGGAGAAAACAAGGCCAAGACTTGCAGAGGAAGCTGCTGGAGTGGGAACTGCCTGCTCCCGCACATGATCCTGCTCCCACCTGTGGCTGGGGGGCAGCAGCTTTTCATTCCTGAAAGTGAGAGCAAGGAGCAGAGAGGTGCAGAGCCAGCTGGTGTGATATGGGGCAGGAGATATGGTGCCACTGGCCATCGCTGTGCTGGCAGGGCAGGAGCAGGCTGCAGGTGGCTACCTTTTGCTGACCCTCTTGGGCACACATGGAGGTGCCGTTGGTTGTAAGGCAGGAGTGTGGGGTAGGGGGTACGGCCATGGTCCTGGCATTTTGCCCTTGGGGAGCATTATCTGCACGCTGCCAGGGCAAGGTGCCTGCACTCCTAGGGCCAAGCCAAGTGACCCATGGGGGTGGAAGGCAACAGAGCTTTTCCAAACCCTCAGCCAAGTCTAGGAGCACAGGGATGCAGTGGCAGCTGAACCCAGATTTCCTGAGCCAGCTCCCAGTGCCCCGGCCCCAAGGCCTTGGCAACTTGCTTGCTCCAGCAGCAGGTCACAGGAGCACCTTGTCCCATAGTAACTGTACCTCCTCTTCCTGTTTGAAGTGATAAACGAGCTGGATGGCCTGGCCAAGGGCCCGGAGATCGAGCACCGGGCTGCAGGCTATGCCCGCCAAGTGCAGGAGAGAGCCAGGAAGTCCATCGAGTTCCTGGAAGAGCGATTCGAGAGCAGGGACAACTGCCTGAGGGCTCTGACCAGCCGAGGCAACGAGCTGGAGTCCATCTCCTTCCGCAGTGAAGACACCACTGGCCAACAGGTGAGGGCCATCCTTGCACCAGGATGGGACACAGCAGTAGCGATGTCATGGGCTGGAGGCTCTTTGCCACCACCTCCCTGGGGAAAAACAGGGGCCCTGAGGTCCGCAAGCTCTGACCAGGGGGAACCTCTGTCACCACCTCTGCAGGTCTCCTGCAGGCTGCACAGGTTCTGACTCAGAGCAGCTCTCTCCACTGAGCTGCAGCAATGTCTCAAGGGTAGTACATCAGGATGGTAGGGTTGCAGGATGTTTTTCCCGCCAGGGGTAACGTTTCCCTTTTTTTTTTTCCAGGGAAACAATGATGACCTGATTCTGTCCTGCTGCCTGCACTATTGCAATGACAAGGCCAAGGATTTCATGCCCTCCAACAAAGGTAGAAGATCCTCACATCCTCTTTGTCCCTTCTCTGTGGCATTCCACAGACTCTTCTCATTTCTCTTTTCCCAGCCCTCGGAGCCAATCTCTCCTGCATTTTGCCTCTTTCAACACCCAGGTGCCACCTCCTGCCTCCGGTCAGCCCCAGGCTGTGACCCTCCCACTGCATTGCCAAATGTGCACCTCCCTGTGCTTTGGGGATGCCCCAGCCTGTGAGAAGCTCACCATAAGTGTCCGCAGAGGCGTTTTGTGGTGACAAAGGGCCAGGGGGAGCCTCCTCCCCACGAACCCCAGTGCCTTCTGTCCAGGGCCCTTTTCCCTCCAGATGCCTAGTTGGCATTGGCCACATGTGCTGGGACCAGACGGCCCCCAGGCTGTTGCCAGGACAGCAGGGATGGGAATCGCATCAGCAGCTGCCCAAGAAATCAACCCACATTTGTCAGTGCGAATTCTTAGCAGCTTAACTTGTCAGATTCACAGAGAAACCGTCACCAAATGTTTATGTGCAAATGATGCTGAATTTTGAAATCGTGTGGATTATGGGGAATGGGGCCTGACAAGCTGACAGCCTCTGGTTTGTAACAAGGAGGAGCGTCACCAGCGCCGAGCAGAGGATGTTTATTGTTACACATTTCTTAAAGTGTCCGCGCGAGCCCTCCCCAGTCCCGCGTTAGGCAGCCCTCGGCCCCAGGCCTGCCCTCCTGCCGAGCCCTGCTCCCCTTCCTCCTGCCACGGGCTGGCCTGGGCACTCACCCCACCATCCTCAGCCCCGACACTGTGACCCTAGCCAGCGTTCCTGGCCACCCTCCCCTTCCCCTCGTCCTGCTGCTCCCCACGCAGCCGATCTGGGCCCATGTTGGGCTCCCATAAACTCTGTTTTTTCCATTCCAGTCCTGGCTCGGAGGCTCTGTGTTTCCTGTGCTCATAGGAACAGTACTCTGGTCACAGGACCCAGCTGCTTACACATACCCCATATGCTTCCCCTGCTTTGCACACACGTAAGCGTGGCTCCCACATCCCAGCCTGGGCGCATTGCGTGCGGGGCAGCTCATCCATCTGGGGGCAAGATCCTTTCGGTTATTTCTCAGGCTCCAACCCTCTCTCTCTCTCTCTGGCTGGCTGAGCCCCAGCCAGAAACGCCTCAGTATCAGTGGCGACTCCAAAAAAACTTCACAAATAAAAAAAAAAAAAAAAAAAGGGGTGGTTTTGGATCTTATAATGAGATCACCAGAATAATAGCACCAGCTTCCTGCTGGAGCCAGGGTCGCAGGCCGTCTTCCTGGCCTGGGTCAGGCAGAGAGACCTCCTCTTCCCTGCCTGCAGCAGCCCATGTGGGCAGTGGGCAGCATGGGGCCCTGGCACTGCTGGCTGGCCTTCCTGGCTCTGGGACTGCAGGCACAGATCACAAATCATCCCCCAGCCAGCACGGGGAGGGGGAAGAGGGAGGCCTTCGAGATGAAGAGCTGTCTCTGAGCCACGCTGGGAAGCCTTGGCAGGGAGCAGAGAGCGCAGCTGGGGTGCCGGATGGCCCTGCCGTGCCTGGGGTGCAGCACCCAAAGGAGGGGGCATGGTGTGGGGCCAGCACGGTGTGGGATGGATGCAGGGGCTGGGGCAGAGCAGGAAGGTTGTGAGCTTCACACCACGCTCTCTCTCTCTCTCTCTCTCGTTGCAGAAGATCCCATCCGTTTGCTCAGGGAAGTGGTTTTGCTGACCGATGACCGGAACCTGCGAGTCAAAGCGCTGACCCGCAACGTGCCGGTGCGGGACATCCCCACCTTCCTCAAGTGGGCCCAGGAGGGCTGAGAGGGCCAGGCGGGGCCGCCAGCCCCTGAGCGAGTCACGCAGCCTGTTAGGGTGGCAGACCGGCTCCAGCGGCCGCCCTCGCCGCGCGCCGCCACCGCCGTCCAGCCCACCACAACCAATAAACGCCGCGACTTCAACCCACCCCGCGATGGCCGTGCTGTGAGGAGCCCCCTCCCGAGGGCAGAGCAGCTGGGAAGGTCATTGCCGTGGATGGGCCGTGTGGAGGCTGGGCCGTTGAGGGTCCCGCCAGCCTTTTGGGCAGCGCCAGAGCAGAGCTGGTGAGCCCTGCTGGCTAGGGAAGCTTTGGGTGAGCCCGTGCCAGACGCCAGCCTTTCGCTTGGTTTGCTCGGTTGCAGAAAGCTCGAGTCACAGGTCGATGGCTCTTTGGGTTTGTAGGCTGTGTAGGGCAGAGACCGAGGACACTGAGGCCAGAGTAGAATTTCGGATTGCTTAGTCTATTTCGCGCCCCTCAGCGAGGCCGTGGACTTCAAGGGCAGGTTCCCTCCTGCCCCAGCCTGTTTGTCCTGCATGGCCCAGGCATCTCCAGGCCTCCAGCCCCTTCCCAACCCCACACTCACCTCATGCAGGGGTTGCTGCTTGCAGAGGTGCTTGTCCTCTCCCTGGTGCAGGGATTGCTTGTTGAGTTTTGTTTCAGGTTTCAGTTTAGGTTAGTTTTCAGGTGTGTGCTCCACCTGCTTAGTAGTTTTGAACACCCCTAGATCCCTCACGGCTGCTTTCTGACCTGCTCCCCCTGACCACCCTAGCTGTTATCTGCCCCTTCTCTCCTCCCTCAAACTCCTTAGTCCCACTCCAATACCTTTAGGCATGTTTTTGACCTAAGACAATGTGAGGTCAAAAAAATTATTTCAAGGACCCCAGCTGTCCCACAGGTCCTGTGTGTCCTCACCTTGCCATGGGTTCCTCTTGCCTGTGGGTTCCAGCTCCTCATGGCTGCAAGGCCAGGCTGCTGCTTGCCTAGCTGGGAGGATCCCCTTTTGAGCTGCGCCTTCTCCTTGGAGGGAGCTGTGAAGGGACCCTGCTGCCTCGTCACTGGGTCATGTCACACCAGGAGCCAGTACAGGGTTGGGGTGTTGCTGAGTCACCTCCACGTCGCATCCTAGCACCCAAGTTTCTCAGCCCTGTCCCAGTTACACCCCAGATACAGAAGCTAAGAGGGAGTGTTAACCTGTGAACCAGAGTCCCTGGAGCTCTGTCAAGGCCCAGTCCCATGAGCAGAGGGTGGGAGTGACCCCAAGGCTGTCCACAGTCCCCGCAGCCATGGCAGGGACGCGCCAAAGGTGGCAGAGGAAGCAGCAGGACTGAGCCCAGTGCTTTGCTTTCCCACATGGGTGGCTCAGATCCAGAGCCTGCACCGGGAAGCCCAGCATTGCCCCTGTGCTGGCCACCCTGCCTCAGGGTGAAGGCTAACACTGGGATCTGAGCCTTGGCAGGGTGCAGCTGCGTGGCTGCAGGGCTCAGCAATGGAGATGAGCAGAGTTGTGCTTGCTAGCCAGTGCTGTACAAGGACCCCAGCCACAGGGCAGCTGCCAGAGAAGGAGGATTTGTGCTGCCTGTTCAACAAAGACTTTGGAGTGCCCACACCTGCTGCAGGGCATGCAGAGTCATCAGCGTGGCTCAGCCTATGGCCCACACAGCACCCACACCCCCAGCTCGATGCCCACAGCTGTGTGCAGCCTGTGGACTTTTGCCGTCTCCTCCACACCGCGTTTGTTTAAATGTTTGTTTTTCTAACAGCTGCCCCAAGGCTGCTTTGCAAGGCCCTTCCCAGGGTACTACCCAGCTTGAAGTGACCTGTGGCTCTGCCAGACACTGACCCCCCTCACACCATGCCACAGGCTTGGCCGTGGGACAGGGGTCTCACTGCCATTAGACCGGCTTGGCGCCACGGGGCTCGCTGGCTTGAGCACCCCACGAGTGGGGCCGTCCCTGCCAGGCTGCTGCCTGAGTGCCTGCAGGGAGCCATGTTTCGGGGAGGCAGCTGCGTTCGGGCTGTTTTGTTAAGATGGTTTTAATAATTTTTAGTATTAAACTCTTGTCTGCGCAGCGTCTTGAGTCATTTGCTTGTCAGCGGGCTGGGTGCTCTTGAGGTTGGGGCAGAGGTGGGCACCAGGATGCATTTGTGCTTGCAAAAAATGACAGTGGCTCTATGCCACCTGCAGCTGCTCCTGCCCCCCAAAGCAAGGGGAGGCTCCGGGCGAACCAGATGCAAAGCAAAGTCCCTCACATCCCTTCCCTGTAGCTCTGCACTCACTGTACCCCTCTGGGATCACCTCCCTGCCCTCCTCAGCCCCAACCCCACATGCCAGCTGGGCCTGCCTGCAGAGAAGGACATGAGGCCACTCACTTTAATGTCATTTTATTGCTCATTCGGTTTTGACTATAGAAAAAAATAAGGGCAAGGAGCCCATGTACAAATTGGACGTGATACAGAGGGGGCCAAGGGCCCCATTGGGGGCTGCCAGCTCTGCTTTGGGTGCTGCTGCCACTCGCCCCACAGCAGCTCCAGAGGGATCCTGCCAGTCCAGGGGAGACCCGGGAAGCCCAGGCTGGGGGAGAGGGGGGCACCTGGGCAGGAGCAGCCAACTCAGGCTAAGGCACAGTGGCTGCGAGGCCAGGGACAGTCGCTGCTGGCGGCCGCCCTGTGGACCTCGTGTGTGCAAAGGAGAGGAGAGAGCTGGGGAGGGAAGAAGCTTCACATTAGCCCCAGGCACAGGGGTCGGGACACGGGCCGGGGGGGCAGGGCGGGGGTGGGCTTTGCCCACACCGAGCAGACGGCAGGGGAGGGGGCGCAGCGGTGGCAGGAGGTGCCCCGTGGTGGAGGGCTCATCCCCAGGTCACTGCAGCCCAGCCTGGGGCAGCCCCCGGCCCCCTCCCGCAGCCCCTGCCCCTCTCTCGGTAGCTGACAAACCTGACGCTTTGTCTTTGTCGTGACCTCCCCGGCCCGAGCCCGGCCGCACCGGGGCGGGCATCTTTGGCAAAACAAAAAAAAAAAACAAACACAAACCCACCACATTAAAAACAAAACTCAAGGCGAGTGGGCGAGTGGCCACCTGAGGGCAAAGCCACCAGGTCCCTGGGCCTTCCAGAGTCGTGTGTGTGTGTCCCGCCCCGGGCATCCCTGACGGCTGGGGCAGGGCCCGGGGGCTCAGTCTGTGGCAGGCCCTGCCCCACCTGCCGAGAGCGCAGGCTGCTGGCGGCAGAGCTGCGGAGTTGAGGCCGAGAGTTCAGTGCTTGCTCCGGGGCGAGGAGCGCTGCGATAGCCCAGCCCCACCGGCACGGCCCCGGCCGCCTTCCCACCACCGACCCCCTCCGACAGTCTGTCCCCGAGCTCCCAGCGTGGCCCCGGGAGGGTTTGGCCAGCACAAACCCCCCCAAACCCAGCCCCAGCACGGCCACACTCGCTGATCCCGGCCGGGACAGCTGCCGCGGCCGCGATGGACAAACTACTCACGGCCCCGCGGCAGCCGAGGTGGCACAGTCCAGGTCCCGTCACCAGAGCTCACCGCGGGGCCAGGCCAGCTGCCGAGGGCGTCCCCTCGCCCAGGGGCCAGCGCTGGGCTGGCCCTGAGGTAAGGAGCAGGCTGGCGTCCTGCAGAGCCCCGGGGCACGGCCCAGCCCCGCAGCCGGTGCCGGAGCCCCAGCAGCCCCCCACGGCCAGGCAGGGCCACGCCACAAGGTCAGTCCCTGAATGAGCGGCTTGGCGCAGGCAAGCCCGGGTGCTCGTCGCGTCCTGCCGTCCCGGGGCACCTCTCGTGGGACCTTCCGCTACGAGCGAGTTCTCCAGAGCCATCGGCAGCGCCGGGGCGTGAGCGCCCACCGTGTCTCGCCACCCCCAGCTCCAGGCGGAGCAGCGAGGGGAGCCCGGTGGCCCTCCTCACCCCCCGGCCGGGCCGGCGTTAGGGGGGCGAGTATCGCTCTATGGTCCGGGCGGCTTCGGCGTGAAGGTGCGGAGCCTGCACCAGCACCTCGGCCGCTTTGTCCTGGCTCAGCCCCAGGTGCTCGGCCGTGAACTTGGCCAACGGGTAGAGGCTCTCCATGGCCTTGGGGTCACTGAGGAAGTGCGAGGTGTGGGAGAGCAGCTCGGCCGCCTTCTCCTGCTTGAGCCCCAGCTGGTCGGCGGTGAGTCGGGCCATGGCATAGACGCTGTCGGGGAAGTCCAGCTTAGCTTTGCCGTCGGGGCCGGCCGCGTGCATCTTCATGTGGCTGATGAGGTTGCGCTGCTGGGCAAACTTCCCGCCGCACACCTGGCACTCGTAGGGCTTCTCGCCCGAGTGGATGCGCATGTGCTCGGTCAGGCGGTACTGGCGGGTGAAGCGCATCCCGCAGGCGTCGCAGGCGAAGGGCTTGAGGCCCAGGTGGCTGCGCATGTGGCGGGTCATGGTGCCGCGCTGCGTGAACTTCTTGCCGCAGATGGTGCAGGGGTAGGGCCGCGTCAACCAGTGCGTCTTCTCGTGCTGACGCAGCGTGGCCGGGTCCTTGTAGGACTTATCGCAAGAAGAGCAGCGGTAGGGTCGCAGGATGTCGCCCAGCCCGGGGCCACCCTTGTCCAGGAAGGGCACAGCCTGCTCGGCCGCTGCCTTGTGATAGAGCTCCTCTTCGTTGTGGGCCTCCACGTGGGCATTGAGCTGCTCAGAGCTGGGGAAGCCCTTGCCGCAGGGAATGCAGACGTAGAGGTTGTCGCCCAGGCTCTCTGGCTCGTAGCCCAGGTGGTTGCAGTAGCGGTCCAGTGCATCGCCAGGCGAGGGGCCCTCGCTGCTGCCTGTTTCCTCGCTGGTGCTGTTGTCGGGCTCCAGGTCATTGCTCTCCACACTGGGGTAGCGGGGCTGTGGTGCTGCGGGCGGCGACTCGGCCTTGTCCTCCCGCTCCAGCTCCTTCTCCGGGTCCCCCTCATCCAGGTAAGGGCCCAGGGGCTCGTGCTTCATCCAGCGGTACATCAGCTCACGGCCGTCAGCACGGGGCAGCGGGGGCTCGGTGCAAGGCGGCGTGCTGCGGAAGGGGTCGGGGACGTGGGGGTGCCCCCCCGGCTCGCCACCCGGCGGGGAGTCCTTGTAGGCAGCAGCGTGGCTGGCCAAGAGTCCAGCGCTGACCGGGGGGCTGTCGTGCCGCGGGGGCAGAGAGGGCTCTCGGGGCTCACCAGGCAGCAGGCGGTCGGTGGGCAGGAGCTGGGCAGAGGGGCCGGTGGGGCTCTTCTTGGAGAGGTCGAGGCCGCAGGGCGGTGAGCAGTGGCGCTCGGGCGGGCACAGTCCATGGGGGTGCAGTGGGGTGCCCTGGGCGGCCGAAGCGTACAGCTCCCCACACTGCGTGTTCAGCGGCGCTGCCGGCTCCACGGGCGGCAGGTCCACGGGCCGCGGCGTCCCCGAGTAGCAGGCCTGGATGACTGGCGTGGCGGCGCGCAGCCCCCGGCCCAGCTTGTAGGACGCGTAGCCCCCGCGCAGGTGGCAGTACTTGCCGCTGCGCTTCAGCTTCTTCTTGCAGAGGGCCACCAAGCCGGGGATCTGGAGGTAGCTGGCCGCAGCCAGCACGGCGCCCAGGCTCTGCTCGCCGCCCGGCTCGCACTCGCCCAAGCGGCCGGTGTAGATGAAGTCGAGGATGAGGCGAAAGATGCTGGGGCTGACCATCTCGTGGTCCAGGTTGAGCAGGTTGTCATGTACCACCAGCGACTTGAGGTAGGCGCTGCTGGCCGCCAGGATGTTCTTGTGTGCGCGGAAGAGTGCGTTCTGCACCACGATGATCACGTCGCACAGGAAGCCCTTGGTGCGCTGCGTGTTCAGCTGCAGCAGCAGCTGCCGCGAGTGGCTCGGCACCTCCATGGCGTCCAGCATCCCGCTCCTCGCCCGCCGCCCTGCAACACACCGGCCCGTCAGCGCTGCGACCGGCCCCGGCCGCTCGGCCCACGCGTGGGGAGGGGGCTCGACCCACACGTCGGCGGAGCTCAGCCCACGGGTGGGGGTGTGTGGGGGGGTCGGGGCTCAGCCCCCAGCCCCGCACACCACCACGTCCTGCTCGCTTTGCAGGACCTCCCGACCGGTGCCACCGCTTATATGGGGGCTCGCTTCTTGGCGGGCCAGGGGGCGGGAGGGGGGTGAAAACCCCCGGAGGCTTTTGGAGAATGTGACATCACCGCCGCCGCCGCCAGCGCCGCGCCCCGGCCCCGCCAGCGCCCCGGCA
>VWZI01020703.1:106624-120690 GCA_013396835.1 Psilopogon haemacephalus | reverse complement strand
TTCTTTTCCTCTTTCATTCCTAGAAGGGTTTGGTTCTTCGGGAGAACTGACTATGGAAGTCACAGGAAGACTCCATGGCCCAGTGGATTCATGGAATGGCACTGGGTTGGAAGGGACCTTAAAGCTCACCCAGACCCAATCCTCTGCCATGGGCAGGGACACCTCACACCAGCCTCATGCAGGCAGGGCACAGCCACAACCTCCCTGGGCAGCCTGTGCCAGTCTCTCCCCAGCCTCACTCTCCACAATCTCTTCCTCATCTCCACTCTCCCTCTCCCCTCTCCCAGCTCCAAGCCATTCTCCCTCCTCCTGCCACTCCCAGCCCTTGCCCAAAGTCCCTCCCCAGCTCTCCTGCAGCCCCTTCAGGCACTGGCAGGCTGCTCTCAGCTCTCAGCCTCCATGAGGCTGGGATGGAGCAGAGGCTCCTGCAGAGGCAGCTGCTGCTCTGTGCCTCAGGACAGCTGCAGTGGCACTGTTTGTGCCTGCACAGCTCAGCTCAGCTCTGCTCACAGAGGCTGCTGGGGAGTGCTTGCCCCAGGTGCCCCTTGGCTGCCTGTGCTAGGAGCATGCTGGAGGGGGCACAGGGTGGCTGGTGGCAGCTCAGCACCCACCCAGCACCCAGGCAGCAGCCAGGCCATGCCAGCAAGGACACACAGGATCACAGAACATTTGGGGTTGGAAGGGACCTTGGAAGGTCTTCCAGTGCCACCCCCATGCCAGGGCAGGTCACAGAGGATTGTGCCCTGCTGCTGGAGCCCAGGCAGAGAGGCTCTGCTGGGGTCTGTGAGCCAGAGGAGCTGTGTTGGCTCTCACCATGCACAGCAGGTGACAGCCAGGCTAAACCACCCAGCTGGCAGCTCCCACCAGCTCCAGGCAGGAGAAGAGAGAACCTGAGGGCTTTGCAGCTCTAGGTTCTGGACACAGGCTTAGGCAAGAGGCTGGAGAGCCTCAGGTGCTTGATCTTCCTGGCACATGCCCTCTGCAGAGCTGTTCCCTGCTCTGGTGTCACTCCAGCACATGGCTCCCCCCTGCAGGGACACCTACCTACAGCCACCTGCCCCTGCCCAGCACCAACAGCCTGGGGCAGAGTCTGTGCCCACCAGGGAAGGGTGGAGCTCAGCTTCCATCATCTCCTGGCCAGTCCATCCCAGCAGAGTGTGGCAGGTAGCAAGCTCACCATGAGCCATCCCTCATGGCCAGGAAGGCCAAAGGCCTCCTGGGGTGTGTGAAGAAGACTGTTCCACTTGAGCAGCAGGAGAAAGTTGTTTGCTGTGAGGGTGCTGGAGCCTGGAGCAGGCTGCCCAGAGAGGCTGTGCAGTGTCCTTGTGTGCAGAGCTGCCAGCCCCAGCTGGGCACTGTGCTGCTGGGCAAGCTGCTGTGGGTGCTCCTGGTTTAGCAGGGCAGTTGGGCTGGATGGTCCCCAAAGGTCCCTTCCAGCTCCACCATGCTGGGCTGCAGGGATTCTGTGAGCCCTGTGCCACTTCTCATGAGCAGACATCCACAGCAGATGAACAAACTCCACTCAGATGCTGCTGCAGTCTGAAGTGATGCAGGTGAAGGTGGTTTGTGGCTCTCTGGCTCCACACCCTGCAGACTTCCCCCAGGTACCAGGCTGAGGGCTGCAGGCAGGGAGCTGAGGGCAAAGGACTCTGAGCAGAAGGCTGCAGGCAAAAGGGTGCAGGCAGGTGAGCTGCTGTGGGTGCTCTGCTTGAGCAGGAGGTGGGATTAGATGACCCCCTGAGGTCCCTTCCAAGCCCACCACGCTGGGGTTCTGTCCTCCCTGTCTGTGGGGCCAGCAGCTGCAGCTGCCCAGGCAGCAGGTCCCAGCACACTCCCTGCTCCCCTGCTGCTGTTTGTGTGTGCAGGAGGCAGAGCTGCCTGCTGCTGTTTGTGTGTGCAGGAGGCAGAGCTGCCTGCTGCTGGCTGTGCTGCAGCATCCCAGCCCTGCCCACGCTTCTTTTTCAGGAGGGTATTACCTTGCCCATCACTCAGGCTGTGCTGGGGCAGTTACCTTGCCCATCACTCAGGCTGTGCTGGGGGCAGTGCTGGCCTCACTGCCTCAGCCTGTTGCAGCAGCTGAGCTGTGCACAGCCTCTGTGCCCAGGTCCCATGGCCATCAGCTCTTTGGGAAGCACAATTTGCATCACAGCTCTTTAAGTCCGAGTTTGGCTGGCTGGAAAGGGTGACTCATGGCTTGGATGTGCTGCCATGTACCCGACAACATAACCTCTGGATGCTCTGATGCCAGACAGATCCTCTAAAGCCAGGCTGGGTGCTGCCCAGAGGGATGGTACCAGGCTGTATATAGCAGTGCCTCCGACTCGCTGCCTCTGCAATGTGTGGGAAAGATAAAAAATGGAGCAGGACCTGACTCTGAGGTCAGGCAGCTCCCAGAGCTCTACCAGGTCATCTCTGGCCAGCTTCTTCCTCTGCCACCCAACGGCTTCATGAAGAGCAGTTTCTGCAGGGAGCCCTCTCCCCTGGCACAGGGAGCAGCAGAGGCAGGGATTAGGCACACAGAGACCTCGGGAGCAGTGGGTCTGGTCCCTGGCAGGTTGAAGGAGCTGCCCTGGTATTGCTCAGGAGATTTATCCTGGGTTGTCATGCAGGCAGCCTGCTCTGTTCCCTAACACAGGCAGCTGCTTCTCCAAACAGCCACCCTGGCAAGTGTCTGCTCCCCAGCCAGGAGAGCTCTGTGTGGAGCTCTGCCAAGGTGCTCAACCCACCCAAGCCTTGGTGGCCTTCAGCTCGGCTTTTGCAGAGGTGCTGGAGAGGTGGACACCTCCCCTCAAAATACAGACCAAGGCAGAAGGCAGGTCCCAGGGCAGGGGCAGGGAGCTGCACTGTGTGCCACAGACCTCTTTTTCCTGAAGCAAGATGCAATTCCACAGCCACAGCATTCCCAGGGAAGCTTTTCCTTTCCCAGCAGCTCTGCCTGGCATTAACCCTGTGCCTGCCTCCACCACTGCACTGCATCCTCAGCATTCCCTGTCTGCCCAGCCAGCTGGGCTCCCTGCCCAGCTCTAGCCCTCCAGATGGGCCTGAGCTGTGAGCAGCAAGGATGAGCCCCGTGGGAGCTGTCTGGGCAGGCAGAGGGCAGGGAGCTGCCAGGGGCAGGGCAGAGCCCAGCTGCACGGAAGTGTTTCATCACCCAGGGGGTGGCTGCTGACCCCAGGCTTTGCTCTTTGGGAAGTGCTGCTGATTTCTCAGGCTGAGTCAGGACCAGAAAGGGACAAGAGCTTCCTTCAAAGCAGCCTCTTCTGCTCCACCCCAGCTGCCACAAGCAGGGTGCCTTGATACCACCAACCTGGGGCAACAGCCTGCAGCTTCCAGAGGGGCTGAGGATACAACCAGGCAGGGACCACAAAGATCAGCCAGTCCCAACCCCCCTGCCATGCCCAGGGACACCCTACCCTAGAGCAGGCTGCCCACAGCCTCTGCCAGCCTGGCCCCAAACAACACCTCCCTGGGCAACCTGTGCCAGAGTCTCACCACCCTCAACCTGTGCCAGTGTCTCACCACCCTCAACCTGTGCCAGTGTCTCACCACCCTCAACCTGTGCCTCTGTCTCACCACACTCCCTTGCAAAGAATTTCCTCCTAACATCCAGTGCATAGAATCCCAGAATCAGTCAGGGTTGGAAGGGAGCACAAGGATCAGCCAATCCCAACCCCCCTGCCATGCCCAGGGACACCCTACCCTAGAGCAGGCTGCCCACAGCCTCTGCCAGCCTGGCCAAAAACACCTCCAGGGATCTGGCCCCAAACACCTCCCTGCAGGGGCAACCCATTCCAGGCTCTCATCACCCTCGTGGTGAAGAACTTCTTCCTCACATCCAGTCTGAATCTCCCCATTTGGTTCCGTTCCCCCCAGCCCTATCACTACCTGACAGCCTAAAAAGTCCCTCCCCAGCTTGCTTGTGGCCTCCTTCAGATCCTGCAAGGCCACAAGAAGGTCACCTGGGAGCCTTCTCCTCCCCAGATCATCCTGGCTCTTGCACTTGCTTTTGGGATGTCCTCTGCAGGCATCTGCCCCAGGCTGTGTAAACTTAAAGAGCCTCAGCCCCACAGAGCTTAGCAGATGAAGCCCTGAGCACAGCTGAGCCCAGTGGGCACACACTGTGAGCAGCAGAGCACCACCAGATGGCATTTCTGGGGCCTCCTCTAGCTGCCTGTTGTGGAAAGGCTTTGAACCTTGTCCCTGCAGACCCCTGGGACCTCAGGGACAAATCATCTGCATCATCCTTGTAGCAGCAGCCATGGAGGCTCTTTGGTGCACAAGGAGAGGGTTTGCAGTGCTGCCTCACAAATGCTCAAAGGCAAGGGAAAGCCCCAGCAGACAACTGCCTCCTTCTTGTACCTGCACCAGCAGGGGCAGGGAGGGGATTGTGCACCTCTGCTGTGCCTGCTGAGACCTCCCTGCAGTGCTGGGGCAGCTCTGGAGCCCTGAGCACAGCACAGAGAGGGAGCTGCTGCAGCAGGGCCAGAGGAGGCCACAGCAGTGCTGGCAGGGCTGGCAGGGCTGTGCTGGGAGCCCAGGCTGGCAGAGTTGGGCTTGGGCAGCCTGCAGGAGAGAAGCTGCAGGGAGCCCTTCTGGAGGCCTTGCAGTGCTGCAAGGGCTGAGCAGAGAGCTGGGGACAGAGCTTTGAGCAGGGCCTGTGGGGACAGGACAAGGGGGGAGGGTTTGGAGTGAGAGAGGGAGATGGAGAGTGGAGAGGAGGGAGAAATGTTTGGCCCTGAGGCTGGGCAGAGCCTGTGGCAGGCTGGGCAGAGAGCTGGGAGCTGCCCCATGGCTGGCAGCACTGCAGGGCAGGTTGTGTGGGGCTGGGAGCAGCCTGCCCTGCCTGGGGCTGGCCCTGCTGGCTGCAGGGTGCCACTGGAGGAGCTTTAGAGGTCCCTTCCCACCCAACACACCTGAGCTTCTGTGATTTTAGCACCCACTCATCCCTGCCAGGCTGCAGAGGGCAGAGGGGATGCTGCCACTCCTGTCCTCTCCTCTGCTCCAGTGCAGACACAGAGCTGCAGCTGGCACACTGCATGCTGCAGATGTGCTGCACAGCTGTGGGCATCTGGCAAACAGCTGCTGCCTCAGCACTTGTTAGCAAGGAGAGCTGAGCAGGGATCTGCATTGCTGCAAGAGGCCCTGGGACAGCAGAGGTCACAGCTGCCCCAGCAGAGCTCTGTGATGGGGCCAGGCCCTCTGCACCTCATGGCAGATGGGAAGCACAAATCTGTCCTGCTTCTGGTGCTCAGCACCACACTGGGACTTACAAAACAGAATCAGCCAGGATGGAAGAGACCTTCAAGCTCATCCAGCCCAACCTGGAGCACTCAGTGCCCATCCAGGCTGTGCTTGAGCACCTCCAGGGATGGGGACTCCACCACCTCCCCTGCAGCCCATCCCAATGCCAATCTCTCTCTCTGCACAACTTCCTCCTCACATCCAGCCTGAGCCTGCCCTGCCACAGCTTCAGCCTCTGTCCCCTCCTTCTGGCCCTGGCTGCCTGGCAGCAGAGCCCAAGCCCAGCTGGCCACAACCTCCCTGCAGACAGCTGCAGAGAGCAATGAGCTCTGCCCTGAGCCTCCTCTTCTGCAGGCTGCACACCCCCAGCTCCCTCAGTCTCTCCTCTTGGGGCTGTGCTCCAGGCCCCTCCCCAGCCTTGCTGCCCTTCTCTCAGCACCTTCCAGCCCCTCCACATCTCTCTGCAGTTGAGGCTCCCTTTGCTGGGGGCTGATGCTCTTCCTCTGGCTCTGCCCAGCCTGCTCCTCTCCAGCAGGCAGGGATCCAGGGCCCCATCACCTCCAGCAGGCACTTTGCTGGCTCCCACTCCCCATGTTCTGGGCTCTCATGGGCCTGATGCTGTTTTTATGAACTCGGAGCTGGGGGCAGCTGTTTAGTTTGAGCCGAGTGAGGAATGTGTTCAGAGCTGGGTAAAGCTCCTCCGAGCTCCTAATCTGCCTGGGCTGTTTGCTTTGGGAAAAAAACACTTCACTTTTTCCATTCATTACTATCCTGTGCGAGCAGCCCCAGCCTGCAGCACACCCCAGGAGCTTTAACCCCTCTGCCTCCACACCTCAGCCACCCACCGTGCCCTGCTGGGAGGACAAAACCCTTGGCAGGGAGCACCTTAAAGCCTTTCACTCCCTGGGCCACCTTGAGAACCCCAGACAGGAGTCCTGTGCTGGCAGGGAGTGGTGTCAGAGAGTGGGGGGGCAGGCTCTGCTCAGCTGTGCCCAGCCACGGGGCAAANTGGGTTCTGTAATGCTGGGCAGCTACAGGAGCCCTTGAATACTGTGCTCAGAAAAGTGTGTCCAGCAGATCCAGGGAGGTTCTCCTCCCCCTCTGCCCTGCTGAGACCTCATCTTGAGCACTGCCTTCAGTTTGGGGCTCCCCAGTTGCAGAGGGACAGGAACTGCTGGAGAGGGTCCAGGGGAGGGCTGTGAGGATGCTGAGGGGACTGCAGCACTGCCTGGGGAGGAGAGGCTGAGGGACCTGGGGCTGCTTAGGCTGCAGAAGAGAAGCCTGAGAGGGAATTGGATCAATGTTTGGAAGTGTCTGAGGCCTGGGGGTGAGGAGGGGGGGGACAGGCTCTGCTCACTGCTCCCTGCCATAGGCCAAGGAGCAATGGATGGAAGCTGCAGCACAGGAGGTTGCAGCTCAACACAAGAGGCAACTTCTTGCCTGTGTGGGTCCCAGAGCAGTGGCACAGGCTGCCCAGAGAGGTTGTGGAGTCTCCTTGACTGGATGTGTTGCTGTGTGCCCTGAGCTAGCTTGGATGCTCCTGCTCTGGCAGGGGTTGGGCTGGATGAGCTCTGTGGGTCCCTTCCCACCCCTGATGCCCTGTGAGAAGGTGCCAGGCAAAACCTGAGCTTAGGAAGTTCCATCTAAATGTGAGGAAGAGCTTCTTGACTTTGAGGGTGGTAGAGCCCTGGAGTAGCTGACCAGGGAATGGGAGGAGCCTTCATCTCTGGAGTCTTCCAAGGCTCACCTGGACATGCTCCTGTGTGATCCTGCTCTGCCAGGAGCATTGGACTTGATGTCCAGAGGTCATGGAATCGTAGAATGGCTTAGTCTGGAAGGGAGCTCAAAGCTCAGCCAGGTCCAGCCCCCCTGTGCCACAGGCAGGGACACCTCCCACAGGAACAGGTCACTCAGGGACTCATCCAGCCTGGCCTTGAACACCTCGAGGGAGGTTGTGGAGCACAGAAGCTCAGAAAGGTATCAGAGATCCCACAACCTCCCTGGGCAACCTGTGCCAGTGTCTCACCACCCTCACTGCCAAGAACTTCCTCCTAACACTCAGTTTCAATCTCCCCTCTGCCAGCCCAGACCCTCTCCTGCTCTCCTGCCAAGCTGTGCTGCTGGGAGCAGGGACACAGGATGAGGAGCAAGTGGAAGACCTTCACCAAAGAGTCTCCTTCTAGGCAGAGAGGACAGAAGGAGTGCCAGGGGCCTGCCCTGCTGCCTGCCCTGCCTGGGGAGCAGTGGATGGGGATGGCAGCAGCGTCCTGCAGAGGCTCTCATCCAGCAGGAACTTTCCATAAGCAAGGTCTATTTTTAACTCTGCAAGGGCCAGGAGAAGGCCTCTTGTGGGCAGCTGGTGAGGGAGTCTCTGCACAGCCTCCAGCTGAGCAGGGGGACCTCAGGGAGCTGGGAGCTTGTCAGGTGGGCTGCTAGCAGCAGGTCCTGCTGGGCACTGAGCACCAGTGTGATGGGAAAGCAAGGGCAAGGTGGCAGCTGGGCAGCAGTGTCCTGCCAGTGTCGGGGGATGAGTGCAGGAGCAGGCTCTGGAGGAGACTCTTCTGGTGCAGGAACAAGCTGGGGTGAAGGGGAAGAACAGGGCAAGTCCCACACCTGGCAGCCTCAGTGTGCCCAGAGCAGGGAGCAGAGAGCAAGGAGCAGGGAGCAGGGAACAGAGAACATGGAGGAAGGAGCAGGGAGCAGGGAACAGAGAACATGGAGGAAGGAGCAGGGAGCAGGGAACAGGGAACAGGGAACATGGAGGAAGGAGCAGGGAGCAAGGAGCAGGGAGCAGGAGCAGGGAGCAGGGAACATGGAGCAAGGAGCAGGGAGCAGGGAAGAAGGAGCAGGGAGCAAGGACCAGGGAGCAGGGAGCAGGGAGCACAGAGCAAGGAGGTGTTCCTGAGGCCAAACATCTCTCCAGGAGAAGGGCATGTCCAGCACTTAGGATATAATGGTCTGAAGCCATCAGTGATCTGGATGAGGAGACTGAGGGCACCTCACTGAGCCTGCAGTTGGCATCAAGCTGGTTGTGCAGGGACACTGCAGAACAGGAAGGACTGATGGGCCCAGGTCACTGGGGTTAAGCTCAGTGGGCTTAACTGGGATGAGAGTGAACAAGGCCAAGTGAAAGGTTCCACATTTTGGCCACATCAGCCCCATGAGTGCTGTGTCCAGTTCTGGGCCCCTCCATTGCAGAGAGCTGTGGCAGGGCAGGCTCAGGCTGGATTTTAGGAGGAAGTTGTGCAGAGAGAGATTGGCATTGGGATGGGCTGCAGGGGAGGTGGTGGAGTTCCCATCCCTGGAGGTGTTCAAGCCAAGCCTGGATGGGCACTGAGTGCCATGGGCTGGTGGATTGGATAGGGCTGGGTGCTAGGTTGGGCTGGATGAGCTTGAAGGTCTCTTCCAACCTGCCTGATTTATGGTTCTAAGGCCAGGTGCCAGGTCCTGCCTGCAGGAATCACTCTCCTCTGCTGGGCATGGGTGAGGTCACCTTGAATCCCAGGATCACTTCTGGACCCTGCACATCTTCTGTATCTCAGCATCCCAACGTGATGGGCTGGGAAGAGACCTCTGGGGACCATCCAGTCCCAGCCCTGCTCCAGCAGGGCACCCACAGCAGCTTGCCCAGCAGCACAGTGCCCAGCTGGGGCTGGCAGCTCTGCACACAAGGACACTGCACAGCCTCTCTGGGCAGCCTGCTCCAGGCTCCAGCACCCTCACAGCAAACAACTTTCTCCTCCTGCGTGCCAGTCTGTGCCCATTGCCCCTTGGCCTGGGCACCACTGAGCAGAGCCTGGCCCCAGCCTCTTGCCCCCCACAGCTCCTTCAGCTCTTGCTGAGCATTGCTCAGCTGCCCTTTGGGGCTGCTCATCAGGGCCCAACATCTCCTGCAGCTCCTCTGCCCCTCTGTGCTGAAGTCCCTGAAGCTCCCCTGGAGCAGCAGCTCCATCCCTGTGCACTGAGGTCTCTTTTCCAGGCAGATTGGACGTTCACACACTCCCAGCCCCACAATTACTTCCTCAGCATGTTCCCAAGCTCTCTGTCCCATCCAATTTTAAATGTCTCCAGCAATAGAGGCCCTGGTGTGTCCCCTGGGGAGCCAGGCTGCTCCCAGGGCTCTGCCTGCCCTGCGGGCAGGACTTTGCTGCTATCCAGCCTGCATTTTCCCCCGGTGAAGTTCACTGTGGGGCTCTCAGCTGTGCTGCCTCAGGCAGTTCCTCTGCTTCCCCCAGTGCTTGCCTGCTCACTCTGACCTCTCTGGCCAGCTGCTCTCCCCACTTTTAGCTCTTCTGCCCTTCAGGCTCATCAGCCTCTCATCACTTCTGTTCAGCTCTGCACAAGAGATGAGACCTCGGCAGGACTGTGAGAGGATTCCTGCAAATCCTTCCCAAGCCCATCCCAGGGTCTGCTCTCCTCAGCTTTCTGCTGCTGGCCTCACTTCCTGAGGGGGTCTGGGATGAGGATGCTGTTGTGGCTGTCAGGGTTTGCTCCCAGCAGTCACACCCAGGAGCTTCTTCTCAGGCTGAGTCTTTATATTCCTCCTTGCAAACTCCATCCTGCTCTGCTGGTGAGGCAGAGAGCAGAGGAAGTGCACACAGGTTATGGTGCTCAGGGCAAGACAAAACTTCCTCCACACCACTGTACTGTGGGGATTAAAGACTTACACCAATCCTACACACACCTTGGCTGAGAGCAGCTGGTGGGGAGGAGCTGGGCAGGAGCCAGCACTGGGCACTGGCAGCACAGAAGGCCAAGGGCAGCCTGGGCTGAATCCAGAGCTGGAGAGAGGAGATCCTGCCCCTCTGCTCTGCTCACAGCTCCCCTGCAGGGCTGCATCTCCAGAGAAAAGGCTCAACCCAAGACTGGTAGGGGAGGAGCCCTGAGACCATGGAGCAGTGCAGCTGAGCACCCTGCAGCCCTCTCTGGCCACACAACCTCTCCTTGCTCAGCTTTCCTACAGATCCTCTAGGGAAAAAAAATAAAATAAAAAATACAGCAAGAAGAAATCTCAGTCCCAGCTCCCAGCATATGCAATGGGAAATTTATTTTGTTACTTCTTCTCTCAGAGTTTTAGGCTTTCCCCCACCCCCCGCCTCACTTTTCTTGTGAACACAGAGGCAGGCCCTGGGGAGAGAGCTGGGGTGAGGGCTCCAAGGAAAGCAGCATGGCAGAGCAGCTCAGGGCAGGGGATCCTGCCCCTCTGCCCTTGTGTGACCCCAGCACTGCACACAGCTCTGGCAGCACCTGGAGCTGCTGCAGAGGGGCCAGAGGAGGCCACCAAGAGGAGCAGAGGCTGCAGAAGCTCTGCCCTGGGGCCAGGCTGGCAGAGTTGGGGCTGTGCAGGCTGCAGGAGAGAAGGCTGCAGGGAGAGCTGAGAGCAGCCTGCCAGTGCCTGAAGGGGCTGCAGGAGAGCTGGGGAGGGACTTTGGGCAAGGGCTGGGAGTGGCAGGAGGAGGGAGAATGGCTTGGAGCTGGGAGAGGGGAGAGGGAGAGTGGAGATGAGGAAGAGATTGTGGAGAGGGAGGCTGGGGAGAGACTGGCACAGGCTGCCCAGGGAGGCTGTGGCTGCCTCCTGCCTGGAGCTGTTCTCCCTGCTCCCCCTGAGCCCATAGCAGCTCCCCCTGAGTTATGATCTCCCCTCTGAGCAGCTGGCCAGGCCCTGCCTGCTGGTGGGCACTGAGCCCAGCTCCCCCTGGGCTTCTGCTGGCACTTGGGACAAATGCTGGCAGCCACCCTGAGGAGGTGCTAGGGGCTGCTCGAGGTAATCTCTTTAAATAGGAGTGGAAGGCTCCACTCAGCTGATGTCTTGGGCAGAATTCCTGAGGGATTCAGTGGGACCCCAGCCCACCCAGGGGCACCCCAGCATTGAGGGGACGAGGCCATGGCTGCCTGGCCTGGGGTGGGGAGTGCAGGATGGGGCAGTGCTGGCAGATCTGCTCCCGTGTGTGCCAATGGTGGCAGCAGTGGGTGGGATCCGTCCCCAGGTTCCCCAGCTGGCACTGTCCCTGTGCTGCATGGCACCAGTGCCACCACCCTGCCAAGCTGCCTTCCACTCTCCCTGCCTGTGACAATGGCACCAGAGCCAGCAAGTGCTGCTGAGGATGTGCTGAGCTGCAGCCGTGCAGAGCTGCTGGGGAGCAGCCACCACTGCCTCTTCCCTGGTGCCACCCTCCAAACGCAGGGGGACAGTCCCCGGGGGCTTGCTCAGCCCCCAGCAGCTAAACACCACCTGCAGGCTCTGTCACATCTGTGCCTTGGACAGGTCACAAAGAGCCCAGAGCTACCCTCGGACCCAGCACCAGCTAACAGAGCCTCCTGCCTTGCAGGACCACCTGGAGAAGGAGGAAGAATCTTCTGCTCATAACCCTGACCTGAGCTTTGGGGTCAGGCTGGAGGACCCCTGCCAGTACAGAGAGTCCTGTGCCCAGAGCTGCAGCATGTGGCAAACAGCCTCTGCTGTGCCTCCTCCTGCTCCATCTGAGCCCTGGCCCCAACTCAACCTCTCCCAGAACCTCCCAGCTTGTTCCTCAGGGTGATCCAGCTTCCAGCCCTGCCAGGTCATCTTGTGACCCTCTGTGTGAGCCCTGCCTGGCCCTCAGGAACAAAGCCTGAAGCTGCCTCAAAGCCTCTTCTGATTTCTCACAGGGAACTTTGTTTCTCAGGACCTGAGTGAAGACCTCCAGCTCCTGTGCCAAGCTTGCCTTTGGCCATGCAGTTTGTGGAGGAGCCTGACCTGTGGGGACAGCACCTGAGGGACAGAGACAGGGACAGGGCAAGTCCAAGGCAGTTCAAGAGGCAAGAGATGATCAGCAAGAGGCCAAACTGGAGCTGCAGCCCTCTGTGTCTGATCAGAATATAGAGCCAATGAATGCAGCCATCTGGGGGCCCTGCTAGGAAGCATCTGCAGAGCAGGACCTTGGGGTGCTGGTGGGCAACAAATGCTCTGTGGGCACATTGAGAAGAGATCCAGACAGGTTCTCCTCCCCATCTGCTCTGTCCTGGCAGGGACACCTCTGCAGTGCTGGGTCCAGCTCTGGGTTCCCCAGCTCAAGAGGGACAGGGAAGTGCTGCAGAGAGCCCAGGGCAGGCTGCAAAGCTGCTGAGGGGCCTGGAGCAGCTGTGGCAGGAGCAAAGGCTGAGAGCCCTGGGGCTCATCCCCAGAGGTTCTTGCCAACTCCAACCCTGCTGGGATGCTGTGACTTAGGGGGCAGAGCTTGAGCTGCCTGCTCTGGACCTGCCCTTCCCTGCAGGTCCAGGCTGGGCTGGCAGAGCTCTGCTGCATCCAGCCTGCTCTCCAGGGAGGGGACCTGTCCCCCTTAACCTGCCTCAGTCTCGGCAATCAAGGAGCTGCAGCAGCTCTGGAGGAGCCATCCCTGGGCCGGGATGTTCCTTGCAGGGCAGGGAGCACCCCGGGGTGGGTCTGGGCAGGGATGGATGTCCCCAGGCGGCTGCAGGGCTCAGCAGCCCTCCGTGCCCAGGGCTTGTCAGCTGCTGTGGTCAGACCCTCCCACGGCAGCAGTCCCCAGGGCCACTGAGAGACCCAGACAGGGCAGGGCTAAACAAGTGCAGTGATCTGCTGATGGATGCAAGCCCAAACCCAGCCCTTGCCAGCAGGAAGGTTCCCCCCAACAGCAGCACGATGCAGACTGGGACAAGCAACGGGAGCTGAGCTCTCCTGGGAGGAAGCTGCACATAGCCTCACAGGTCACAGCCTCCCAGGGTGGACCCCAGGGACCCTCTGCTCCACCCTGGCTAGGGCACAGCCCAGCTGGGATGAGCTGTCCCAGCACCCTGCCAGGCTGAGCCTTCAAACTGCCCCATGCAGGGACTCCACCACTGCCCCTGGCAGGTGACTCCAGTGCCCAACTGCTCTCCCTGTGGAACATTTCCCTCTGCAGCCCAGTGGCAATGTCCCCAGCAGCCACTGGTGCCCATCCCCCCTTGTCTGTGCCAGGCACTCCTTGGCCAAAGGGAGTCTGCATCCTCCTGCTGCCCACCCTGTGTGTGCTGCTCCATGGCAATCAGCTCTGCCCTCAGCCTTCTCTTCTCCAGGCTCTCAGCCTTTCCTCCCAGGGCAGAGGGCTTGCAGCCTTCTGATCCTCCTCCCAGCCCTTCCCTGGACACTTTCCAGCCTGTCCACATCTTGTATAGTGGGGACCAAAGCTGAACTTCTACTAAGTGGGCAGAAACCATCTCTGACCAGAGTCAACCCTGCTAGCATGATAGGCCTGCAGGGCACAGAGCTGCCTCTGGACAGGGGGGCACAGTCTGCTGGGGCACAGTCTGCTGGGTGGAAGGAGCTGGCAGTGGCTTCTAAACCTTCCTCAGCCAGCTGAGAAGCTGTCTGCAAACACCTTCTCAAAGGCTCACACCACCCCCAGGGCAAGGGCTGTCTCCTTCATCTGCATGTAGAATCACAGAACCATAGAATCAGCCAGGCTGGAAGAGAGCTCCAAGCTCATCCAGCCCAACCTATCCCCCAGCCCTATCCAATCAACCAGCCCATGGCACTCAGTGCCCATCCAGGCTTGGCTTGAACACCTCCAGGGATGGGGACTCCACCACCTCCCCTGCAGCCCATTCCAATGGCAAGATGGAGAGGAACCAGGAGCTCCTTTCTCTGTGGCAGTTGATTAAAATTGTCCTCAGGGCTTTTTCAGCAGAGGCTGTGGCTGTTCTCCAGAACCCCAGGAGAAGCAGTTCCATCCCAGGGCAGCTCCTTCTACCGGGACACAGCCACAGGAGGCGGGGGAGGGGCCTGGAGCACAGCCCCAAGAGGAGAGGCTGAGGGAGCTGGGGGTGTGCAGCCTGCAGAAGAGGAG
>VWZI01020703.1:63493-85021 GCA_013396835.1 Psilopogon haemacephalus | reverse complement strand
TGCCTGAGAGCCCTTGCTGGGAAGGAATTGCTCCTGAGAGCCAGCCTGAGCCTTCCCTGCCACAACTCGAGGTCTTTTCCTCTTGTCCTTGTGGCACATGAGCAGAGCCCAACCCCAGCTGGCTGCAGCCTCCTCTCAGGGAGCTGCAGAGAGCAATGAGCTCTGCCCTCAGCCTCCTCTGCTGCAGGCTGCACCCCCCCAGCTCCCTCAGCTGCTCCTCCCCAGCACTGCTCTCCAGACCCTTCCCCACCTTTGGTGCCCTCCTCTGGACCTGCTCCAGCTCCTCAGTGTCCTTCTTTCAGTGAGAGGCACAAAACTGAACCCAGCACTCAAGCTGTGGCCTCAGCAGAGCCCAGCACAGAGGCATTGGTGCCCTGCTCCTGGTGCCCACATTATTGCTGCCATTGTCCCCAATGCCACCACAGCCAGCTGGGCACAGGAGGCTGCTGTGTCCCAGTGCCACCACAGCACAGGAGGCTGCTGTGTCCCAGTGCCACCACAGCACAGGAGGCTGCTGTGCCCCAGTGCCACCACAGCACAGGAGGCTGCTGTGCCCCAGTGCCACCACAGCACAGGAGGCTGCTGTGCCCCGCTGGAGCTCCCAGGAGAGCAGGTGAGTGTCACCCAGCATGCTGGGGCCCGGAGGAGCCTGCTGGTGTGGGTGTGCCTGCATGAGCTGAGGCCTGGGCATGCCTTGGGCTGTGCTGTCCTCTCCCACAGGGCGCAGGGACCCAGCTCAGGCTGGTTGCAGCCCCAGCGCAGGCTGCAGGCAGTGGAGGTGCCTGGGAAGGGGCAAGCTGAGCGCCTGGGGGAGGCATGGAGCTGGGGTCCCGTGCCCCTTCCAGCCTATAAAAGGTTCTTTGCGTGTCAGAAGGAGCATGGAGTGCCACTCCTGACAGCTCCTAAGCTGCAGTGTCTCCTAATAAACTCCATATCTTTATGCAAAGGAGTTGCCTGATGTATACAAGGGCTGCAGAATGCGGAGGCTGGAGCCAGCCTGAGCTGCCAGCACAGGGAGTGCCTGGGGGGTCTGCTGCACACACCAGGGCAAGCCTGGCTCAGGGCAGCCTCTGCGGGGTCACAGCTCTCAGGAGGCCTGGGCACGGAGCAGAGGGGTGCAGATAGCTGAGGGCCTCCAGGGGAGCTCCTGCTGGGGCGGTGTGAAGGGAGCCCCTGCAGAGCTACCACACGGAGGAGTCACTTAAGGGGGCTGGAGTCTGCTGGAGTCTGCATGGGACACTGCTTCTGTGCCAGGGTACTGGCACCAAAGGTCTCAGCCACCACTTCCCTCAGGGCAGGGCTGAGCAGGGCTGAGCTGCCAGCTGGTGGCATTTCAGGGGGGAGGTTGAGCTCCTGTCTGCCCCAGCTGACACTGCCTGGACACACTGTGCTGGTTTGAACTAACTGGAGAATTTGAGTGAGAAATTAGGCTATAGGCTGAGAGAGGTTAACACAGGATGGCACTGCACCCAGAGCTCTGCTGAGAAAGAAAAACGAGTTGTTTTAAAAGTTATAACCAACATATAGATGGGACAGATGGTTTCAGGCTGCTCTGGCTGCAGCTGCTCCTTGCATGGTTCCTTTGTCTCTGCCTTTTGGAGCTGATTCTTAATAATTCTACTAAATTACTTCCTACTACTCATCCCCCTGGCTGATCTACCTCAGCTCATCTGCAGCATCAACAGGTGGTGAGATAAGATTGGGGAAGGGGGGGAAAGGTGGTAGGGGGTGGTTGGTTACCCCTCTTGGGGATTTTGGTCTCTGGCAGGGCTGTGGTGTTTCTGTATTACCTTTTCACTGTCTATATCTGTAAATATCTGTTATACCTTGACAATATCTGCTTGGATATTGTGCAAAGTTGTCAATATAAAGCTTCATTTATCAACTTCCAGTGTCCTGGGGGGGGGCAGGTAACTACTTAAACCACCACACACAGAGGAACATCACCTCATGGTCATGCCAGGGGAAGCCACAGGTGTTCTGCCAAGCATCAGGAGCCACCTGCTTGTACTGTACAGAATAGGATAGGATAGAATAGAATAGAATAGAATAGAATAGAATAGAATAGAATAGAATAGAATAGAATAGAATAGAATAGAATAGAATCATGCAGGTTGGAAGATAGCTCCAAGCTCATCCAGCCCAATCTACTCCCCAGCCCTATCCAATCTAGCAGACCATGGCACTCAGTGCCCATCCAGGCTTGGCTTGAACCCCTCCAGGGATGGGGACTCCACCACCTTCCCGGGCAGCCTATTCCAATGCCAATCTCTCTCTCTGGGCACAACTTCCTTCAAATATCCAGATGTGTAGAGATGCTCCCCAGATGAGCACACCCTGGCAGCAACATGCCACTGCAGAGAGGCATTTGAGGGCAAAGCTTGCCAGAAGAGAAAGCATGCCCTGAGGAGGACAGCCCCAAGGCAGAGGTGGCAGAGTGGCTGATCCCCTGGGAAGCAGGCTGACCCTCCTGCTGTGGTGGGTTGAAATCAGGAGGTTTGCTTGTTTGCAGTCCAGAGCCAGGCTAGAGGGTTAGTCTCAAACCACTACAGCTGCCACGACTGAGGAGCTCAGCTGGAGCCAGCTGCCAGCCACAGTCCTGTCCCTGGCACGGCCCACGAGCAGTGACTGCTGGAAGAACCCCACGGGCACTGCTGGGTGAGGCTGTGGAGAGCATTGCCAAAGAGGAGTCAGCTGAGCAAAGGCTTCATCCCAGCTGCTGTGCCCCCTCTCACCACCACACAGCTCCTGTGCACAGCAGCTGCTTCCTAAAGGGGCACTGAGCCTCTGCCAGGGCAGAGCAGAGTCCATCACTGCTGCACCCACAGCTGCTCCCTGGTCTGTCAGGGCCACACAACCACAGAATGGTTTAGGTTGGAAGAGACCTCAAAGCTCAGTCAGTTCCAACCCCCCTGTGCCATAGGCAGGGACACCTCCCACTAGAACAGGTCACTCAAGGACTAATCCAGCCTGGCCTTGAACACCTCCAGGGAGGTTGTGGAGCACAGAAGCACCCAACGTGATCAAAGATCACGTTGGGTGCTTCTGTGCTCCACAACCTCCCTGGGCAACCTGTGCCAGTGTCTCACCTCCCTCAACCTCTGTCTCACCACACTCCCCTGCAAAGAATTTCCTCCTAACATCTGGTGCATAAAATCCCAGAACCAGTCAGGGTTGGAAGGGAGCACAAGGATCAGGCAGCTCCAACCCCCCTGCCATGCCCAGGGACACCCTACCCTAGAGCAGGCTGCCCACAGCCTCTGCCAGCCTGGCCAAAAACACCTCCAGGGATCTGGCCCCAAACACCTCCCTGCAGGGGCAACCCATTCCAGCCTCTCACCACTCTCCTGCTCAACAACTTCCTCCTCACCTCCAGCCTCAATCTCCTCACCTCCAGCTTTGCTCCATTCCCCCCAGCCCTGGCACTCCTTTCCCCCTTCAATCTCCTCTCCTGCAGCCCACCCAGCCCCAGCTCTCTCAGCCTCAGGTGTCTGCAGGAGCTGCTGGCAGCTTGGCACTTGGTGCCCATGGCTCTCTGGGCTGCCCTGTACAGGTTGTGCTGGGCTGGAGATGATGTCCAGGGCCAGCAGAAGCCACTGGAGCTGGGATGTGCTCTGCTGGCAGCCAGCAGACAAAAATGTCCTTAACTCCAGAGTCCCCTTGGGAGAATAAACTCTGGGCTGGCTGGGGTCTGCTGAGCTGTCCCACGCTGACCTCTGCTCGTGGCCTTGTCCCAGGGCTTCTTGACACCAGAAGGCAGTGAAGGAACCCAGCGTGGAAGGACAAACAGAGTCTGCAGTACCCAATTTGGGCTGCTGGAGACCAGGAAGGGCAGTGACACTTTGGGTGGATTTCAGAAGGCTTTGGGTGGTGCATCTGGGGGCACTGGGGGCAGTGGCTCTGGGTGCTGGCCCAGGCACCAGGGTTAGCTGGCCCCACCCTGGCCCAGGTGTGGAGCTTAGGCAGCAGCTGGCACTGCATCCTTGAGGGGTGACCCAGCATGGACAGCCCAAGGGTGACCTGAAGCTGCGAGAGGTCAGACGTGGGGCAGCAGAGAAGCAAGAAGTGAGAGGTGGAGGCTGGAAGCCAAAGCAGCAGCAGGGCTGGGACGGGGCAGGTGGTTCCTGGGGGGACAGGAGGGAAGAAGCTGCTCAGGCACGGCTGCAGCACAGCTCCTGAGCCCTCTGTGCTTGCTCTACTCCAGGGTGAAGCTGCCTGCTCCCCCAGCAAGTGAGGGGGAAAGCAATGCACACAGGATCAATGTCAGGTGCTGGAAGGGACCTCCAAAGCCCATCTGGTCCAGCCCCTGCCAGAGTAGGATCACCTGGGCCAGATGACACAGGAACACATCCAGGAGGCTTTAGAGCCTCCACAGCCCCCTTGGGCAGCCTGTGCCAGGGCTCTGTCACCCCCACAGGGAAACAAAACTTTCCTCATGTTTACATGGAACTTCCTGTGCCTCAGCTTCCACCACTGGCCCTCATCCTCTCCTTGGGCATCACCCAGCAGAGCCTGGCTGCACCTTCCTGGCTCCATCCTCAACTCAGGGCCTCCAGCCCACAGGCAAACCCAGGCTTGGCTCACCCAGAGGTGGCACAGGGTTTGGGGGGGGATGGATGGGGGTGGTGGTGTTGGGGGCAGCCCCAACAAGAGCCTCAGCCCAGGGCAGCACTGCCTGCAGAGAGCTTCCCTGCGCCCAGCACCCCGAGAGGCTTCTCTGCTGCAAACCCTTGCAGACAAAGGCAACTCAGGGAGCTGCTGCTGTCTGCAGGGTGGAGGGGCTGTGCCTGCCCTGGCGCAGCAGGATGGGTGTTGTTCTTGGAATCCTGTTTGGTCATAATATTTAGAAGAGGGCCCCGATAGCACAGATAAGCAAGTGGCTGCAGCAGCTGGCTGGGGGAGGCAGGGCGCAGCCAGCGCTCGGCAGGGCAGGAGATGTGTGCAGGGGCTGGGAGCTGAGTGTCACACGTAAGGCTGCACAGACACTGCCCTGTCCAAGGTGTTTGGATTTATGGCAGCGAGGATCCAAAGCCAGAGGCCAAATTCGCTTTTAAGCTCCCTTAAACAAACCTTAAGGGAGGATAAAATAGCTGAGGGTCTGCGGCGGGGCAGGGGGGGTGAGCCAGGCAGGTGTGGAGGCACAGCCCCAGCCTGCCCCAGCAGCTCCTGCCAAGGGCTCTGCCTGCCTGGCCTGGACCAAGGCCTCCACTCCCAGCCCCTGGCCCCAGCTGCTGGCTGAAGGACCTCAGCTGCAGCTTCCAGCATCCCGGGAAGGGCACAGGGAGACTGCAGAACCACAGCATGGCAGGGGGAAGGGAGCTCTGCAAACCCCAGGGTGTCAGGGGCTGGAAGGGACCCACAGAGATCATCCAGTCCAACCCCCCTGACAAACATCAACACAGCACTGATGTGCCACCAAAGGGTGTCAGGGGCTGGAAGAGACCCAAAGAGCTCATCCAGTCCAACCCCTGCCAGAGCAGGAGCATCCAAGCTAGCTCAGGGCACACAGCAACACATCCAGACAGAGTCTGCAAAGGCTCCACACAAGGAGACTCCACAACCTCTCTGGGCAGCCTGTGCCACTGCTCTGGGACCCACACAGGCAAGAAGTTGCCTCTTGTGTTGAGCTGCAACCTCCTGTGCTGCAGCTTCCATCCATTGCTCCTTGGCCTATGGCAGGGAGCAGTGAGCAGAGCCTGTCCCCCCCCTCCTCACCCCCAGCCCTCAGACACTTACAAACATTGATCCAATTCCCTCTCAGGCTTCTCTTCTGCAGCCTAAGCAGCCCCAGGTCCCTCAGCCTCTCCTCCCCAGGCAGTGCTGCAGTCCCCTCAGCATCCTCACAGCCCTCCCCTGGACCCTCTCCAGCAGTTCCTGTCCCTCTGCACCTGGGGAGCCCCAAACTGAAGGCAGTGCTCAAGATGAGGTCTGAGCAGGGCAGAGCAGAGGCAAAGGAGAACATCCCTGGATCATCCAGTCCACCCCCCCCTGCCAGGGCAGGATCACCTAGGGCAGGGCACACAGGAACACATCTGGGTGGGTTTTGAAAGTCTCCAGGTGTGGGGGCTCCACCACCTCCCTGGGCAGCCTGCTCTGGTGTCTGAGATCCCTTGCTGGGAAGGGATTGTTCCTGATATCCAACCTCTCTCCTGGCACAGCACAGGGACATTTCCTCTTGTCCTGTCACTTGTACCAACTGCTTGAAGAGCCCAAGCCCAGCTGGCTGCAGCCTCCTCTCAGGGAGCTGCAGAGAGCAATGAGCTCTGCCCTCAGCCTCCTCTGCTGCAGGCTGCACCCCCCCAGCTCCCTCAGCTGCTCCTCCCCAGCCCTGCTCTCCAGACCCTTCCCCACCTTTGGTGCCCTTCTCTGGACCTGCTCCAGCTCCTCAATCGTGGAGTGAGGGACCCAAAGCTGAACCCAGGATTCAAGCTGTGGCCTCAGCAGTGCCAGCACAGGGGACACTCACACCTAGACCTGCTGGCCACACTTGTCTGAAAGCACTGCAGGATGCTGGTGTCCTTCTGGGACACCTGAGCACACATTGGCTCCATCAATGCACACCCCCAGCTCCTTCTCCACTGAGCACCTCTCTGGATGCTCTGCCCTGGCCCCTATTGTAGCATGGGGCTGCAGTGGCCCAAGTGCCAGAGCTGACCATGTAGAATCTCGTCCCATTGGCCCCAGCCCAACCCTCAGCCTGTCCCTTGCCACTGTGCAGCCCTGGGGCCATGCACAGAGCAATCTGCTCTGCTACACTCTGCTGCTGCAGAGCCTGTGCAGGTTGGGTCCCAGAGCAGAGGCTGTGGTAAGCAATCAAGCAGCAGCTGCTTCACAAGCTCAGCTGGCTGCAGGAGCTCTGCTGAGAGCCTTTTCTCACAAGGAACCTTCTCAGTTCTCTGTCCACTCCAGGATTGGTTACTCAGCATTCAGCCAAGCATCCAAAAAAGTGACAGGCTGAAGCCAAGGAACATTTGTGCTGCCTGTGTTCATGGACTTGCTGTTTTCAGCCCTCTCCAGTATCCAGCCTTAACCTTCCAGCTACTAAAGAGTCCACAGGTGACACTGCTCCAGAACATCTGGGACAGGAGGGAATGGACTGAAGCTCAAGCAGGGCAGATTTATCCTTCCAGGACCTGAAAGGGCTGCAGGAGAGCTGGGCAGGGACTTTGGAAGTGGCAGGAGGAGGGAGAATGGCTTGGAGCTGGGAGAGGGGAGAGGGAGAGAGGAGATGAGGAAGAGATTGTGGAGAGTGAGGCTGGGGAGAGACTGGCACAGGCTGCCCAGGAGGTTGTGGAGCACAGAATCACAAAATGTGATCATAGATCTCTGATCCCATTCTGTGGTTCTGTGCTCCACAACCTCCCTGGAGGTGTTTGGGCCAGGCTGGAGGAGGACCTGAGCAGCCTGTGCTGGTGAGAGGTGTCCTTGCCCCTGGCAGAGGGTTGGAACTCTTGAAGGTCCCTTCCAACCCAACCCAACCCAACCCAACCCACTCTGTGGCTCTCTGCCTCCCCATGCCAGAGTTGCATGCAGAGCTTTTGCTTCCCAAGAGTCAGCCTCCTGCCCCCAGCACAGGCATCCTCCTGCCCTCCAGCACAGCCTCCTGCCCCCCCCGCACAGCCTCCTGCCCCCCCCGCACAGCCTCCTGCCCCCCCCGCACAGCCTCCTGCCCCCCCCGCACAGCCTCCTGCCCCCCCCGCACAGCCTCCTGCCCCCCCCGCACAGCCTCCTGCCCCCCCCGCACAGCCTCCTGCCCCCCCCGCACAGCCTCCTGCCCCCCCCGCACAGCCTCCTGCCCCCCCCGCACAGCCTCCTGCCCCCCCCGCACAGCCTCCTGCCCCCCCCGCACAGCCTCCTGCCCCCCCCGCACAGCCTCCTGCCCCCCCCGCACAGCCTCCTGCCCCCCCCGCACAGCCTCCTGCCCCCCCCGCACAGCCTCCTGCCCCCCCCGCACAGCCTCCTGCCCCCCCCGCACAGCCTCCTGCCCCCCCCGCACAGCCTCCTGCCCCCCCCGCACAGCCTCCTGCCCCCCCCGCACAGCCTCCTGCCCCCCCCGCACAGCCTCCTGCCCCCCCCGCACAGCCTCCTGCCCCCCCCGCACAGCCTCCTGCCCCCCCCGCACAGCCTCCTGCCCCCCCCGCACAGCCTCCTGCCCCCCCCGCACAGCCTCCTGCCCCCCCCGCACAGCCTCCTGCCCCCCCCGCACAGCCTCCTGCCCCCCAGCACAGTCTCCTGCCCCCCCAGCACAACCTCCTGCCCCCCAGCATTATTCCCTCTCGGCCGTGCTGCGGTTCCAGCCCAGCATGTGAGGCTCTGCGCTGCCAGCGCAGGCAGATGCAGATCTCTGCCGCTCCCTTCCCCTCCCTCCGGGGTCTCTCCTCTGCAGTTTCTTTCAAGCTGTGTGGTTGGGAAGCTCCCGAAGCAGCCTGGCACTGGGGCTGGGAGTCTCTCTGCACAGCCTCTGATTGCCCAGAGCAATCTGCAGTCTGCAGGGGCTTAGTTGTGATGCCTGTGGGGAATTTGCTCTCCTCTGGCTGCTCAGTGGTGACCTTCTCCTGGCCTGCCAGGGCATGAGGGCTTCAACAAAGCTGGGGAGGGACTTTTTAGGGTGTCAGGCAGTGATAGATATGAGGATGGACCCGAGCTGGAGGAGGGGAGATTGAGATTAGACATTAGGAAGAAGTTCTTCACTGTGAGGGTGCTGAGACTCCACAGCCCCCTTGGGCAGCCTGTGCCAGGGCTGCATCTTCCTGGCTCCATCCTCCATCCTCAACTCAGGGCCTCCAGCCCACCAGCAGGACAGGCAAACCCAGGCTTGGCTCACCCAGAGGTGGCAGAGGGTTGGGGGATGGACAGGTTGGCCAGGGAGGTGGTGGAAGCCTCAGCCCTGGAGGTGTTTAAGGCCAGGCTGGATGTGGCTGTGGGCAGCCTGCTCTGGTGTGAGGTGTCCCTGCCCATGGCAGGGGCTTGGAGCTGGCTGATCCTTGGGGTCCCTTCCAGCCTTGACAATTCTTGAACATCTCATCTGTCCTACCACTTCCATCTCCAGGGCTCTTTCTGAGGGACATATTCAGGCTGAAGGTCAAAAGGTTCCTGGCCACAGATGTGAACTTGGTCTCCACAGTCAGTTGGGGGACCCCAGTTTTGTGTCCCCCAAGGTTGCTGTTTTCACTCTGAGGCATCTTCATGGAGCAGCCTCCCTTGGGGCAGACTGCTGGGTGCACACTCCTGAATCACACAGCCACAGACTGGCAGGGCCTGGAGGGGATCACTCAGCCCAGCCCCCTGCTGGCACAGGTCCTGCTGGATCAGGTTGCCCATCCTGCTGCCACCCAGCTCGGAGCCTTGACCCGGGGTGGCCCTGCCTGCTTTGGAGCCCAAGGAGAGCAAGCTCAGGGCTGCCCTGGACACCCTGTGGGGCTGCTCCTGTGGCTGGAGCATCTCACATGGACCTCTGCAGAGCTTGCTGCAGGCTGGGCTGCCAAATCAGCCACGTGTTAGGTGTAGACCATCCTTGACCCTTCCCATGAGGAGGAGGAGGAGCTGCAGCAGCGTGGTCAGAGAGGCCCTGCAGGGTGGTCCTGTGCCCTGTGCCCTTCCCCAGCCCTGCTGCTGCAGCCCAGCTGGGCTGGTGCTGGCAGATCTGCCTCCAGCTCTGCTCCCTCAGCACCCCTGCCAGGCAGCCACCCAGGAGCCCCCTCCTCAGCTGCAGCTGACAGGGGTGGCCAGAGGCTCCTTGGGGACTGGTGAGTGACAGGAGCTTGGCCACCTAAACTTGGCACCTTGAGAGGACACTTTCAGTGTCCAGCAGCAGGCTGTGGACCCTGCTCACACTCAGTGAGTGCTGAGCTGCTCGAGGAACAGCAGCTGTGACCTGGGAGCCTCAGAGCAGTAAAGAACCAGCAGCAGAGCTCAGCTGCCCCCTCTCTTGTCCCAGGAGGTCCCCTCCACAGATGGGGTCCATCAGAGCTGTGCCAGCAGCTGTTGCTCTTTGCAGCCATTGAACAATCCCTCTCTAATTGGCATTGTCTGCTAAAAATAACCTCAGAGGATGGGAGCCAGGCAGACACAGCTCCCCAGGGCTGGGCTCTCCAGCAGACCTGCTGCAGGAATGCCCAAGCTGCTGCTGGTGGCATGGCCAAGCAGAGTGCTGCAGGAGCTGGGGGAGCTCCTGAGGAGCAGGACTGCACAGCCTGCAGGTGCCAGCTCGTTCCCACCGTGTGGCACAGCTGCCCTGGCAGCAGGCTGTGAGCACCCAGCACAGCCTTGCTCCCTCTCTGCCCAAGGAGTGCCCCAAGGCTTTGGGTCCCTCCTGGGCCCTCCTGGACCTCCCTGCACCCCCAACAGTGAGCGTGGGCCTGGGCAACCAGCAGAGAGACTCTTCTCTCCCAACGAGGGGACGAAGGCAGATAGCAAACTTCAAGTGCTGAATCCTCCCAGACTAACTATAAATGGTAAAAACTCAAAGTCTTGCTTTCTCTGGAGGTTTTCAAGCAAAATAACCCCCAGAATGGCAACTTCTGCTGGGATGAGGAAACATTCTTGCATTTCGACATCATCTTGGTCCCTTTTTATCACAGGGATAAAGTATCTTTTATCTGGACATCGTGCAGCAAGAGGCAGAGTGAGTCACGGAGTGAATCCATCAGGATGGAGCCCACGAGCTGGGCCCAAGCCTCACCCTCACCCAGCCTCTCTGCAGAGCCTGCTGTGGCTGCAGTGACAGCAGCTCTTGGTGTCACCCCAGAGACACCCCCACGAAGCCATTGGAGAGCTTGGGCATGGCCCAGATCTCCTGAGTCAACCTTCCTCACACCTACTTCATTCAGCAGGGATGCAAACTTGATGGATCTGCTGCAGCTTGGGTTACAGATGCTGACGTGGGGGCAGGTGGGAGCTGCTGCAGGCTGATGGCTCTGGCAGCCAGGGCTGAGCAGAGAGCCTGCTTGGGCTCCTCGGGCTCAGTGTCAGCACTCAGCAGATTATCTCGGGGCTGATAGACACCAGGACATGTCTGCACTGCTGGAACAGGACAAACCCCTGCAGGCTGCAGAGATGTGCCCCAGGGGTAAGGGAGCAGGAAGGGAAAGCCTCATTCTGCAGCTGGCTCAGGCCAGCCCCAGGCACAACTCCAGGCTGGGTGCAGAGGGGGCTGAGAGCAGCCCTGGAGAAAGAGCCTTGGGGGTGCTGAGCAGCTGCCCAGCAGCCAGCAGTGGCCTCCTGCAGCCCTAAGGCAGCTGTGTGCTGGCTGCAGCCAGAGCAGGGTGGGCAGAGGGCAGCAGAGGGGATCCTGCCCCTGGGCTCTGCTCAGACCTCACCTCCAGTCCTGCCTCCAGCTCTGCTGTCCCCAGCAGCAGAAGGTCACAGAGCTGCTGGAGTGAGGCCAGAGGAGGCCACAGAGATGCTGCCAGGGCTGGAGCAGCTCTGCTGTGGGCACAGGCTGAGGGAGCTGGGGGGGTGCAGCCTGCAGAGGAGAAGGCTCCAGGGGCACCTCAGAGCTGCTGCCAGAGCCTGAAGGGATCCTGCAGGAAGGCTGCAGAGAGACTTTGCTGAGGGGGGCTGAGGCAGGCCAAGGGCAATGGTTTGGAGCTGAGGCAGAGCAGGGGGAGAGTGGAGCTGGGGAGGAAGTTGTGCAGTGTGAGGGTGCTGAGAGCCTGGCACAGGCTGCCCAGGGAGGCTGTGGCTGCCTCCTGCCTGCAGGTGCTGAGGGCCAGGCTGGATGAGACCTTGGGCAAACTGGTTCAGTGCGAGGTGTCCCTGGGCATGGAAGGGAAGTTGGAGAAGATGAGCTCTGAGGTCCCTTCCAACCTGAGCCATTCTGGGATTCTATAATTCTTTCCTGGATTGCTTCAGACCCATGGTTCAGAGCCACCCTCAGGGGCTGCTGTGTCTAATATTTGTTCATCTTCCTGGCAGGGGCAGGGACATTGATGCTTCAGGTTGGCTCTGGAGTGTTGTCCTGACCAGCCTCTCTCTATCAGGATTTAACCTTCCTGTGGGCAGCAGCCACACCCCAGCTTCTCCTTGTGCTGGAGAGGCTGCTGAGGCAGCTGAGGGTGATGAAGGTCCCAAAGCATTACAGTGGTTCTGGGACCCAGGGCTCCCTGCCGGCGTTCATGGTCCACACCAGAGCAGAGGCAGGGCACAGGTGCCAAGCACGGCTGCTGCTCCAGGGGAAGTGTCACTCCACCCAGCACATGGCCCAGAAGCTCTCAGCAGGCAGAGGAATCAGAGCAAAGCACTAAGCCAGGCAGGATTCGTGCCCGAGGGCAGGCAGAGGCAAAGAGCTCAGCGGGAGCAGGCTGTGAGCTGGGCACTGAGCTGCCCCACAGCTGGCAGCAGGACTTGGCTGCTGCTGGCTGACTTCTACCCTGGGGGTGGTGCACAGCTGACATTGAGTGTCCTCTGCTTTCCTGCCCACCACTGTGAAGATCCATTCTGTTGTGACTCCCCTCCTGGTCACCATCAGCAAAAGGCACTGGCAGCTCTGCAAGGGACACTCAATCGTGCTGGGATGGGGAGGTTCAGCTCAAGCTTTCCAGGAAACAAACTGTCCCAGCAGGCACTGGTGGGCTAAAGGTGCCCATTATGGGGTGAGCATCACCTGCCCCAAGATTGCCACTCTGCACCCACGAGCCCAGGCCAGGAAGGAAAAGGATCTGCTCCTTGTATCCAGGTTGTTACTGTCCTCTAAAGCTGCCTCCTTAGCCCCACAGCAGTGGAGGACCCCAGAAAGGAAACAGATTTGATGCCAACTGCAGCTGGATCCAGCAACCAGCAGATGGGTCTGGGGGCTCACAGCTGGAACTGGCTCTTCACGCCCAAAAGCAGCTTCCCAGAGCTTCTAAAGATGGCAGAGAAGCACCTTTGGGTGCTGAGTGAGAGGAGGAGACTGTGGAACACAGCGAGGCAGAGCTGCAGGGTTAGAGCTGCAGGGTTAGAGCTGCAGGGGCAGAGCTGCAGGGTTAGAGCTGAGATCAGAGCTGCAGGGGAGAGCTTTGGGGCAGAGCTGCAGGGTTAGAGCTGCAGGGTTAGAGCTGCAGGGCAGAGATGAGATCAGAATTGCAGGGGAGAGCTGCTGGGTTAGAGCTTTGGGGCAGAGCTGCAGGATCAGAGCTGCAGGGGAGAGCTTTGGGGCAGAGCTTTGGGGCAGAGCTGCAGGGTTGGAGCTGAGGGGCAGAGCTTTGGGGCAGAGCTGCAGGGTTGGAGCTGAGGGGCAGAGCTTTGGGGCAGAGCTGCTGTTGCCCCCGAGGGGACCAAGGCTGGCAAGCAGCAATGTGCTGTGACTCTGCAGCTCCCCGGGGACAGAAGTCTGTCATGGAGCTGGCAGTGCTGCAGGGGGTGCAAGGAGCCTCAGCTCCGAGGGGTTTCTGCTGCCCAGGGCCCTCAGCCAGCCCTCACTCGGCTGCCGCAAAGCTGCCGGATTAAGGCTCAAAGGTGGAAGCAGCAGGAAGAGCTTTGCTAGCAGGAGCCGCAGCGGCCCAGGAATGTGTCAGGGTTTTTCCGTGGCTGCTTCTTCTCAAGCATGCCCAGCAGCAGTGCTGCGTTGTGCAACCTTCAACTGCTGCAGGCAGGGAGCCCTCTGCCAGAGCAGGCTGAGTGTGCCCCAGCAGGGCTGGCAGCAGTGCAGCTGAGTGTGCCCCAGCAGGGCTGGCAGCAGTGCAGCTGAGAGTGCCCCAGCAGGGCTGGCAGCAGTGCAGCTGAGTGTGCCCCAGCAGGGCTGGCAGCAGTGCAGCTGAGAGAGCCCCGGCAGGGCTGGCAGCAGTGCAGGCTGAGAGAGCCCCAGCAGGGCTGGCAGCAGTGCAGCTGAGAGTGCCCCGGCAGGGCTGGCAGCAGTGCAGGCTGAGTGTGCCCCAGCAGGGCTGGCAGCAGTGCAGCTGAGAGTGCCCCAGCAGGGCTGGCAGCAGTGCAGCTGAGTGTGCCCAAGCAGGGCTGGCAGCAGTGCAGGCTGAGTGTGCCCCAGCAGGGCTGGCAGCAGTGCAGCCTGCCCAGCACAAGCACCCCCACCCATCCCAGGGACACCCAGGAGCAGTCTCCCAGCACCTGGAGGGGCCCTGCAGGAAGCCTGCAGAGGGACTGTGCACAAAGGTCTGCAGTGACAGGCTGAGGGCAGTGCTTTGAAATTAGAGAAGAGGATTGGTTGCTGGGGGAAAGTTCTTTACTGTGAGGGTAGTGGAACACTGGCACAGGCTCCCCAGGGAGGTCCTCATAGAATCATAGAACCAGAGAATGGTTTGGGCTGGAAGGGAGATCAAAGCTCAGCCAGCTCCATCCTGCCTGTGCCATAGGCAGGGACACCTCCAACTGGAACAGGTCACACAAGGACTCATCTAGCCTGATCCTGAACACCTCCAGGGAGGTTGTGGAGCACAGAAGCACAAAATGGGATCTTTGATCTGTGTTCTACAACCTCCCTGGGCAACCTGTGCCAGTGTCTCACCACCCTCACTGCAAACAACTTCCTCCTCACATCCACTTTCAATCTCCCCTCTCACACTTCAAACCCATTCCTCCTCCTCCTCTTCCTCCTCCTCTCATCCCCAGCCCATGTCCATAGTCCCTCCTCAGCCCTCCTGCAGCCCCCTGCAGATCCTGCAAGGCCACTCCAAGGTCTCCCTGCAGCCTTCTCCTCTGCAGGCTGCAGAGCCCCAACTCTCTGTGCCTGTGCTCAGAGCAGAGCTGCTGCAGCCCTCTCAGCTGCATCTTGGTAGCCTCCTCTGGGCTGGCTCCAACCCTTGCATGTGCTGCTTGTGCTGGGGGCTGCAGAGCTGCAGACAGTGCTGCAGAGGGAAACACAGGCTGGGGCTGGCAAGTGCTAGGCAAAAGGCTTGGGACACATCCAGGTGCCTGTGCCCACAGCAGCAGAGGAAGAGGTCTCCCCTGCTGGCTGGGTGCTGGCATTTGGGCTGCTTTGCTTCCACATCCTGGGGGCTGTGTCCCAGGGGTTTTTGCCACACCCCCAAGGGCATCTCAACCAGCCCCCCACAGCCAGCAGGGACACCTCCAACTGCCCAGGGCCACATCAGGCCTGAGCACCCCAATACAATTTCTAGGCAGCAAAGGGAGTCCCAGGGTGAACAAGAACCCAAAGCTTCCTGATGGTACATGGTACCCAAAGGCGGCAAAGAGCAGCTGAGCAGCAGCTCCACTCCATGTCTCAGCTTGACCCTTTGTGACCAGCATCTTCCCATGGCCCTGACCACTGGGAAAAAGCAAAACCTTGCTGCTGGCACAGGAGAAGCTCTGCCCCTGCTCCTCAGGAGCTGAGAAGCAAAGAGAGGAGGAGAAAGCACACAAATTCTTGCAGCTCACAGCATGTCTCATCCTGCCTTTCCCCAGGCTTGGCCATTAGGCTTCCCTGTCCACCTCTGAAGTGCTTGGCATGAGAGGGGAGAGGGAAGAAAGCAGAGCAGATACAGCACATGGATGGAAAACCTCCCAGGGTGAGGAAGGTGAGGCAGGGGTGCAGCTGGAGCCTTGGTTCCTCGAGGGACCACTGCAGACTCTACATCAGGACCCTCATGCCCTGGCTCAGCTACCAAACATGCAGCTGATGGTGCCCAGATGTGTCTGGGCAGCAGCTGTGCCCCTCCGTGGGGTTTGTAACCACCCAGAAACCTCAAGGTGCTGCTCCCTGGATGCTGAGAGCCCCCAAGTGGCTGCTCCCTGGATGCTGAGAGCCCACAGGTGGCTGCTCCCTGGGTGCTGAGAGCCCACAGGTGGCTGTTCCCTGGGTGCTGAGAGCCCACAGGTGGCTGTTCCCTGGGTGCTGAGAGCCCACAGGTGGCTGTTCCCTGGGTGCTGAGAGCCCACAGGTGGCTGCTCCCTGGGTGCTGAGAGCCCACAGGTGGCTGCTCCCTGGGTGCTGAGAGCCCACAGGTGGCTGCTCCCTGGGTGCTGAGAGCCCACAAGTGGCTGTTCCCTGGGTGCTGAGAGCACACAAGTGGCTGTTCCCTGGGTGCTGGAAGTGCCCATGCCTTGCCCCACAGGATTTTCCTGTGGGCTGTGGATGCTGTCTAAGGTAGGGATTTTGTTCCCCTCACTAAAAGCAGCTCTGCCCTGGGCAGTGCTGAAGCTAGAGACAGCTGTGATGGGCCTGGGCCCGCAGCAGGAGCCAGGAGCATGCAGCCTGGGTGGGGTGAGCCCTTTCTCAGCTCAGCCTGTCCCTTGGGGCAGCCCTGCAAACCAGGAAGGGTCATTAGATGGTGAGTGTGAAGGTGCCAGCATCTGAGTCGCCTCTTCCCTTAGCGTTTGCCTGCCTGCCAGCCCCCCTGCTGCACAGACAGGACAAACCACTCCTGCTCCTTGCTGCAGGATGGGTTTGAGCCATCAATAACACGCAGGGAGCCACAGCTCCGCCAGCCTCCAGCTCCCTCCCTTTCAGGTGTGTCGCTGCCAGAAAAGATTTGGGATCTGTGGCAAATGCTCCGTGAGTGCCTTTGGCCTCCTCCCCTGCTCCTCAGCCCCGGCAAGCGACTGTTTGCTTGCTGAGTGCAAGTTTATCCTGGAAGCCCTGCTTGATACTCAGCCACTTTCGTCACTTGAGTCTCTGCAGACCCTCTGCCAGTTCAGGTGGGGTTCTCACTTCTCCCTTTCCCCCCAGCCCCCAGCTCTTAGCTGTGTTTGGGCCGAGGTGCCTGGCTCCCAGCCACACATCAAGAGCTGGTATCAGATCTGGAGCAGGGACTCTCTTTTTTATGGGGATAAGTTTGGCAGCAGCTGGCCCACTCGAGCTGCCTGCTCACAGCTCTCCCCTCAGCTGCTTTTCCCAGCCACTCACTGCACCGGGAGAGGAGACCCAGCCAGAGGCACCTCCTGGGGAGCTGCTCCAGACAGCAGCCTTTGACCCCACGTCAGCAGAACACCACTCCAGGCCCTGTACCAGAACCAGCTCCTGCCCTTCTCCACCTCCTTGCACTCTTCCCTGCTGGCAGTCATGAGAAAGGACTTTCTGCAGCTTCTGCACAGGTCTGCAGTGAGAGCTTTGCAGGTGGTCTCTAACACTGCTGGTGAGGCTGTGCTACAGCTTCTCGGTGTTCCTGGGGGGGTTCCTGGCAGAGATCCCCAGCACATATCTCATGTAAGTTCACCAAGAGTATCACAGAAGCATAGAATTGTTTTGGCTGGAAGAGACCTTTAAATCCTCAAAGCCAAGCATTAACCACAGTGCCAGGACACCACTAACCCACGGCCCTCAGCACCACATCTCCACAGCTCCAAAACCCCTCCAGGGATGGGGACTCCACCGCTTGCCCTGGCCCAAGCCTTGACAACGCCTCACAGGGTGCAGTGCTCACACTTGGCCCAGCCCTGAGGTCCCTGTAGGTTTGCACTACCAGGCAGAAACATCAGCAGTTGGCTCAGGTCTTTCTTTCAGCCTGTCCTGCTTGTTTGCCATCACTTGTGGACACAGCCCTGCTCATCAGCCATCACTTGTGGACACAGCCCTGCTCATCAGCCATCACTCCTGGACACAGCCCTGCTCATCACTGTGCACAGAGACACCCACAGGGCACTCTGCTCACCACCTCCAGCCCTCCCGGAGCTCTTCCCAAGAAGTCCTCTTGGGAGCTGTCTCCCTGCCCAGCAGATGCCAAAGCACACAGCTGCCTCTTAATGCCACTGGTGCTTGAGTGCTCTCAGCTCAGGGCACCAGGAGGAGTCACAGCAACAACAACCAACAGTCCAACAGTCCATAAAGGTCCTGCTGAAGAAAAGTTAGAAGATGATAGAAGAGGCAGAGCAGCAGGAGACAGGAGAGACTCCAGTGCACAAGGTCTGTATCAATGTGCTGCAGCTGGGCCAGGGCCATCCTGAGGGCAAACCCAGGCTGGGTGAGCAACCCTGCAGAGAAAGCCCTGGGGGTTGACAGGAGCCAGCAGTGTGTACTGGGAGACCAGAAGCCAACCATGTCCTGGGCTGCACCTCCAGCAGTGTGGCCAGCAACTCGAGGGAGGGAGAATCTGCCCCTCTGCTCTGGTGAGAACTCAACTGGACCCAGCTGCATCCAGCTCTGGAGCCACCAATACAAGAAGGATCTGCTGGAGAGGATCCAGAAGAGGCCATGAAGATGATCAGAGGGCTGCAGCACCTCTGCTGTGGGGACAGACTGGGAGAGTTGGGGCTGTTGAGCCTGGAAAAGAGAGGGCTCTAGGGAGAAACCCTGAGGGTGGGCAGAACACTGGAACATGTCCAGGGAGGTTGTGGCTACCTCCTCCTTGGAGGTGTTCAAGGCCAGGCTGGATGAGGGCTGGTGGGAGGTGTCCCTGCCCAGGGACTGGATGGTGCTGAAGGCCCCTTCCAACCCAACCCATTCTGGTATTCTCTGAGCACACCACAGGCTCAGGAGATTGATCTCTTCTGGATACAGCAGAGCAAATGAAATACCAGAGCCTGCCCTGGCCAGCTCTGAAGAGCTGCTCTGTGCTGACCCTCAGCCAAGGAGATCAAACACATTCACACAGCCACTCTGGTTCCGAGTGCAGGCCTGGTGCTGAGAGCTGGGGCAGTTGGAAGAGCTCAGGAGATGTCCTCTCTGCAGGAACATTCCCTTCACATTTCTCGCTCCGTGTTCCAATCAGATTTTGCTTTTATTAGTGAGAAAGCAGACAACACCCACCCAGTGCTGCAGGGCTGAGACAGCCTCCAGTCAGCCACAGGGCTGAGCAAAGGCAGCTCCTGCTTCAGCTCCAGACAGCCCTGCTCTCTGCCGTGGGCACAGCTCACCCAGACGAGGCTGATGCCAGCTTGAAACACTCCTGGAGGGAGCTGGCACCCATGGGCACCTTGCAGAGGAAACGCAGATTCGTGCAGTGCTCTGGGTCGGAAAAGCTCTCCAAGATCATCCTGCAGCCTGCAGCAGAGCAGAGGGTTGGCAGCAGGCTCCAGGAGGCAGAGGCACCTGTCACAGCCTGCTGTGCCCTCCCTGCACTGTGCCCACCCTGCACTGTGCCCATCCCGCGCTGTGCCCACTCTGCACTGTGCCCACCCTGTGCTGTGCCCTCCCTGCACTGTGCCCTCCCTGCGCTGTGCCCTCCCTGCACTGTGCCCTCCCTGCACTGTGCCCATCCCGCGCTGTGCCCTCCCTGTGCTGTGCCCTCCCTGCACTATGCCCACCCTGCACTGTGCCCTCCCTGCGCTGTGCCCTCCCTGCACTGTGCCCACCCTGCGCTGTGCCCATCCTGCACTGTGTTCACCCTGCACTATGCCCACCCTGCACTGTGCCCTCCCTGCGCTGTGCCCTCCCTGCACTGTGCCCACCCTGCGCTGTGCCCATCCTGCACTGTGTTCACCCTGCACTATGCCCACCCTGCACTGTGCCCTCCCTGCGCTGTGCCCTCCCTGCACTGTGCCCACCCTGCGCTGTGCCCATCCTGCACTGTGTTCACCCTGCACTATGCCCACCCTGCACTGTGCCCTCCCTGCGCTGTGCCCTCCCTGCACTGTGCCCACCCTGCGCTGTGCCCATCCTGCACTGTGTTCACCCTGCACTATGCCCACCCTGCACTGTGCCCTCCCTGCGCTGTGCCCTCCCTGCACTGTGCCCACCCTGCGCTGTGCCCATCCTGCACTGTGTTCACCCTGCACTATGCCCACCCTGCACTGTGCCCTCCCTGCGCTGTGCCCTCCCTGCACTGTGCCCACCCTGCGCTGTGCCCATCCTGCACTGTGTTCACCCTGCACTATGCCCACCCTGCACTGTGCCCTCCCTGCGCTGTGCCCTCCCTGCACTGTGCCCACCCTGCGCTGTGCCCATCCTGCACTGTGTTCACCCTGCACTATGCCCACCCTGCACTGTGCCCTCCCTGCGCTGTGCCCTCCCTGCACTGTGCCCACCCTGCGCTGTGCCCATCCTGCACTGTGTTCACCCTGCACTATGCCCACCCTGCACTGTGCCCTCCCTGCGCTGTGCCCTCCCTGCACTGTGCCCACCCTGCGCTGTGCCCATCCTGCACTGTGTTCACCCTGCACTATGCCCACCCTGCACTGTGCCCTCCCTGCGCTGTGCCCTCCCTGCACTGTGCCCACCCTGCGCTGTGCCCATCCTGCACTGTGTTCACCCTGCACTATGCCCACCCTGCACTGTGCCCTCCCTGCGCTGTGCCCTCCCTGCACTGTGCCCACCCTGCGCTGTGCCCATCCTGCACTGTGTTCACCCTGCACTATGCCCACCCTGCACTGTGCCCTCCCTGCGCTGTGCCCTCCCTGCACTGTGCCCACCCTGCGCTGTGCCCATCCTGCACTGTGTTCACCCTGCACTATGCCCACCCTGCACTGTGCCCTCCCTGCGCTGTGCCCTCCCTGCACTGTGCCCACCCTGCGCTGTGCCCATCCTGCACTGTGTTCACCCTGCACTATGCCCACCCTGCACTGTGCCCTCCCTGCGCTGTGCCCTCCCTGCACTGTGCCCACCCTGCGCTGTGCCCATCCTGCACTGTGTTCACCCTGCACTATGCCCACCCTGCACTGTGCCCTCCCTGCGCTGTGCCCTCCCTGCACTGTGCCCACCCTGCGCTGTGCCCACCCTGCTCTGTGCCCAGTAGTGCAGGGTGTCCCCGGCTGGGCCCCTCCATGGCGTCCCCGGCTGGGGCAGCCCCCGCGGGGGCTCGGTGCGCGCCCAGCGCAGCTCTCCCGCAGCCGGCGGCCGAAAGCCATCGCTGCGCTCGGCAGCGCGGAGCAGCCTGCCCCGGGCAGGGGCCGAGTACCGCTCAGACTCCGTCCCCCGGGGCCACCCTGCCCTCCGCAGTCTGCTGCCTGCCGGGGGGATGTCCTGCGGCTCGCTCCCCGTGGGACGGCAGAACCCCAAACCGCAGCGGGGGATGGAGGCTGCAGCGCAAGGCTGGAGCTGGGGCTGCGGCTCGCTGACGGCGAGGCAAGGGCCGAGGGAGGCAGCGCTGGGCAAGCTGCGGCAGCCTGCCCGGCCCGGCCCACAGCCGAGGCAGATCCTGGGGTCCCCGTGCAGGTCGGGCTGCAGCAGCAGGGTCACACTTGGCCTGGCACCCTGCCGCCGGCCATGCCAAGAGCAGTTGGGAGAGCACCCAGGGAGCAGAGACCCTGTGGTGTGCATGAGGAGGGGGCTGCCCCCTTGGCCACCCTGGGAAGTGTCCTAGAGCAGCAGCATGGGCTCAGTCACAAGCCCTTCCTGGGGTGCTGCCACCCCAAGCCGTGATGCCATGCTTAGGGAGTGGAAGCTGCACCAGGCTGACTGCCAAAGCAACTTTGGAGTGTTTCATTTTCTTTCCCCTCCCAGTACAACCCTTGAGCAAGGAGCTGCCATGGCTGCTGTGCCTGCAGCCGTTCACACGGAACTGGGAAGGACTTCAGCCTGAACCGGAGCTTGCAGGTCTGTTTGGCAGCATCTGGTGTGCCTGCACACAGGAACCACAGCCTGGGGAACAGCTGCAAGGCAGACAGGCACCACCAGAAACTCAGCCAGGGCAAGAGCCCAACCCCATCCAACAGCCCTTCCAGGTGTTTGTAAAAAGGAAGGAAGGAAGGAAGGAAGGAAGGAAGGAAGGAAGGAAGGAA
>VWZI01020703.1:38591-55959 GCA_013396835.1 Psilopogon haemacephalus | reverse complement strand
AACCAAAACAGAAAAAAGACAATTCTGGCTTGTGAGGGAAGTGAAGACAACTGTGAAAAATAAGAGACCCAGATAGGACTTCAGAAAGTGGGAAGCAGTGGTGAGGAGCTGTAGAGAGCTGATAAGGAAAGGCAAGGGCTGAGGACAGGGCATGGGCTGCAGCCCTGCAGCTAGGGAGAAGCAATTCCCCCAGCATGGAAGGGACAGCACAGCCCTAAGGGAGCTCTTGGGTGTGCCAAGCCCCTCTGTGGGTGGCTGTGCAAGGGGAGGCAGCTCAGCTTTGCCTGCACCAGGTACGGTGACCTCCCAGCTGCTGCAGCAGCTTCACTTTGAGGGTGCTGGAGGCCTGCAGCAGGCTGCCCAGAGAGGCTGTGGAGTCTCCTTGTCTGGAGAGCTTCCAAGCCCTGTGCTGCTGGGCAAGCTGCTGTGGGTGCCCTGCTGGAGCAGGGCTGGGACTGAATGGTCACAGAACCACAGAATAGCCTGGGTTGGAAGGGACCTCCAAAGCTGTCCAACTCCCTGCACTCAGCAGGGACATCCTCTGCTAGATCAGGTTGCCCACAGCCCTGACCAGCTTCACCTTGAATATCTCCAGGGATGGGCACCAACCACCTCCCTGGGAAACCTGCTGCAGTGTTCCAGCAGCCTCATCACAGCTCCCAGGATGTCAGGGGCCGGAAGGGACCCAAAGAGCTCATCCAGCCCAATCCCTGCCAGAGCAGGACCATCCAAGCTAGCTCAGGGCACACAGCAACACATCCACACAGAGTCTGCAAAGGCTCCACACAAGGAGACTCCACAACCTCTCTGGGCAGCCTGTGCCACTGCTCTGGGAGCCACCCAGGCAAGAAGTTGCCTCTTGTGTTGAGCTGCAACCTCCTGTGCTGCAGCTTCCATCCATTGCTCCTATGGCAGGAGCAGTGAGCAGAGCCTGTCCCCCCCCTCCTCACCCCCAGCCCTCACACACTTCCAAACATTGATCCAATCCCCTCTCAGGCTTCTCTTCTGCAGCCTAAGCAGCCCCAGGTCCCTCAGCCTCTCCTCCTCAGGCAATGCTGCAGTCCCCTCAGCATCCTCACAGCCCTCCCCTGGACCCTCTCCAGCAGTTCCTGTCCCTCTGCACTGGGGAGCCCCAGACTGAAGGCAGTGCTCAAGATGAGCTCTGAGCAGGGCAGAGCAGAGGGACAGGAGAACCTCCCTGGCTCTGCTGGACACACTCTGCCTCATAGATCCTCAGGCCCTCAGGGTGCAGAATTTGTTCCTCACATCCAATCTGAATCTCCCATTCTAAAGCAAAAGCTCTCCGGAGGTCCCTCCCAGCTGCCTCCAGGCTGGGTTCTGTGGCAGGGCTGTCAGCCTGGCATCAGCTCCGGGCAGTCTCCTCCCCAGGCTGCTGTGGCATGCAGCAGATGGGAGCAAAAGGAGCAGAGAACCCGAGGGTTGTTTTGGTTGGAAGGGACCCTTAGGATCGTTGCTGTGATTTATGCTAATTCCTGCGGGCTGACGGAAACCAGAAGATGTCAGACTGAGATTCCTCCTATTTTTCCTGAAATTAGAAGGAGTTTGATTGAGAAAATTACTGCTGTGGTGTGAGGCACTTCGAGGTCTGTGAGAAGTGCCTGGGTGCTGCCTGACAGCTTGATGGAGGAGCTGGAACAATGCACCCCCGGCGGGGCACACATTAACTGCACTCAGAGCTGCCCGAGCTGAGATCCTAACTGGGAACTCCTCACCCAGCAGGGGTGGATTTAGTGCAGATCCCCCGGGGACAGCTCTTGGCCCTCAGCTGTCCAACGTTATTATCAATGATCTGGGGGAAAGAAGGAAGAAAAAAAAGTAGTATCTGGGGGTAGAGATTGCTGCTGGCATGGAGCTGGTGAGGGCAGCAAGCAGAGAAGGAGCTGCAGAGTGGCAGAGTTGCAGAGTGGCAGAGAAGGAGCTGCAGAGTTGCAGAGAAGGAGCTGCAGAGTGGCAGAGAAGGAGCTGCAGACTGGCAGAGAAAAAGCTGCAGAGTGGCAGAGAAAGAGCTGCAGAGTGGCAGAGAAGGAGCTGCAGAGTGGCAGAGTTGCAGAGTGGCAGAGAAGGAGCTGCAGAGTGGCAGAGAAGGAGCTGCAGAGTGGCAGAGAAAAAGCTGCAGAGTGGCAGAGAAATAGCTGCAGAGTGGCAGAGACGGAGCTGCAGAGTGGCAGAGAAGGAGCTGCAGAGCAGCAGAGAAAGAGCTGCAGAGTGGCAGAGAAAAAGCTGCAGAGTGGCCTGAGCTGCTGTGAGGCAGCAGCTGGGCACAGGCAGGTGGTTGGTACAGCCCAACAGAGGCATCACCTAGGGGGAGGCAGGAGCTGGGGGCTGCATAGCCAAGGCAGGGTGGGCTGGGAAGCAGTCACTGTGAGGCCCTAGGGAGGCTGGCAGAGCTGGTGTCCTCCTCAAACATGAAGGTGGCCCCAGGGCCAGAAATGGCACTGCCCTGCATCTGGGTGCCCCCCCCCAGGCAGCTCTGAGTGCAGCTAAGGTGTGCCACGCCAGGGGTGCACTGCTCCAGCTCCTCCATCAGGCTGTCAGGCAGCACCCAGGCACTTCTCCCAGACCTTGAAGTGCCTCACACCGCAGCACCTGCTTCTGGGTCTCATCCTGCATCAGGATGTTGAGGGACTGAGGGAAAAGCTGTGAAGATCAGAGAATCATTAAGGCTGGATCATCAACTCCTCTAAGATCATCAAGTCCAACCTTCTACCCAACATCACAGAATCATAGAATGGTTTGGGTTGGAAGGGAGCTCAAAGCTCAGCCAGTTCCAACCCCTCTGTGCCACAGGCAGGGACACCTCCCACTAGAACAGGTCACTCAGGGACTCATCCAGCCTGGTCCTGAACTCCTCCAGGGAGGGACCAGCCACAACCTCCCTGGGCAACCTGTGCCAGTGTCTCACCACCCTCACTGCAAACAACTTCCTCCTCACATCCACTTTCAATCTCTGTCAGTTTAAGACCATTCCTCCTCTTCTTCCTCCTCTCATCCCCAGTCCTTGTCAATAGTCCCTCCCCAGCCCTCCTGCAGCCCCCTGCAGCTCCTGCAAGGTTACTCCAAGGTCTCCCTGCAGCCTTCTCCTCTGCAGGCTGCAGAGCCCCAACTCTCTGTGCCTGTGCTCAGAGCAGAGCTGCTGCAGCCCTCTCAGCTGCATCTTGGTGGCCTCCTCTGCACTGGCTCCACCACTTGCATGTGCTGCTTGTGCTGGGGGCTGCAGAGCTGCAGACAGTGCTGCAGGTGGGGTGTGAGGAGAGCAGAGCCAAGGGGCACAATCCCCTCCCTTGCCCTGCTGCCCACAGCTGCTCTTGCTGCAGCCCAGCACACAGTTGCTGTCTGGGCTGCACTCACACTGCAGCCTCATCTTGAGCTTCTCATCCACCCAGACCCCCAGGTCCTGTTCCTCAGGGCTGCTCTCAACCATCCCCACCCAGCCTGGAGCTGTGCTGGGGCCATGTCCCAGAGTGCCACTCCTACTTACTTTAGGAACACTTCCAGGCATGGGAGCTCCCTCACAGAATTAATCAGGTTGGAAAAGACCTCCAGGATCATGCAGTCCAACCTCTCACCTAACACCTTCTGATTAACTAACCCATGGCACTAAGTGTCTCATGCAGCCTCCAGGGATGGGGACTCCATCATCTCCCAGGGCAGCCTCTGCCAGTCCCTGACCACTCTTGCAGCAAATAAATTTTTCCTCCTCTCCAACCTAAGCCTCCCCTGGGGAAGCTTGAAGCAAGTTCTTCTTGTTCTGTTGCTTGTTACTTGGGAGAAGAGGCCAACACCAGCTTTACTCCAGCCTCCTTTCAGGTAGCTGTAGTGAGCAATGAGGTCTCCCCACAGGCTAAACAGTCTCAGCCCCCTCAGGGTCTCCTCACCAGACCTGTTTTCCAAACCCCTCACCAGCTCTGTTGCTCTAAGGGCAGCCCCAAGGGCTGGGCTGCCACAGGGAGGATTTCACCACCAGAGCCTCCCCAGCCTCACAGGCAGAGTTTTTCCTGTGATCCAATATCTGCAGGGAGAAGCTGTGCACAGAGAGAGAGATTGGCATTGGAAAGGGCTGCCCAGGGAGGTGCTGGAAGACCCATCCCTGGAGGTGTTCAAGAAAGGACAGGATGGGGAACTGAGTGCATTGGATAGGGCTGGGGGATAGGTTGGGCTGGATGAGCTTGGAGCCCTCTTCCAACCTGGGTGATTCTATTCTATTCTATTCTATTCTAACCTGAGGCTGGGCAAACTGATTTGGCATCCTCTTAGTGGCAGAGCAGCACAGGGACCTGGCCACGGGAACAGCTCCCTAAGGCTGGGGGTCACAGAGCCCAAGGAGCCCTGCATGGCAGGGGCTGGAAGGGACCCCTGGAGATCATCCAGCCCAAGCCTCTGCCAGAGCAGGATCACTCAGGGCAGGGCACACAGGACACATCCAGGTGGGTTTGGAAAGTCTCCAGAGAAGGAGACTGCACAACCTCTCTGGGCAGCCTGCTCCAGGCTCCAGCACCCTCACACCTCATGCTGGGTTCCAGTTTGTGTCAGCTGCTCCCTGTGCTGTCACAGGACAGCTGATTGCAGCAGGAATCAGTCTGGGCTCAGTTTGTGCCTGGCAGCCAGACTAGGCAGACCCAGCAGTGCCTGAAGGCCAAACAGTGATGGGAAGGGACTCTGAAAACACAAGCACCTCTGCTCCTGCTGCCTCTGCTCTGCAGGCAGGGACTGAGTCCTGCTGGTCCCCTTCAGCCATGTCTCACTGGGAGCAAAAGCTTCAGCCTGGGCATTGCTCCTGGTGACAACTTGCTGGAGAAAAGCTCTGCCCATTCCCCAGACCTGCAGGGATCTCACAGCCCAAGAGGGGTGAATGATCCCAGCAGCTTTGTCAGCACCTGGAGCGTGGTAGAAGTGACCTCTGCTCCTTCCCAGACCTGCTCCTTAGGCACTGCTTGCCCCAGCAGCCTGTGCCCTGCAGGGCCTTGAGGGTCCTGCAGTGGGACTGTGTCACTGCACCCAAGACTGCAGTGGGAGAGGTCAGCTGCAGTCAGTTTTAGAGGGGGCAAGTAGGAAGGTGCCAGGCCATGGGGTGGGGATGGGCAGCTGCCCAGGGGCACCTTTTACTGGGCACTGGGCAGGCCTGGCCATTTCCTGCCCCTTCTGATGTGTCACACCAGGGCATTTGTGCTCCCCCCACCCCCCCCCTTACCTCACCCCTTACAGCTCTAATCCTTCTGTTTCCTTCTCTCAGGGCTCCCTTTCTCCACATCCCTCAGAATTAACTTTTCTGTAATCACTTTCTCCAAAGCAGGAGGCTCTTACAAGATTCTCAGGGGGCTTTTCTCCCAGATTCCCTGCAAGCTGAGCTTCCTCACTCAGCCTGCCTGCGTGCTGCTGCCTGACCTCCAGCTCATCAAGTGGGTTTATGTCTTATCCTCTGCAGATGACAGAACCCCAGCACGGCTGGAAGGGACCTCTGGAGCTCCAGAGGGCACCCACAGCAGCTTGCCCAGCAGCACAGTGCCCAGCTGGGGCTGGCAGCTCTGCACACAAGGACACTGCACAGCCTCTCTGGGCAGCCTGCTCCAGGCTCCAGCACCCTCACAGCAAACAACTTTCTCCTGCTGCTCAGCTGCAGCCTCCTGGGTGCCAGTCTGTGCCCATTGCCCCTTGTGCTGCCCCTGGGCACCACTGAGCAGAGCCTGGCCCCAGCCTCTTGCCAACAGGAGGCAAAGCATCCTTGGGGCTGTTCCCTGCCACATGAGCATGTGCCAAGCCCCAGGGCAGCATTCAGCCTGGTTTCCCTGGCAGTGGAGAAGTTCTGCTGCTAGCCCCCAGCCTTCCTCCCTGCCCAGCTCAGATGGAGGCACAGAGCTGAAGTGTTCCACAGCCTCCTAGGTGCCAGTCTGTGCCCATTGCCCCTTGGCCTGGCCCTGGGCACCACAGCAAAAACCTGATCCACAGGGGCCCAAACCCACCTATGAAGTTGCCACCTGATGTCCTCTCCCATCTCCTTCCTCCCTCCCTCTGTCACTTCCCAGCCTGCCTCCTTCCCAGCTGCTCACATCAGCTTTGGTTCTTCAGCTCACCAAACCCAGCTGCTCCTTCCACCCTCACGGGGAGGGCACTGCCCTGTCCCTGACCAGGCCAGGAGTGTTCTGCTGGCAGCCTGGGCATGGCAGAGCTGCTGCCATCCATGCCTCAGGAATCGTTCACAAAATGATCTTCTGGAAGCTCTGACCTCTCAAACCTGCCCAGGGTGGGCTGGGCTCAGAGTGCTCTCTCACTCCCCTCTCCTGGCTGAGCAGGTGCAAGCTTTACTGGCAGTGGTGTCCAATTGGTCATGCCCTAAGCAGATGTCCAACTAGAGGAGGCAGTGGACAAGGACTGCTCCATCCCCAGCACAGCTCTGCCCTCAGGAACTCTCCTGCCTTGGACCCAGGAGGACTTTCGGCTCTGTCCTCCAGCTGGAACTCTGCATCCTCTTGGTAGTGGAAGCAGCTCCAGGAGGTGTAAGGAGTGCAGAGCCAGGGCCTCGTGCAGAGCAGAGCATGGTGCTGGTTGCAGAAAGAAGCACAACTGTGGTGGCACTTAGCCAAGGGCTCCTTGCTGCCCTTCATCAGGCATGTTTGAACCCTCTTGAGCTGCTGGGAGAAGGTGGCTTGCAGAGCAGCCAGCCTGGGGAGAGGACATTGTCCTGAGCATTGCAACGAGGCAGAGGATGAGGGCAGGAGGACCAACTCCAGAGCTCTGCAGAAGGATTCATAGATTGGGCCAGAAAGGACCTTCAAGCTCATCCAGCACCAAACCCCTGCCAGGGGCAGGGACACCTCCCACCAGCACAGGCTGCTCAGGGCTCATCCAGCCTGGCCTGAAACACCTCCAGGGAGATTGCTCCACAGCCTCCCTGGGCAGCCTGTGCCAGTCTCTCCCCAGCCTCACTCTCCACAATCTCTTCCTCATCTCCACTCTCCCTCTCCCCTCTCCCAGCTCCAAGCCATTCTCCCTCCTCCTTGCCCGAAGTCCCTCCCCAGCTCTCCTGCAGCCCCTTCAGGCACTGGCAGGCTGCTCTCAGCTCTCCCTGCAGCCTTCTCTCCTGCAGCCTGCACAACTCCAACTCTGTTTGCCCTTTCCTGGCTTGCCCAAGTCCCCTCTGCCGCTGCCCAGCTGCCCGCAGCCGCAGGGGGAGGCAGAAGGAGCTGTGCAGGGCACTGCTGGCCCCACCCGGGCAGAGCCCAGCCCGAGCCAGGGCTCCCCGGCGGGGAGGGCAGTTTGGTTTTGCTGCGGCTGCCTCCGTGCCAGCATCCAGCAAGTTTTCCAGCTGACCTGCGAGGAATGTGTCAGTGCGGGCAGACAGTGCCCAGCTGCGCCGCTCGCTGCCGCTCAGCGGCAGGGCAGGCTGGGGCGAGGCTGAGCGCACCGCCGCCAGCCACGGCCCCGCTGCCTCCGCCGCCAGGAGCTTCCTACACACTGCCTCCCCCTGCCAGCCTCCTGCAGAGGGTCAGGAGGTGTCCTGACAGCGGCAGGGTGCGAACAGCGCCGAGCTTGGCCGCAGGCTGAGCGGCTCCTCTGGATAGCTTCAGCAGCAGAGGCCAACGCCAGACGGGCGAGAGGGCTGCGCTTCGCCTGCGCTCGCTAATTTATGGAGTTTATTCTTAGCAAGCTCGCAGGCTTCACGAAGTTAAATTTCTCCGTGACAAATGGCAGGGGAGGGGGCAGCCGGAGCCCGCCTGCTGCCCTGGGACAGCCCCGGGGGAGCAGACACCAGCGAGAGCAGCGCACGGGGGAAGAGCCCCAGCGGAAGAGCCTGCCCGGGGCTGGCTGTCGGCTCCAGGGCTCTTGGCACATCCTGCGCTTCTGCTGCCTCCCGCTCCGGGCTCAGACATCTCTTATCTCTCCCTCTGGCTGTGTGCTGTGTGCCTCGGGGCACGCTTCGTGTCCCAGCTCTCGGCAGTCCCTTGTGCTCCGCAGGAGCAGGTCACCTCCTGCAGCCGGGGCTGGGCCAGAGGCACCTCCCCATCCGCCACCTCCCCAGGGACATCCTAACCCCTTTGACCAGGTACTGTGTCCGGGACCTCTCCACCCTTCAGCCCTGTGTGCAGCCCACACAGAACCATAGAATAGTTTGGGTTGGAGAAGCCCTCCGAGATCATCCTGCCCATGGCAGGGGGTTGGAACTAGATGATGCTTGTGGTCCCTTCCCACCCTGAATGATTCTGTGAGTCTGTGGTCATCCAGTCCAACCTTCAACACCTTGGCCACTAAACCATGGCCCCAAGTGCCATGGCCACACCTTGCTGAACACCTCCAGGGATGTGGACTGCACCACCTCCCTGGGCAGTCTGTGCCAGTGCCTGGGGACCCTTGCTGGGAAGGAATTGTTCCTCATATCCAACCTAAGCCTCCCCTGGCACAACTTGAGGCTGTTTCCTCTTGTTCTGTCACTTACATGTAAGCAGATCCCAACCCCAGCTGGCTGCAGCCTCCTCTCAGGTCGCCGCAGAGAGCAATGAGCTCTGCCCTCAGCCTCCTCTGCTGCAGGCTGCACCCCCCCAGCTCCCTCAGCTGCTCCTCCCCAGCCCTGCTCTCCAGACCCTTCCTCAGCATCGTTGCCCTTCTCTGCACCTGCTGCAGCTCCTCAGTGCTGCTGTTGCAGTGACAGGCCCAAATCTGCACCCAGCATTGGAGGTGTGACCTCAGCAGCACCTAGTACAGGGACACAATCCCTGCCCTGCTCCTGCTGCCCACACCACTGCTGAAACGTGAGGCAGAGGCTCAGCAGAGAGACTCAGGAGCCTGCTGATGCCTTTTCCAAGCCAAGACTGGTGAGAGGTGTCTGGGACACAGCAGCAGCTGGGGGCTACTGCTGACCCTCAGCTCTCTGTGACTGCTGTTCTGCTGCTCCAGGCTCTGCAGACCTGGCATGGAGTCTGGAGTAGCAGAGATTCCTCAGGAGGAAACCAGTGCTGCTGCTGCTGCTGCTGCTGCAGATGTCCTTCCTGTTCAAACTGAACTGAAGAGTCTCTTTAGGCAGCTTTCTGAGAGGTCCTGTGCCAAGTTTTCACTGTCACACACCCCTAAAGATGACAGCAGGGCAGAGCTCCAGGTGGTGTGGAGAGCTCTGGGCAGCAACTAAGTTCTTGGGCCCTGGCAGGACCCTGGTGGCCCCATGGCCACTGGGTGCCATGTGGACATGAGACAGAGCCTACCAGGAGGGTCCTCAAGCAGCTGCACTGCTGAGGGTAAAGGATTTGTGCTCTCTCCACAGCTGCCTCAAACTGTGTTGCTAAAGGAAGGAGAAGATCCTCATCCTGCAGGGAATCACCATGGTGGGATAGGGACAGCCCTGGGAACCTTTGATGGTGGAGCCTGCTGAGACACAGACCTGGAGCCAGCTTGCAGAAAAGAGCCAGAGAAGAGAGCAGTGGCATGGGAATGGGAAAGCAGCAGCACAAGGAGTTTGCCAGGCCCAAAGGGCATCTGCAGGATCCTTCCTGCCATTCAAACCCCATCCAGTAAAACCCCCAAATCCCAACAGCACAGGGTCTGGAAGGGAGCTCTGCAGATCACCCACTGCAGCCCCCTGCCAGAGCAGGGTCACCGAGGGTAGCTCATGCAGGAGCACAATGGCCAGGAGGCTTTGGAAGCTCTCCACAGAAGCAGACTCCACAACCTCTCTGGGCAGCCTGCTCCAGGCTCCAGCACCCTCACAACAAACAACTTTCTCCTGCTGGGTGCCAGTCTGTGCCCATTGCCCTGGGCACCACTGAGCAGAGCCTGGCCCCAGCCTCTTGCCCCCCACAGCTCCTTCAGCTCTTGCTGAGCATTGCTCAGCTGCCCTCTGGGGCTGCTCTCCTGCAGGCTCTCAGCCCCAGGGCTCTCAGCCTTTGCTCCTGCCACAGCTGCTCCAGGCCCCTCAGCAGCTCTGCAGCCTGCCCTGGACTCTCTCAGCACTTCCCTGTCCCTCTTGAGCTGGGGAGCCCAGAACTGGACCCAGCACAGCAGACATGGCCTCACTAGGGCAAAGCAGAGTAGGAGGAGAAGCTCCCTTGCCCTGCTGGCCACACTCTTCTAATGCACCCCAGGGCCCTCATGTCCTTCTTGGCCATGAGGGCACTCTGCTGGCCCATGGGGCCCATGTCCCTGGCAGGAGCAGCAGGCCTGGCTGTGCTGCCAGCTCAGCACTCCACCAGCCCTTTGCAGCCACTTCAGCCCTGGGTGGGGACAGCCCAGGAGGACAGTGCCAGGGAGCTGGGTGCCTGCAGGGCTGGGTGGATGTGCACACAGAGGACAGTGCCAGGGTGCTGGGTGCCTGCAGGGCTGGGTGGATGTGCACACAGAGGACAGTGCCAGGGAGCTGGGTGCCTGCAGGGCTGGGTGGATGTGCACACAGAGGACAGTGCCAGGGAGCTGGGTGCCTGCAGGGCTGGGTGGATGTGCACACAGAGGGGCCAGCTGGGGCTGCAGGAGCAGCTGCAGACGTGGGGCTGGGCACAGCCTGCAGAGACAGCTCCTGGCTGCTGGTGCCAGTGGTGGTGGAGGAGCCTGCGAGCTGCTGGCTGAGCACAAGCAAGACCTCACCAGGTTGCTGCGGGGTCCCCTGAGCTGCAGCTCACAGCTTTGGGAGGCTCTTTGGCAGCCTTTGCTGCAGAGCAGAGCTGAGCTTCTTGTGGGAGGGAAAACTTCCCCGGGAAAGGTTCCTGAGCTGGGAGCAGGTCCCACAGGGCCACCCCCATCTGCTGCAACTGCCTGTCCCTGTCACACCATGAGATGAGGCCTCCTGCTGCTGCTGCTGTTGCCCTGTCCAGCAGCTGGCTGTGGCAACCCTTTGGAGATGGCCTGCCCTGACAGGCCTTCTCCTGCTGATCTGCTTTATCACTGCAGCCTGCAGAGCAGACAGGGAGCACCATGCACAGGTGTGTGCTGGAGCTGGCTCCACACCCAGCTGCCTCCATGTGCTCTGCTCCAGCTCTTCCATCCCCAGGTCCCTCTGTTTCAGCAAGCCCCTGTGGGGCTTCACAGCAGGCTCCCAGCAGGCTCCCATAATCAACCATAGAGTCACACTATTGTTTGAGTAGGGAAAGCTCTCCAAGACCACCCAGACCAACAGCAACCCAGCCCCACCCTGGCCACCAAACCCTGGCCTCAGGTGCCATGGCCACAGCTTGCTGCAGCACCTCCAGCCATGGGCACTGCACCACCTCCCTGGGCAGCCTCTGCCAGTCCCTCACCACTCTTGCAGCAAAGAAATTTCTCCTTTTCTCCAACCTAAGCCTCCCCTGGCACAATTTCCAGCCCTGCAGGCAGTGGGGCTGGAAGGGCAGAAGGAGGGCAGAAGGCCTCAGGGACAGAAGCTTGCTGTGAGCTGCACCTGAGTGCAGCTGTGCAGGCTGAGGGCAGCAGTGCTGCAGGGCAGTGTGGTTGGCATCACAGGCACAGCCCTGGGGAACGTGGGAGAATCAAACCAGAGCAAGCCAGAGCGAAACACTGCAGGTTCTTGAAGCTTCCTGAAGGTTCTCTGCTCGACCTTTCCCAGGGCAGAGCCACAGCAGCTCTGCTCCAGACAGCCCCCAGCACCCACTGCATTGCAGGGCTGGGACAGGTGGCATGAGAGGTGCTGAGCCCCCAGTGACACTGGCAGAGGGAGCAGCAGTGGCTTTGCACAAGCTCTGACAGGACAAGAAGGTCCTTCCTGAGGGATGCTGCAGGTATTAGGAGCCTGACCTAGGAGAACTCACAGGTGTGTCCCAGTCAGTAAGTGGGCAAGGAGGACATCAGGCAGCCTGGAAACATTCCTGCTGCTAACATGCAAATAGGCAGGGGCAGGATGCCCCACTGGAGGTCTGGACCTGTCTGGAGGCTGGGTGGTGCTCCCTGAGACACACAGTGCCAACATGAGCAGAGGTTCCTCACCTTCTGCCTAGGAACATCTCTGGGCACATGCTCAGCACTGGAGAGTTCTGATGGGGTCGGGTGCAGAGCTGCCCTGGGTGCCACATAGAATCAGAGAATGGTTTAGGTTGGAAGAGACCTCAAAGATCATCCAGTTCCAACCCCCCTGTGCCATAGGCAGGGACACCTCCCACTAGATCAGGACACTCAAGACCTCATCCAGCCTGGCCTTGAACACCTTCAGGGAGGTTGTGGAGCACAGAAGCACCCAACGTGATCTTTGATCACGTTGGGTGCTTCTGTGCTCCACAACCTCCCTGGGCAACCTGTGCCAGTGTCTCACCACCCTCACTGTGAAGAACTTCCTCCTAACATCCCATTCCAATCTCCCCTCTGCCAGTTTGAACCCATTCCTCCTCGTCCTGTCATTACAAGACCTTGTGAGCAGTCCCTCCCCAGCCCTCCTGTAGCCCCCTTCAGATACTGGAAGGTTGCTCTAAGGTCTCCTGGAAGCCTTCTCTTCTCCAGGCTGAAAAGTCCCAACTCAGCCTGTCCTCAGAGCAGAGCTGCTGCAGCCCTCTCAGCTGCATCTTGGTGGCTTCCTCTGCACTGGCTCCAACCCTTGCATGTGCTGCTTGTGCTGGGGGCTGCAGAGCTGCAGACAGTGCTGCAGGTGGGGTGTGAGGAGAGCAGAGCCAAGGGGCACAATCCCCTCCCTTGCCCTGCTGCCCACAGCTGCTCTTGCTGCAGCCCAGCACACAGTTGCTGTCTGGGCTGTGTGTGTACACTGCAGGCTCATGTTGAGTTTCTCATCCACCCAGACCCATCTCATCCTCTTCTGCCACCAGAGGAACTAACCAGATTCAGTGACAAGACAAGAGGGACTGGGCATAGGCTGGACCACAGGAGGCTCCATCTGAACTGCTTTACTGGAAGGCTGGCAGAGCTCTGGAGCAGCTGCCCAGAGATTTTCAAGGCCAGCCTGGATGTGCTCCTGTGTGACCTGCCCTGGGTGATCCTGCCCTGGCAAGGGGGTTGGACCAAGAGGTCATTTCCAACCCCTGCCATTCAGTGATCCTGTGCCAGGGGTGGGCCTGAAGCCGCAGGTGCCCCAGCAGGGATGGCAGTGCAGAGGCTGCAGCTCACTGCGGGTGCCCCAGCAGGGGTGGCAGTGCAGAGGCTGCAGCTCACTGCGGGTGCCCCAGCAGGGGTGGCAGTGCAGAGGCTGCAGCTCACTGCAGGTGCCCCAGCAGGGGTGGCAGTGCAGAGGCTGCAGCTCACTGCGGGTGCCCCAGCAGGGGTGGCAGTGCAGAGACTGCAGGCAGGTGCCCAGCACAGCACAGACTGGCAGGAGGTGGCTGTCAGCCGCCAGGCACAGCCCTGTCTGCACCCACTCCTGCTGCACCTCTGTGTGCAGGCTCCTGCCAGCCTCGCAGCAGAGGAGCAGAGCCCACGGCCAAGGCTCAGCTGGTGCCTGCCACACTCTCAGGACGGGGCCTGGAGCCGGGGGGGGGGGCCAGGGCAGCTGATAGAAGCCTCCTGCAGCCACTCCAGCAGGGTCTGCCTCAGCTGGGGGCATTTTTGGCCGGAGGTTGGGACATAAATCAACAGGAGTAAGAACACCCTGCCCTGGTGCCTTCTCCAGGTCAATGCCAGCAGCATTGCCACTGATGGCTGCTGTGTGCCTGGAGCAGGTTGCTGGAGGGATGTAGGCAGGTCCTAGGAGCAGCAGCCAGAGAGTGGTGAAGATGACTGCACCAAAAAGGTTGTCCTGGCTTTGGAATCATCTACCAAGCAGCAGTGGGTGGAGAGGACAATGCCGAGAGCAGGATTACTCCTGTGCTCCACCAGCCCTGGGAAGCCAGCACCACACACAGCACCACCTGCAGAGCAGGATCCCACCTGAGCCTCTCAGCTTCAGCCATCAGCACCTGATGAGCTGCACCAGCTGGCAGGACAGGAGGCAGCCACAGGTCATGCAAGCCTTAGTCTTGGGGCCATGCAGACACAGGCACTTAGCTAGAAGGTCCCAGAGAAGCATCATCTGATGCTGGATGGATCATTCCCACCTGTGGTCCCTCACATCCACAGCTGCCAAGCCAGAAGCTCCCAGGTCCTGGCAGCAGGCTGTGGGGCAGAGCAGGCAGAGTCTGCACCTGCAGCCTGTTCCCCACCCATCAGCCAGGGCTGGACGGGGCCACAACTTCTGCCCTTGCCTCCCTGACTGCATTCCTGGCACTGTGGACTCTGGGGCCCGGTCAGGAGGGAGGGCAAGGATGGAGGAGCCTCCCCCTGCCTGCCCTGTGCAGCCAACACTCCTGCTGCAAAGCATCTGCCCGAGGCAAGCAGCAGCTGAAAGGTCGAGAGCCACTGCCTGGGGTGAAGGGCAGCGAAGGATGAGCCACCAGGGCCATGGCAACAGCCCTGCCTCCAGGCTGCATGGCTGGCAGGGCCACCTGGGGCCACAGGGACCTACCTGGGAGGAGTGTTTAGAGTCAGACTCCTACACCACCTTTGGAGCTGAGCATGGCCTGGGTGATCTCAGAGCAGAGATGTTTCTACAGCAGACCCTACTGGCCTGGGATCAGCTCAGCCAAAGCCACGGTGAGCCTGGCTCCTGTCCCTTCCACAAGGCTCCTGTCTGGAGCTCACCACAGCAGTTGTCTCCTGATCAGCAAGGGGCTGGACACCACGTCCCAATGTGCTCTTTCTCCAGTGTCCCAGGTATAAGCTCCCAGCTCCTCCCCAGCCTTCCCACACAGGGACTCGTGGCTGGACACAGGCTCCATATCTGGTGCCTGAACCCAAGATACCTGCTGGCTCCCAAGGGCAGACCCTTGGAAGGAGGCTGGCAGGAAAGGTCTAAAAGACCCCTGGGAGTCTGCCAAGCGCAGGAAACCCAAAGGCTGAAGGCTTTTGAGGGGCTGGAGAAGGCCAACTTGATTCATGGAGCAGCAAGGGGATGAGGCAGGCAGAAGAGTCACTTGCTCAGCACTGCTGTCTCCAGTTCTCCACAGGCACCAAGAATGGGAGAGGTTCTACACAGGCATTCAGGATGGGAGAGGTTCTCCACAAATATCGAGGATGGGAGAGGTTCTCCACAGGCACCAAAGATGAGAGAGGTTCTCCACAGGTATCGAGGATGGGAGAGGTTCTACACAGGCAGCAAGGATGGGAGAGGTTCTCACAGACACCAAAGATGGGAGAGGTTCTCACAGGTATCGAGGATGGGAGAGGTTCTCCACCTCCCTGAGCCCTTGTGTGAGCAGCAAACATGGCCAGAGTGCTGCAGCTGGAGGGTAGGCAGCAGGGAGCAGGGTGGCAGCAGTGGGGAGAGCACGGGAGGGCCATCCCCTTCCTCTGCACAGGGCCTGTGGCAGGAGGTCCTGTGGCAGGAGGGCCTGTGGCAGGAGGGCCTGTGGCAGNTCTCCACAGGTATCGAGGATGGGAGAGGTTCTACACAGGCAGCAAGGATGGGAGAGGTTCTCACAGACACCAAAGATGGGAGAGGTTCTCACAGGTATCGAGGATGGGAGAGGTTCTCCACCTCCCTGAGCCCTTGTGTGAGCAGCAAACATGGCCAGAGTGCTGCAGCTGGAGGGTAGGCAGCAGGGAGCAGGGTGGCAGCAGTGGGGAGAGCACGGGAGGGCCATCCCCTTCCTCTGCACAGGGCCTGTGGCAGGAGGTCCTGTGGCAGGAGGTCCTGTGGCAGGAGGCCTGTGCTGGCTTGCCCTGGCTGCCAGGCGTTCAGCACCAGTGCAGCAGTGGGACTGGCCAGGCTGGGCTGGGCTCCAGCCCTGGCCGCCAGCAGATGGGAAATGAGGGAGTTGGAGTGAGACCACAGCGACCACCAAGCAGCTGCCACCGGCAGCCAGGAGGTGACCTCCCCTTGCCCTGTGCCCAGCCAGCCCCAAGCCCTGGCAGCCTGCGGCACAGCGAGGAGGAGGAGGCTGGGAGGAGGCCATGTCCTCGCCCCCCTCAGATGCTCCTGGAGAGCAGGGCAGGCAGGAGCAGCCAGCATGGAGCTTTCTGCTGGTTACATCTTCCCTGCAAAGCAGTTTGGCACAAGTGTGCATTTTCTTTGGCTGCCTCGCGCGGGGCTTTGGCAAAAGCCCTCCCGTTAGTGTCTCCCCTTGAGAGAACTTTATTGAGTGGAACAAAGTCAGATATTTTTAGCTACCCATTGTTAGCTGAAGAACAAAGCCATAACTAAGATATTTTGTCTCTCGTGCTGGCAGAGGCGCATCAGACACATCCATGTACAGTCATATGTGGGTGCCCATTCCGATGGAGCCCCAAAGGGAGGCATTTTCATCCCGAGCACCCCACGCAGCACCCACATTGCCCTTCCCCTCCGTGCTGGGCCACCAAAACCCATGGCCAGCACCAGAGAGAGCAGCAGCAGAGACTTCTGCTGTCCCCCAGGCCACCCTCTCACAGCCTCACGGAACGTCAGGTTGGGAGGGACCCCAAGGGATCGTCTGCTCCAAGCTGTCCAGGTGGCAGGGTGGTGGCAAGGAGCACCCTGGCACGCTGAGTCTGAGCCTGCCCAGGGCAGGGAAGCTTCCCCTGGGAGCTGCCAGCTCAGGCAAACTCTGCAAACCTTTCGTTTTTCTGTCTTTTGGAGTTTCTCTCTCCACTTGGAGCTGCAGTGCTGTGCTTCACTAGCAGGCAGCAGGGAGAGGTCAACCAGGACCCAGCTGGAGCTCAGCGAGGCAGCAGCTGTCACAAACAGCCCCAAAACTTCATCCCTTTTGCCACCAAACCGTGAGGGCCACTCTGAGCAGGAGGGAGGTTGCCCATAGGCAGCACTGGGGCCTGCAGCCTGTGAGGAGGAGGAGGAAGAGGAGGAGAAGGAAGCAGCACAGCCCCGCCCTGGCAGTGCTGCTGCCAGTCCTGCTGCTGCGCTGGAGATGCCAGGAGAGGCTCTCAAAAGCATTAACCCCAAAGCAGCAGAGAGCCTCACGTCAGTGGAGCCTCCCCCCAGTGCTCACCCAGTGACATCAGCAGGCTGTGACTGGCAGCACTCTGCAATGTTCTCATCTCAGAGAGACCAAGAGGGCCAGAAATGCCCTGGGTCCCGAGCCAGCACCGCCAGCAGCTTTCTCTAAACAGCCTTTGTGGCTTCTCCATGAGTCACGGAGGAGCTGAATTCAACGCCAGAATATTTGACCCTCCACAGCTCACGGAGCTGTGACACAGTCCCCCTGACACAGCAGGGGCAAGGGCTACAAAAGCAGAGTGCTGCCACCACACAGCCCGACCCGCCGGGAGGGGCACCAGGGCTGGAGGGATGGGAGAAGCACTGCAGGAGCCTTGGGCAGCCTCTCGGGGTCCTTCACCACCACCCTCCCCCGTGTGATGCCAGCCACTGCATCCCTGCCAGACACTGCATCCCTGACAGACACTGCATCCCTGCCAGACACTGCATCCCTGACAGACACTGCATCCCTGCCAGACACTGCATCCCTGACAG
>VWZI01020703.1:0-18158 GCA_013396835.1 Psilopogon haemacephalus | reverse complement strand
CAGGGCTGAAGGAGTGAGTGGGGGGCTGGGCTGCCAGGTGAGTGAGGGAGTGGGGGGCTGGGCTGCCGGCTCGCCCGGGTGGTTGCTCTCAAGGCGCAGGCGATGTTTAGGCCCGAGGTGGTGCTGTGCGGGCAGTGCAGGGTTAGTGGCCGGGGTGGATGATCCTGGGGATGGTTTCTGTGCTTCCTGTGTTGCTGTGCTGTGGCGGAGAGGGGCAGAAGTAGGGTCGGAGGCGCTGGGCTGGAGCTGTGGTGCTCTGCAGTGCTTGTAGTTGTAGCTTGGGCTCAGGCACAGTGACAGTGCATGAGGCCACGTGGAGGGAGAGGCACTGCCTGCACTGCAGCGTGGCCACATCCTTCCCAAGCCTTCTGGAAGGCAAGACGTTGCCAGTGCTCGTTGCCAGTGCTCTGTTGCCGGCAGGGAGCTGTTTGTGAGGGGGCAAATTTGAGATCCAAAGGGATTTGCAGAAGCTTCAGGCCCACCCCTGGCACAGGATCACTGAATGGCAGGGGTTGGAAGTGGCCTCTTGGCCCACCCCCCTTGCCAGGGCAGGTCACACAGGAGCACATCTAGGCTGGCCTTGAAAATCTCTGGGCAGCTGCTCCAGAGCTCTGCCAGCCTTCCAGTAAAGCAGTTCAGATGGAGCCTCCTGTGGTCCAGCCTGTGCCCAGTCCCTCTTGTCCTGTCAGTGAACCTGGTTAGTTCCTCTGGTGGCAGAAGTGACCTCTCAGGTGTGATTTTGCTCTTCCAGGCCCACATGTACCTGTTGTCCTGTCACTGGGGACCACTGAGAAGAGTCTGGCCCCATCTTCCTGACACCCTCCCCTTAGATATCTGTAAGCATTAGTAAGTTCTCCTCCAAGCCAAACAGGCCCAGCTCTCTCAGCCCTTGGTAGCAGTGCCAAACCTCCAAGGGAGAGATCAGCACAGATCTCTTGGGGTCTTCTCTGTTAAAATTCTGGAGTGGATGAACAATCTGCTGAGGTGACCTGAGCCAAATTGTGACTGTCAAAATCTGTAGATATTTTCTTTATCTGCTGAGGGAGGCGACTCGTGGAGCCTGCCCCAAAGCTGAGGCAAGAGAGAATTTGGGTCTGGGTTCAGCTGTGGGCTCTGTGGGAGAGATTTGGCAGTCCTGGGCCTGAGCTGCCAGTGGAGCTGTGACTGAGCTGCTTCTCTGCTTCCCTACAGGCATGATTCTCACACTGAAGGCCATGGGGCTTCAGAGATGTGTTTTCCTGGGGCCACCAAAGCTGGTAAGTAATGAAAACTCACAGAAGGCAGCTCACAGAAGGCTGAGTGAGCCCTAAAAAGGTGAAAGTTTTGCTCAGAACCAGGAGAGCTGTTGTCAGAAGAGTGAAGCAATGTCTGGCTCTGAAGTGCTGGTGTGAGTTAGTGGCAGCCTGAGGGCTGCTGGGCAAAGCAAAGCTCTGCAGCTGCACACAGAGCAGCATCAGGCTTCTGCTCCTTCAGACTGCCCTGGCAGCTGCTGTTCTGAAGGGTGGCCTTTCTTCTGTCTGCTGTCTCCTTCATTTCTTTCAACAGAACCTCTCTGATCCCCTGGCTAGTGTGATCCTCACCAGATGCTGCCTAAGATGAACATTTCCAATCCTTAGCATTGCTTTCATTGACTCCCAGTAGGGTGAGGTTGGGAGGGACCTCTGGGGATCATCCAGTCCCAGCCCCTGCTCTGGCAGGGTACCCACAGCTGCTTGTCCAGCAGCACAGTGCCCAGCTGGGGCTGGAAGCTCTCCAGAGAAGGAAACTTCACAACCTCTCTGGGCAGCTCCAGGCCCCCAGCACCCTCACAACAAAGTAGGTTCTCCTCCTGTTCAGATGGAACCTCCTGGGTGCCAGCCTGTGGTTCCTTCATGTCTGTCACTGGACACCACTGCAAAGAGTCCTCTTGCCCCTCCCTTAGGTACTGAGTGGCTTTGAGGTTTACTTCTCCTTCCATTGAGGCTTTATCTCCTCACAGTGTCTGCTGCAGTGTGGGAAGGATGAGCAGAGCTTCTTGGCTCTCCCTGAAGGAGAAGGGACCTGCCCAGGGCTTGCTGCCTGTGTGTTGAGCTTTGGGTGGCTGAGGGTGGCTGGGACTGCTCCCAGGGCTGCTGGGCTGGCAGCTCTCTGGCCTGGCCTCCTGACACACCTTCTGTTTCTTTTGCAGCAAAACTATCTGAAGGCAATTCGACTCTTTCCTGGGCCCCTGAAGAGGATGGACTTAGGTATGTAGGTGCTGATGGGAACATGAGCTCCTGACTCTTCATTTCAGCTGTAGCCAAACTTGAACAGTAATGACAGCAGCATCCACTGCAGGGGAAGTTTCCAGGCCTTGTTCCAGTGGGATACACTGTCCAAAGCCTCCCAGAACTGCCTGGAAGGAAAGAGGAGAGCTCTGCTGCCAGCTCTGCTCCCACCTCTGCCAGCTTTGATTCCAGAGCTCTTTGAAAGCACTGACAGAGGCTGTCAGGGAATTTCTTACCCTGCTGTCTGGGCTACTTCTTGGGGGCTTTTCAGAGCTTTAATATTCATTGATCTCTGCAGTTGGGCAGAAGAGGGGAAGGGGCACATTCAGCAGCCTTTGTTTAAGAAAGAGAAAAAAAAGATACAAGTTTCCTGATTTACATTCTTGTGGGGGAGGAATCTTTTGTCCTGAAGTCTTTCATGCTGCCTTCTGATCCCTTCCCAGCTGTGCAGCTGCACACAGAGCCTGAGTACAAGGATGAGACCATGACAGTGCAGCAGATACCTCTGACAGGTGAGCCTGCAGCAGCCTGTGCTGGTGGGAGGTGTCCCTGCCCATGGGGATCCTCAACTGGGTGAGCTTCAGGATCCCTTCAGACCCAACCTGTTCTGTGTGAGGCTGGAGTCAGGCAGGAGGAGCAGCTGTGGGTAACCGTGCTTGGGCTGGTGGGAGCAGTGCTTCTGCTGGCAGGCCTGAGTCAGCTCTGTGGTTTTCTCAGGAGAAGGATCTCTCTGATCCTGAGCAGGACCTGCTGAGCCAGGGCTTTGGTCAGTTGCTTTAGGTGTGGGTGTGAACAATGACAGGTAGGAGTGTCACAGGATTGGACCTTTCTCAGCCTGCTGAGTTTGCTTGCTGCTGGAAACTGATCCTGAAAGCAGAGACACTGAGCTCACTCCAGCCCTGGGGCAGAGTGGCTGGAAACTGCCCAACAGAAAGGAACCTGAGGGTGTTGGCCAACAGCAGCTGAAGAAGAGCCAGCAGTGTGCCCAGGTGGGCAAGAAGGGCAGCAGCAGCTTGGCCTGCAGCAGCAGTGGTGTGGGCGGCAGGAGCAGGGCACCAATGCCCCTGTGCTGGGCACTGCTGAGGCCACAGCTTGAGCACTGGGTTCAGTTTTGGGCCACTCACTCCAAGAAAGATGTTGAGGGGCTGGAGTAGGTTCAGAGAAGGGCAGCAAAGGTGGGGAAGGGTCTGGAGAGCAGGGCTGGGGAGGAGCAGCTGAGGGAGCTGGAGAGGTGCAGCCTGGAGCAGAGGAGGCTGAGGGCAGAGCTCATTGCTCTCTGCAGCTCCCTGAGAAGAGGCTCAGGTGGGGTTGGGCTCTTCAAGCAGCTGGAGCAAGTGATAGGAAAAGAAAAAACAGCCTCAAGTTGTGCCATGGGAGGTTTAGGTTGGACAGGAAGAAAAAGTTCTTTCTGAAAAGGGTTGTCCAGGCCTGGCCCAGGCTGCCCAGGGCAGTGCTGGAGTCTCCATCCCTGGAGGGGTTTCAGAGCTGTGGAGGTGTGGTGCTGAGGGCCATGGGTTGGTGGTGCCCTGGCAGTGCTGGGGTAGAGTTTGACAGCAGCTCAGATGTCTCTTCCAAGCCAAATGATTCTGTGCCTCTGTGACTGGGATGGCAAATGCCTCCTGGAAGAAGTGTGGGCAGTGGCAGCAGAGGTCAGCCTGGGAAGAGCTCTGCAGGAGGGCAGCAGTGCTCATAGTGCTGCTATCTTCCCTTCTGAGTGACCTTTGTCTGCTTGGATTGGATTTGGGACAGGAAAGCCTTTAACTGCTGCAAGTGCATCACCACAGAGCTCTGGAGAATCGACCCGAGGTGCAAACAGTCCTAAAAGAGACTCAGGGCCTGCATCCCCAGGAGCTGCACCACAGAGCTTGGAGGAGGGCAAGGGAGAAGACAGTCCAGAGCAAACAGGTGAGCCTTTGAGCTTCACCAAAGGCTGAGAACAGCTTTTGTCCTCTGGGCCTTCACTTGCAGACCTCTACAGGAGAGCTCAGCTGAAGGCTCAGTGGAGCAGAATGAGCTCTGCTGCTTTGCAAGCTGACCTGAAAGTAATTAAGCCTAGAAAGTAGAACTGCCCTACAGGACAGGCTGGGGAGCTGGGGTTGTTCATCCTGGAGAGGAGGAGGCTCTGGGCAGGCCTTAGAGCTGCATTTCAGTGCCTGAAGGGGCTACAAGCAGGCTGCAGAGGAACTGCTTCCAGGAGCCTGCAGGGACAGGACAAGAGCAATGGTTCGAAATGAGAGCAGAGCAGATTGGGTGTGAGGAACAAGTTCTGCAGCAGGAGGCTGCTGGAGCACAGGCACAGGCTGCACAGGGAGGTGGTTGGGGCCCATCCCTGGAGATATTGCAGGTGAGGCTGGGCAGGGCTGTGGGCAACCTGCTCTAGTGGAAGATGTCCCTGCTGAGTGCAGGGGGGGTTGGACTGGAGGACCCCTGGAGGTCCCTTCCAACCCATTCTAGGATTCCTACTTGGGCTATGATGAACTCCTGTGGTGGTTTGCCCTTGTCCACTTCACCCTCCATAACTTCATTTTGAGGGGGTGTTGGGGTTGATTTGGGGGTCTTGGCCTTTATTTTGGTGTCTCATAGGTTTTAGCTGGGCTCTGGCCTTAGGTGCTGGTCACATTGTGCTGGGCTCCAGGCTTGCTGATGTTGTTCCTGTTCACATAGTAGCAAACTCTGAGGTGTTTGTGGCTTTAAGCAGAGCCAAGTTTGTGCTGGCTGAGTGCTTCTGCTTCCTTCTGCAGGTCACCCACGGGCGTGTGCAAGCAAGCAACCTGACCTGGTCATGGCTTTCCTTTGCAAAGTAAGCTGGGACACAGAGACCTCTGAGTCAGTGTAGAGCGGTAGGGCTTGGGAAGGAGCTCTGGAGATCATCCAGTCCAGGCCCCTGCCAGGGTCACACAGGAATGCATCCAGGTGGGCTCTGAATGGCTCTGGAGATGGAGACTCCACCACCTCTCTGGGTAGCCTGTTCCAGTGCTCCACCACCCTTAAATTAAAGCAGTTTCTGCCTGTGTTCAGATGGAACCTGCTGTGCTCAAGGGTGGGAACTGGCTGTAGAGCAGAGCACTGCAGCTGGAGGGGACCTGCAGTGGCCACATGGCTGGAGCCAATCTCTTGTCAGTGCTCTGCAGCAGTAAGACGAGGAGGAGAAATTTCCTTACAGTGAGGGTGCTGGAGGCCTGGAGCAGGATGCCCAGAGAGGTTGTGGAGTGCCCTCTGGAGACTTCCAAGACCCACCTGGATGCATTCCTGTGCAGACTACCCTGGGTGATCCTGCCCTGGCAGGGGGGTTGGACTGGATGAGCTCTGGAGGTCACTTCCAGCCTCTAAGGTTCTGTGATTCTGTTCTCTGATTCTCTGAAAGTGGCTGAGCCCTTGAGGGCTTCCCAGAGGTAGAGTGTGGCACTGAGGACATGGCCCAAACAGGGAGAGGCTGGAGGTACTGCTGACCTTCAGGAATCCCAGCAGGGTGGGGGTTGGAAGGGAATCAGCCAGCCCAAGCTCCCTGCCACAGCAGGGTCACCTGTTCCAGGTTTACCTCCCCCCACAGCCTTGTCTCATCTCACTGAGAAGATTTAATTGGAGGCAGCATCTTCAAGCAGGACACTGAAGGTGTTTTATGGTCCTGCTCCTCCAGGGTCAGAGTGCCTGGAGCCTGAGGGGAGCCTTTAGAGGTGTTCTTGGTGGAGCAGGCAGTGAAGAGCAGGAAGGTTCCCTTCTGGCTTCTTGTTTGTGATGGGCAGCTCTGGCCTGCCTGCTTGGCTAAAGAAGGCAGCAAGAAGCAGCTCCAATCCTGGCCTCAGTTTTGGGCACTTCACTCCAAGAAGGATGTTGAGGGACTGGAGCAGGTCCAGGGAAGAGCAAAAAAGGTGACGGGTCTGTAGAGCAGGGCTGGGGAGGAATACCTGAGGGGGTTCAGCCTAGAGAAGAGGAGGCTGAGGGCAGAGCTCATTGCTCTCTGCAGCTCCCTGAGAGGTTGCAGTGAGTTGAGTTTGGGCTCTTCTCCCAAGGAGCAAGCAATAGGACAGGTGGAAATGGTCTCAGATTGCCCCAGGGGATGTTTAGGTTGGATATGAGGAACAATTTCTTCCCCAGAAGGGTTTTCCAGGCCCAGGTGCTCAGGGAGGTGATGGAGTCCCCATCCCTGATGAGGTTTCAGAGCTGTGGAGTGGTGATGCTGAGGGCCCTGGGTCAGTTTGGCAGTGTTTGGTTCATGTTGGACTTTTGATGATCCTTGAAGTCTTTTCCACCCTCAGTGGAAAGCAGCAAGCCCACCCAGGGCCTTCTGGGGGTAGGTGTGAGTGGTGGGTGTTGGAGGGCAGGGGTTGGCTGTGAGCCTCCTTTCCTAACGTTCTTTCTGTGCCTCACAATTCTTTTGCTGTTGTCTTTTTTAATGGTTTGTTTTGGGGTTTTTTTTAACTCTTTTCAGATCCACCCAAAGAAGGGGAAATTCCTGGCCACTAAGGCTCAGGAGATGGGCCTGCCAGTGTGAGTATCAGATGGCATGGGCATGGGCAGCACCTGGGACGTGCCTGTTGGCAGCTAAAGCTGTGTGCCTTGTTTACAGGGGGACCCCAGCCATCCTGCCCATCATCACTGCCCTCAAGAATGGACACAGCATCACCTTTGAAGGCAAAGAGGTGACATGGGCCTGGGGCTGCCAGGGGCACAATCTCTCAGCTAGCAGCAGCTGCTGGGGCTGCCAGGGACACAACCTCTCAGCTAGCAGCAGCTGCTGGGGCTGCCAGGGGCACAGTCTCTCAGCTAGCAGCAGCTGCTGGGGCTGCCAGGGGCACAGTCTCTCAGCTAGCAGCAGCTGCTGGGGCTGCCAGGGGCACAATCTCAGCTAGCAGCAGCTGCTGGGGCTGCCAGGGGCACAATCTCAGCTAGCAGCAGCTGCTGGGGCTGCCAGGGGCACAGTCTCTCAGCTAGCAGCAGCTGCTGGGCTGTGTTTGGTTGGGCTCTGTGCACCAGTCCTTGGGTGCTGCTTTTCTGCCTGTTCCTTTTCATCCCTGCCTAGAGGTCAGCACAGGGTTTGCTGGATCTGAGCTTTCAGTGGATGCTTTTGATTCCTTCTCCATCCCCAAGCTGCTGCTGAGTGTGGCTCCAGCCCTGGAATTGTTCTAGGCCAGGCTGGATGAGGCCTTGAGCCACCTGGTCTAGGGGGAGGTGTCCCTAGGGGAGTTGGAAGTGAGATAATCTTCCAGGTCCCTTCCAAACCAAACCATTCCATGACTATTCTATGTCTGGGAGTGTTCCAGGGGTAGAATCAGGGATGTACCTCCAGAAGGAGTTCATTTGTGAGGGGCTCTGTGGCTGCTGTGTGTCAGAGCTGCTGCATCTCTTCTTTGAGACAGGCCTAGGAGTTAAACCTGGACTTTGGGTGCCTGTCTAGCTCTCTCCTTGCTCTGTTTGCATCTCCTAGACCAGAAGTTGTTGAGTGGTTCAAGTGTGCAGTGTTCATCTGTCAGACATTGCAGTGAGAGGCACTGCCAGCTCTGACCTTCACCTGGGGACAGGACTGGCAGCCCCTGGTGACACAGGAGTGTCACAGAGCTTTTGGGATTCTTTTTAAGCACATTTGCTACCCTCTGAACCTGCTGTGGGCACTTAGAAGCTGCTGGAGCTCCCAGCAGCTGCTGGAGCAACCTGATGCTAGGTTGTGCTTTGCTCTGAGCCCAGGGCTGGGCTTTATTGTCAGAGTAATGGGGACCTGTGTGAAGGGGACAGGAAGGGACCACTGCTGGGGCTGCTGAGCCTGGGCAGGAGTTGCTGGGGGCTGGCTGGCAGGGCAGCTGCCAGAGGAGGGGAGTGCAGGGATGTGGGAGGGCTGTGCCAGTGACTGTGCTGTGCTCTCTCTGTCTCTGCCTGCAGCTTTCTCCTGAGGAGCTGTGCACCCCTGGTGACCCTGGCCCAGTGTTCCTCGTGCTGGAGTGTCCTCACCAGGGCTTCCTGGATGCCATCTGTCAAAATGAGACCTTCCAAAGGTAGCAGGGCTGGGGGGCCTGGGGGGTGATCCTGCTTTGGCAGCTGGGGGAGGACTGGGGGATCTCCAGAGGTCCCTTCCAACCCCCACCTCTGTGTGTCACCCTGGTTGTGGGGGAAGATGTCTTTGCTGGACTTTGCTTGTTCTGTCCCAGGGGGGGTTCCTGTGGCCCATGTCTGAGCTGCTTGGCCCTGCTGAGGAGCTAGAGAAGCACCAATGAGCTGGAGGGGTGTTAGAGGTGTTCAGAGGGCCCTGGGGACAGGCCAGCATGGGCAGGTTCTGTGGTTGTCACAAGCCTGTCTCATGGCACCTCCAGAGAAGGAGGTGTGCTGGGGTGTCCTGCTGGGGAGTCCTGCTGGGGCCCTGCACAGGGCAGGGGCAGCCTGGGCTGCGGCAGTGTCTCTGCAGGGTTGTGCAGCAGCTTCTGAAAGGCTCTGCAGGTCACAGGATCAGAGGATATTAGGGGTTGGAAGGGGCCTCTGGAGATCTTGGAGTTCAGCCCCTGCCAGAGCAGGAGCAGAGAATCAGCACAGGGCACACAGGAACACATCCAGACAGGGCTGGAAAGGCTCCAGAGAAGGAGGCTTCACAACCTCTCTGGGCAGCCTGTCAAGAAGTTCTTCCTCATGCTGAGGTGGAACCTCCTGTGTTGCAGTTTCCATCCCTTGTCCTGTCCCAGGGCACAAGTGAGCAGAGCCTGTCCCTGTCCCTTTCCTCCTGATCCCCAGCCCTCAGGTACTTACAGACATAACTCAGGTCCCTTCTCAGCCTTTCCTCCTTTCCAGACTCTCAGCCCCAGGTCCCTCAGCCTCTCCTCAGGCAGTGCTCCAGTCCCTGCCGCATCTTTGTAGCCCTCTCTTGGACTCTCTCCAGTAGTTCCCTGTCCCTCCTGAACTGGGGAGCCCAGAACCAGATGCAGTAGTGAGAGCAGTGGTGAGGTGAGGAGGAGATGGAACTGCCCCAGGGAGAGGGAGATGGCAGCAAAAGGTGGGCTTGAGCCTTGTGAAGCCTTCTAACTGCCACGGTGGAGCTCCTGAGCTGTGCAGTTAAGATCTGTGCTCTGCCTGCCTGGGAGGGAAGGGACACCTCTGGCAGGACCAAGAGTGGAGAGGGTAGGAGGTGCCAAGGTGGTGGAGGGCTTCAGAGAAGACCTTCTTGGTCTCTCCCACTCCCTGAAAGGAAGTTGGAGCTGGCTGGGAGTTGGTCTTTTCTTCCAAGGAGTGATAGGGCAAGAGGAAATGGCCCTTGCTGCCAGGAGGACGTTGAAGGGCTGGAGCAGGTCTGGGGAAGGGTCTAAGGAACAGAGCTGGAGAGGAGCAGCTGAGGGAGCTGGGGGTGTGCAGTGTGGAGCAGAGAAGGCTGAGGGCAGAGCTCGTTGAGGGGAGGCTGCAGCCAGGTGGGTTTGCTCTCACCTTCCAAGTAACAAACGGTAGGAGAAGAAGAAATGGTCTCAAGTTGCATCAGAGGAGCTTTATGTTGGACAGTAGCAGGAACTTCTTTATTGAAAGGGTTCTGCAAGCCTGGCCCAGGCTGCCCAGGGAGGGGGCTGAGTCCCCAGTCCTGGAGGTGTTCAGAGGCTGCGGAGCTGTGGTGCTGAGGGCCATGGCTTAGCCCCAGCCTTGGGAGAGTGAGAGAGTGGTTGGAACTTGATCTGAAAGGGCTTTTGCAGCCCAGCTGATTTGGTGGCTGATCACAGGGATTCCTTCCTGCCCCAGGTACCAGGAGGGCCTTCCTGAGAAGCAGGTGGCCTTGGTTATCCACATGACTCCAGAGGCAGTGCTGCGGGACAGCCGCTACCAGCAGTGGCTGCAGAGGTATGTGGCTGCCTGCTGCTGCCCACAGCCTGCCCTCTGCTGCTGCTGCCTTTCCTGCAGCAGCAGGGGGGCCTTGCTGCCTCGGGGTGTGCACCTGCCCAGCTTGAAGCTTGGGGCTGAGGCTGTTGTGCACTTCCTTTTGTCCCCTTGCAGGTTTGGGCCTGGGACCCAGCACTTGGTGCTCAATGAGAACTGCTCTGCGGTGCACAACCCACGCAGCTACAAGATCCAGACACAGCTGAACCTCATCCACCCAGAGATCTTCCCTCTGCTCACCACCTACAAGAGCAAGGTAGGGCAGGCCCTGCTTGCCTCCCCAGCTCCTGCCCCTCAGCAGTCTGAGGTGTTTCAGGCCCCTTGTGCCCGCAGGAGGAAGAGGCTGTGTGCAGCGTGCCCATCGTGCGGGGACAGTGCCTCCTGAAATACCACTTCAGGCCCCAGCAGGAGTGGCAGAGGTGGGTGTGAGGCTCTTGGGTTTACCAGTTTTGGGGGGTTGGCTCAGAGCAGCTCTTCAGTGAGAGCCTGTGGTGAGGGAGCAGGCTGTGCTGATGTCCTCTGCAGACCGAGGAGCTGCAAGGTCCTCAGCCTGGAGGTGAGGAGGAAGTTGCTGAGCATGAGAGTGGTGAGAGGCTGGAATGGGTTGCCCCTGCAGGGAGGTGTTTGGGGCCAGATCCCTGGAGGTGTTTTTGGCCAGGCTGGCAGAGGCTGTGGGCAGCCTGCTCTAGGGTAGGGTGTCCCTGGGCATGGCAGGGAGCTGGATGAGCTTTGAGGTCCCTTCCAACCCAAAGCTCTCTAGAGCTCTGTGGTTGTTACTGATGGGTGCCCTGGGCTGGCTGCCAGGCTCTTGGCTGTGGCTGTAAGTGCCAGAGACTGTGCTGTGGATCCAGCTGTGGCTGTGGATCCAGCTGTGGCTGTGGCTGGGACAGGTTTGTTGGGGAGCTCATTGCAAGTCTTACTAAGCCTTTTGGGGCTTCAGATGGTGCCAGAGCTGGGCAGACTTCTTTACTGGTGCTGGCACTGTGGGCCAGGAGGGTGAAGCTGCTCAGTGAGGATCTTAAAGGGCAGGGAGCAGGTGGTGCAAGGGGATAGCAGCTGCTGTGGTCACCTTTCTGCCTCTGCTGGGCAGGAGGACCCAGATGCCAAGAGGAGCTTCAGTTTCTCTGCATGCCTGTGGCACTGCACATGCCCTGAGGCAGCCTCAGGGCACAGGTCCCTGTGCTTTGGAGCTGTGCCCCAGCCCTTGGGGTGGCTCTTCCAGGGCCCTGCTGCTGCCTTGCAGTGCCCTCTGGTGTAGGCAGCTCTGTGAGGGGACACTGCAGGGACCTTGCCACTGGGGTGGCTTTTTGTGGTGTGGTTCAGCCCAGCCAGGCCCTTGGGGCACACACCACAGCTGTGTCTCTGTCTTCTCCCACACTTCACCATGGAACATCAGGAGAAGCATTTGAGGGACTGGGCACAGGGAACTACAGGAGAGAGCCCAGTGGAGGCTGTGAGGATGCTGAAGGGCCTGGAACATCTGTGAGGAGCAAAGGCTGAGAAGCCTGCAGGAGAGCAGCCCCAGAGGGGACCCAAGCAGTGTTTATGAGTATCTGAGGTGTGGGTGTGAAGAGGAAGGGGCCAGGCTTTGTCCTGACCCTGCTTTGTCAGCGGGGTTGGAGTCAGTCTCCAGAGGTCCCTTCCAACCCCCCAGGCCATGGTTCCATGACCCCTTGCCGTGAGGCTGTTTGGCACAGGGGTGTGGCTCTGGAAGGTGCTGTCCTGCCTGGCCCTGCCCTGACCCCAGCCTGTCTTGCAGAGATGCTGTGACTGTCTGTGACCAGGAGGCCTTCATTAGTGAGGCCTTGGACCTGCCTGACTTCCAGAGCCGTGTGAAGGAGTGCAGAGAGAGCCTCCCTGCTTCCCCGGGTAAGGACCACACCTCCTCCAGGCTCAGGCAGCTCCTCCAGGCTCAGGCAGCTCCTGGGGACCCACTGCTTTGGAGCCCAGGCAGAGCTGGCAGCAGGCTCTGCTCTGGCTGCTCAGCAGTCTGCCTGCTCTTGTGGCCAGGAGGGCCAATGCCATTGGGGTGCATCAGAAGGGCTGTGCTTAGGAGGTCCAGAAAGGTTCTGCTCCTCCTCTACTCTGCCCTGCTGAGGCCACCCATGGAATATTTTCTCCAGTTCTGGGCCACTCAGTTCAAGAAGGACCTCAGGGAACTGTTTGAAAGGGTCCAGCACAGAGCCACAAGGGNCAGAGCCCAAGCCCAGCTGGCCACAACCTCCCTTCAGGTAGTTGTAACAAGGCTGATGAAGGGAGGGGAAGATGTTCCTTGTGAGGAAGGGCTGAGGGAGCTGTGGCTCTTTAGCTTGGAGAGGAGGAGCTGAGAGGTGACCTCATTCATGTTTATAAATACATAAAGGGTGAGTGGCAGGAGGCTGGAGCCAGGCTCTGCCCAGGGACAGCACAGGGCAATGGGACCTGAGACACAGAAGTGCCATGAAAATGTGAGGAAAAATTTCTTCCCTGTGAGGGTGACAGAGCCCTGGCACAGGCTGCCCAGGGGGGCTGTGGAGTCTCCCTCTCTGCAGAGATTCAAACTTGCCTGGATGTGTCCCTGTGTGCCCTGCTCTGGGTGCTCCTGCTCTGGCAGGGGTTGGACTGGATGAGTTTTGGAGATCCCTTTCAGCCCCTGACATCCTGTGAGTCGTCCTGGGGCTGTGCAGGGGACAGGCTTGGGTGCAGAGTGGCTGGAAAGTGCCCAGCAGCAAAGGACCTTGGGGGTGCTGGGTGGCAGCAGCTGAAGCAGAGCCAGGGGGTGCCCAGGTGGGCAGGAAGGGCAGCAGCAGCCTGGGTTGGAGCAGCACTGCTGTGGGCAGCAGCAGCAGGGTAGGCACTGTTGAGGCCAGGTCACACCTTGGGCACTGGGTTCAGCTTTGGGCCCCTCACTGCAAGAAGAACATTGAGAGGCTGGAGCAGGTCCAGAGAAGGGCAACAAAGCTGGGAAAGGGTCTGGAGAAGAGGGCTGGGGAAGAGTGGAGGCTGAACTGAGGCTTCTCCCAAGGAACAAATGGCAGGACAAGAGGAAACAGCCTCAAGCTGCTCCAGGAGATGTTCAGGTTGGACACAAGGAGCAGTTTCTTCCCCAAAAGGGTGGTCAAGCCCTGCCTCAGTCTGCCCAGGGCAGTGGTGGAGTGCCCACCCCTGGGGGGCTTTGAGTGCTGTGTAGATGTGCTGAAGGCCATGGGCTAGCAGTGAATGTGACAGTGTTGGGTTGGTGTTTGCAGGTCAAAACCATTCTTTGATTCTGCTGTTCCAGAGCTGCAGGGAGCTGAGCACAGTGGGGGCAGTTGGGGACAGAGCCCCCAGGGGCTAGTTCTGAGCTAGGCACAGCTCTGCTGGTGGTGAATGCTGGCACAGCAGCCACCCTCTGCACCCTGCTGTCTGAGACAGGGCCAGCTCCAGCTCCCTCTCTCACTGCTGGATTTCAGCTCTGCTGCTGGCCAGGAGGCTTCCTGCTGTCACCCAGCACCACTCCCTGCCTGAGTTCCAATTTCAGGAAGGGTCAGGCCGTTGTCCAACAGGAGCCAGGTCCCTCTTGAAATGGCAGCTGTGTTATGGGTAGTGAGAAGAGTCCCTGCTTGCCCCCTTTGGACACCCACTTGTGACCTTCTGTCACCCCCCTCAGCCCTGCTCTGCAGGCAGGCTGGCGGCTGAGGGAGGCAGAGAAGGTGGTGCTGGGTGTGCAGAGCCTGGCATCCTGCCTGTGCAGCTCAGTGGTGCCCGAGTGGGCAGTGTGTGGCTAACAAAGCCTTGTGGTCTGTTTCCTGCAGGGGATGTGGATACTTACCCTGAGATTGTCTTCTTGGGAACAGGGTCTGCAATTCCGATGAAGATCCGAAACGTCAGTGCCACGCTGGTGAACACCAGGTACCTCCTGCTGCCACCACTCACACTGCACACCCCTCCTGCTACCTGCCCCAGGCTGTGCTCAGCATCCACAGCAGAATGAGCTGTGCAGGCAGAGCCTGGGCTGCTGGGACAGGTAGGGGTGCAGAGTGCTGAGCTTGCTGCCTTACCCCAGCAGTGCTCCAGGCCTGCGCCTGAGCACAGACAGGCCTGGAGGTGTTCATAGACAGAGGCTGAAGATGAGCCAGAGTGTGCCCAGGTGGCCAAGAAACCCACCAGCAAACTGGCCTGGATCAGCAATGGTGTGGCCAGCAGGAGCAGGGCAGGGATTATCCCCCTGTATCTGGCACTGGTGGGGTCACACCTTGAGTATTGGGTTCAGTTTTGGGCCACTCACTCCAAGGACACTGAGGGGCTGCAGCAGGTTCAGAGAAGGGCAGCAAGGCTGAGGAAGGGTCTGGAAAACAGGGCTGGGGAGGAGCAGCTGAGGGACCTGGGAGTGTTTGGTCTGGAGAAAGGGGGGCTGAGAGGAGTCTTCATTGCTCTTTGTAGCTTCCTGAAAGGAGGTTGCAGTGAGATGGGGGTTGGGCTCTGCTCCCAGGTAACAAGAGACAGGAGGAGAGGAAATGGCCTCAAGTTGCCCCAGGGGAGGTTTAGTTTGGATGTGAGAAGAAATTTCTTCCCAAAGTGGTTCTCAAAGCCTGGCCCAGGCTGCCCATGGCCGAGTGCCTGTCCCTGGAGGTGTTTCAGAGCTGTGTAGCTGTGGTGCTGAGAGCTGTGGCTTAGCAGCAGCCAGCAGAGGGAGAGAACAGTTGGATTTGATCATCTTAAAGGTCTTTTCCATCCAAAATGCTGTTGTGATTCCAACTCAGAAGGCTGCCCTCCCTGAGGGGCCCTGGCCTGAGCTCCTCCAGTGGCTGCTAAATGTCTTTGTCATTTGCCTTTGCCAGCCCTGCCCGATCCCTGCTGCTGGACTGTGGAGAAGGAACCTTTGGGCAGCTGTGCCGGCACTACGGGGAGAGAGTGGACCAAGTGCTGTGCAACCTGGCAGCTGTCTTCGTGTCTCACATGCACACAGATCACCACTCGGTGCGTGCTGGGGGCTGCACTGGCAGGGAGGTTCTGCTGCCTCCCTGCCCTGCCCTGCCCTGCCCTGCTGAGACCACACCTGCAATGCTGTGCCCAGCTTTGGGCTCCTCGGTTCAAGATGGGGACCTGCTGGAGAGAGTCCAGGGGGGATCCACGAGGATGCTTTGGGCACTTGAGCATCTCCTCTGTGGAGAGCCTGAGAGCCCTGGGGCTGGAGAGGAGAATGCTGAGAGGGATCTGCTCAAGGTTTATCAGTAGCTGAGGGGTGTGGGGCACTTGCCTGGGGCGAAGCTCTTTTCACTGGTCAGCAGCAATAGGACAAGGAGCAATGGATGCAGACTGGAAGAGAGAAGGTTTCAGCTCAGCATGAGAAGAGACTTCTTTACACTGAGGGTGACAGAGCCCTGGAGCAGGCTGCCCAGAGAGGTTGTGGAGTCTCCTCTGGAGACTTTCAAAACTTGCCTGGATGCATTCCTGTGAGAACTACCCTAGGGGCTCCTGCCTTGGCAGGGAGATTGGACTCAATATCTGGAGGTCTCTTCCAACCTCTAAAGTCCTGTGATTCTGACAGAGATTGACTGCCCTGCTGCTGGGGATTAACATCCCCTCTGTGCTCCCCAGGCACTGTTCCATCTCTGCTTCTCATCCCCTCTCTCTGGTAGGGGCTGCTGAAGACTTGTTGGGGGTCATCTCCATTAATTTTTGAGCTGTGTCGAGCCCAACTTCCTTCAATGGAATCACAAAGTCATTGAATGGTTCTGATTGGAGAGGACCTCTGAGGTCTTTGAGTCCAGCTGCTCATAGAAGGATCAGGTGGATTGGGGCAGGCTGATAGGGGCAGGCTCATGTCTGCAGCCTACACTGGGCCTGAGTTGTTGAGCAGACTTTGTGCTGTGCACCTTCTGTTTGGGAGCAGATCCTGGGGCGGGTCGAGTGCTTGTGTGCTGCTGGCCAGGAGCAGTGGCAGTGCTGGGGCAGCTCAGCAGGGTGTGGCTGTTGGGGAAGCAGCAGCCAAGGATTTCTGACAGGGTTTCCCCGAGGTGCAGCTTGCAGAGCCCAGCTGTGTCTGACTGCAGCTTGCTGTCTCCTGGCTTCCCTCTGCAGGGGCTGTTGAACATCCTGCTGGAGAGGCGCAGAGCTTTCGTGAGTACTGCTCATGTCTCCCTGCTGCTGGGCTTGCCATGGAGGGAGGGGAGCTGCTGGCTGCTGGGAAGCCACCAGCCTCTGCCTAGGAGTTTGTGCTTTGGTGCTCCCCCCGTGCTGAGCTTTCCCCCTCCCTGCTGTTCCAGGCAGCCCTTGGGCAGGCGTTCAGCCCCCTGTTTCTGGTGGCCCCTGAGCAGATCATGCCTTGGCTGTACGAGTACCACAACCACTGTGAAAGGATCCTTGGAGACATTGAGTGAGTGCTCTGTGTGGAGAAAGGTCCCTGCTGACTCTCTACTCGAGGCAAACTGCTGGCATCCATTCCCCACAGCCCTTCACTCACTCCTTCCTCTGGCTGTGCAGTTTGCTAAGGGGAGGAGAGGGTTTGTTACTTGCTTGTGCTACTTAGTAGAGGCTTAGGTTCAGCCTTTCCTTGGGAAAGAGGAGTTGGGTAAGGGAAAGAGCATTTGACGGTGGGGAAGAGGAGGGTGGATGAGTTACTGGGCACTGGAGTGGTGAAGGTCAAGAGGAGAAGCAGATGGTGCACAAAAAGTTGTCTGAAGTGCTGTCATGAGCAGGAGGAGCAGTGGGGCTGCCACAGCAGCAACTTTGCTTTGCTTTGCACCTGTCCTCAGTTCTCTCTTCCACCCCCTCACAGGATGATCAGTTCCCAGTCCCTGGTGAAGGGCTGTGAGAACATGAAGCCCAAAGCCAAGTGGTCTGTCAGCTCTCTGCTGGAGAGCTACGACTTGGCTGAGGTAAGCTGGCAGGCTGCAGGCTCAGCTGCTGGGGGGTGGGAGGGGCCCCAAGCTCTAACACCTTTGTCCTTCTGCAGTTTCAGACTTGTGAAGTCCAGCACTGTAAAAATGCTTTTGCATGTTCCATGGTCCACAAATCTGGCTGGAAAGTAGTGTACTCTGGTGACACGATGCCCTGCAGGGCCTTAGTGCAAATGGGTAGGTGACAAAAACCCTCCTCTGCTTGAAGAGCCTCTCAAGCTGTTAGTATCTGAGGTGGGCACCTCCAAACCCTGGGTGCTCTGCCTGCAGCCCCACCAGGGGATGAGGGGGGCTGAGGGTTCCTGTGGGCAGCTGCCCTGGCCAGCACCCACCTGGAGATCACAGCTGTGCTTCTGCCCACAGGGAAGGATGCTACCCTGCTGATCCACGAGGCCACGCTGGAGGATGGCATGGAGAAGGAGGCCATAGAGAAGACACACAGGTGGGGGTTGTGCTGCTGCATGGTGCTGGTACACAGGCAAGGATGCTGAGCTGGCCTTAGGCCTTGGAGCTGCTGCTGACTCGAGTCCCTTGGGTGGATTTGGTGCTTGGAGAGCTCTTTGGCACTAACAGTGGTGCAGTAACCCTAACTGCTCTGCTTGGCATTCCCAAGGGGAAGTGGGGAAAGCTTGCAGGAGATGCTGGCTGCTTTCCAAGCAGACCAGCCCAAAGGAGAGGCCTTCTGCTTGATGTCACTTCAGGAGGTGGAAGAGTCACCGCAGCTATCCATGCAATTCAAACCAAGCTCTGCCTCCCCCGGGGGCGTCTGTCCCCAAGCTCTGCCTCCTCTGGTGGGGCAGGTCCCTGAGAGCTGCCCCAGCAGAAGGAGGGAGACCTGAGAGCAGCTTCCGAGAGCTGCTGGTGAGTTTGGGTGCAGGAGAGCTGCACTTGCTGGTCTCCTGGGCCCAGTGTTTGGCTCAGCCCCTGGGCACAGTCTGTGGACCTCTCAGATGCAGAGCTCCAGCTAGTCCCAGCTGCTCTCCTGTGCTTGGAGTTGTCTGGGAGTCAGGGATTGTACCAGTGTAGGCTGCTGGAGAAAGGTGCCTGAGCAGGGACACCTTGTTCTCAGTCAGTGCTGCCTGATGCTGGTGGTGGTGTGGCTGCAGGTGCTGAGGGGGAAGCCCTGCCCAGCACGGCAGTGAGCAGGCAGCACTGTGCTACCTTGCCCAGGGTGTGTTGGGGCACGGCTGTGAGCAGGCTGTGTGTGTGTGTGTGT